>JAPXFQ010002564.1:0-310000 GCA_028564705.1 Apricaphanius iberus
TCTCTGCAAGACAAAACAAAATCAATATTATTTTCACAAATTAAGTCATTTACTAAGAGTGTTTTTGAGGGGAGATAACTCTGCACTTCTGTACATACTCACTGTAAAATAACCCCGGCTTGGTGTATATATTATCCTTTATTATTTACGATCTGATATTTATTTGAATTTTTACTTATTTTTGTTCATATTTTTCTTTTTTTTATTTTTTTTTTTATTTCACTTATTCAAGTTCTGTACTGGAGGAAAAAGTTTGCCGGAGTCAAATTCCTTGTATGTGACATACTTGGCCAATAAACTGATTCTGATTCTGATCTGATTGAACAATTAAAGTTCTCCAGGTTTCTCCGTGGATGATGAAGGGGGGCTCAAAAGACATTAGCCAGCAAGCTAACAATTTGCTGCCATTAGCTGCTATGAGTTAGCAGTGACCTCATGGCTGCCCAGTTGCTGGTAACACGGGTAGCACTTCAGCTGGAATGTTGGCTTTGTCCTTCCTGGCTTGGCTACACAGCGATCATCTCAAACCTTCACTGAAACGGTATCTTAAGAGTCATTTCAAGCATAGCATTCACCATATTGGCTCCGTGGCGGCAAAGGAATGCGACTTCTGGCTCTTTCAAGTCCCACGGCAGGCGGTAAGTAGCTTAGTGGTCTCATTCCTCACAGCAATCTGTGATACAGAAAGCTTTCTGTAGGCTTTTAGACAGAGCAATGGTATTTGTTTCATCAATATTTCACATAATATCAGCAGTGTTTGTCTTCCTTGGAGTGAGTTTCTCTCAGAAACTCGCATCTTTTCCCCTCACCAGCAAAGGAAGGACAGTTTGAGGGCCTCCCCTAGGGCAAGGGTAGCTGGAAGAGTCAATTGCGGTTAGAGGGTAATCCTCTTACCCCTCCCTTCCCTGTTAGAATGTGCTTTTCTTCTCCTGTGAAGATAGACTGTGGATTAGCGCCACCCAATGGCTGTGTGTGACCCAACAAGAATTAACTATTAAAAATAAATGTTCTATAAATTAAGATAATTTAAGAGAAAAGAATTTAAAAAATAGGTCTGTTTTACTCAATGAGATATAATTTACAAAAAAAATGATTTTCACAATTAACAATATACATTTTACAAAAAAGATTCACAATTAAGATAAACTGTGATGGACAGAAAAATCCAATGGGGCTTTATTGCCTGTACAGGTGTAAATTCCTCAGGTGTCAGCACAAAGTTGACCAACTAATAATAATAATCCAAGTAAATTCCGTAAAGACAATTATGTTCCCTAGTTCTTTGATATCAAAGGGAAATGGGGCATACCAGTCCATGGCATTGCTGGCGACATGTCCAGTGTGTAGCCTGCCTTTCACACTATACTGTGTTAGAAAGCATAATGACGTCCAGAAGAAGAGGAAAATGATCGGCATGGTGTTTTTCTTCCTATTCTGTCAAGCTATTTTATTACATGCCAAGAATTGTGGGTAATGTTTTATCAAAAACCCTTGTAATGGATGCTTCCACAAATCACAAACACCAAAAAGCAAGAGCAGTATCTGGGGTTAAGACCAACATGATTAATCCCAGTTCCTTGCGGGGTCCCATTTCTGAAGCCATACAACTCGGTTGTTATACAACTAAAGATTAGCTCAGTGATTCAAAGGAAAGCAAAATCTTTACAGTGAATGTTTGAGTTTCTGCAGAAAAATGACCCTGCCATTTTCCAGTGCATTTACATCTACAAAAGAAGAAAAGCTACTATAAGAATGTTGAGCTTTACTCCCTTTTTTAAACACTTATTTTGGAGAAGCTGTATTTCAGATGAATTCTCTGTTAGTCATGTTGGTCAGGACCTTTTAGCTGCCACCTTTGTAGCGATCAACAGCAGTCGAATCCCGTTTTCATAAAAGGAGAGGAACATGAAAGCAGATCCAGCTGTCTCTAATAGCTCCAAATATTTTTCAGGTTAAAACTGTCCTGGCCTTCCTTATGGGAGAGCCCAACATGTGGTGTGTGCGAAAGTCTGTGTTCATGTGGCCAGCTCAATGTCAGGCACTGATTGATGGCCTGACCACAGGCAGGACGATGACTCTGCAGTATGAACTCCGTGATTAATGTCTTAATTGTGAAGGCAGCACAGCAAACCAAGATTTACCCCCCGACTTCACTCATTTCACTTTTCCTGCTTCCCTCTCTCTCTCTCTCTCTACTGTTGATTTGTGCCTTTGCTTCAAGCAACACAGTCAAGGCATTTACCATCTAGAGGGTAAAAGTAGCTGAAATGTTTGGGAAACTTTGACCAGCAAAAACAACTTAAATTAATTAACACAGACACCACAAATGGGGGATTTTGTAATTCTGATGCCCAACACTTGATTTGTTGTAGTTTAATTATCGTACCTGACCTCCAGCAGCTGCCAGAGAGAATATTTGCAAAATATATAACCATTTCTGTTCCAATTCCAGCATTGCGCCGCTCAATGTGGCTGCATGATTAATATAAAAAAGTATTTTTTATTTTTTTTTTTTTTTTTTTAAACGTGTCCTGTCTAGCAGTATGCTACTCAGAATTGGTGTCTGAGTACCCAGTACGAGCCCAACAGTTTTACTTTCCCAAGCAGAGTATTACAGCTTCGCTGTAGTACGCCACTTGATGTATATGTACGAAAAATCTTTATTAGTGATTACTGTGGGTTCAATTTACTGACGTCATGGACACTAAACCGAGACAAGAAGGGAGAAAGGAAGAAGGTGAAGAAAAGAAACCGGACCAGCAGAGGCGCGAACCGACGACACAAGACAGGGAGGCAAACAAAGAACACAAGGTTTAAATAAAAGGTTTAAATACCTCAACTGCAGGCACAAATCCCAGAAGAGTTGAAAAGGAGACGCCGTTGATCCAGAGCAGGAACAAAGAGAAAAGCAGGACATCTCTATCAAATCATCTCTATCGATCATTATAGGCAATGTGAGATTGTTTGCAAACAGGATGGATGTGGAGGACTTTAGTGTGCAAAACAGGATTCTTCATAAAATGAAGAACAACCCTGAGCATCATTTTCAGTCAGCCTCTACAACAAATCTTTAAAGAAACTTTGATAGTGAGTTACAACATGTATTTCCCTTTGCGATTAATACAGTACTTTTGCATTTAATTTCTATTAAGAAGGCAAGGACATTCCAGAAAAAAAAATTAAAAGCAGCCAATGTGAAATCCTATGATTCAAAAAAAGAAAGCATATCTTAAGGTTGTAAAAAATGCTTTGAAACGGTCATAATGCTGCTTTAAAAACATTTACAGTCCAAAAGTACTTGCTCCTTGAATTTTTGTTATATATTGCAACCAAATACCTTTGGTAATTTATTTGAACATATGTGAACTCTGATTAACTCATCTGTCCCTGCTGAAGAGAAGGAAGTTCAAGTAGTTCTAGGCGAAATCTGATTAATCTGCATGTTGTATCTGACTGTTAACTTCTTTTTTTTTTTCCTACACAAAGGGCTCCAAGGCATCTCGTTGGGCCGACCCAGACCATTTCGCACAGCGACAGACCTGCATGAACGCCTTCAGCCGATGGCTAGGTTTCATGCCTTTGGTGCACTCCCAAATGAGACTGGACCCCATCCTATTCAGGGACCAAGTATCTATACTGAGGAAGAAATACAGAGACATCGAGAGACTTTGAAGGCAACACTCAAACAGCAGTTCACTGGGGCACATCAGAAACACGAGTGGTTCTGGACTTCTGTGTTCATATACACCGATTATTCTTTTCTTTTTTTATCTTTTGTATGCAAATATTCCTTCTTGGAGAATCCCATTCAGTTTATGAGAGCAAAATGATTGTTTTTATGAAAAACTGAGAACTCTGTGAAGCTGAGTAATATAAACTGGTTCCCCACAACATTAAAACCATCAGTTCTATGCAGTGAGATGGGCACTCATGGTGTCCGTCAGTGGTTTTAATGTGGTGGCTGCCGAATGCATGAAGGAAACGGGCAACACAAACCTGGACGCATTCTAGACATTCATGGTTTGGTTCAGTACATGAAACACGTTTAGAAGTAATGCCTCGTGCAGATGTGTACAGACATCCCTCGACGTGGACGTAAAGAACAAACCTCCCACAGACTGACTATATGCCACTTGTATACTATTGTAGATTTACAGCTGTTGCTCGCTGTATGAATCCAATAAGAATGAAATAAAGAGATCTTATCTAGAAGAAGACAAGGTGTCAACTTTGTTTTTGTATTCCTCCACAAAAACGATCAGGTACCAACCTTCAACGCTGGATTCCCCCCAAAATACACAAAATCAACGATGCTGATGCATTAGTAAAAAGACTAATGTAAAAATGTAAAAAATGTAGTGTGTAAAACTTTTCTCAAAAGTTTTACACACTAAACGGAACATGAGTTTCATCGAGCTCCAGATGGTCCAAAAACAAAAGATCAACCGCTTTGGCTAATTGATTGGCACAGTACATGTACAACTAGGCTTCAGGAACAGTGGTTGTCTGCTCAAACTTCACATCAGGCAACTAATCAACAACTTGGGAAAAATTTACAGCAATATCTGGGGCACCATATTGAAATTAATACAGCTAGAGATTGAGGTGGTACATCAAAATCTTTAAATGCTACAGCAAGGGGTAGTCAAGTGTGTGGAGGCATTTTATTCCCACGTCATATACTGTAAAATAGATGGAACAACAGTAGTTAGTGGAGACAGAGATATCATAAAGTTTAGTTGGTCCTTTTGTGGCTGAGCAATAAAATAAAAATTACCCTCAGAAGATCTACTAGCGGTGATAGAATACCTTGTAAATAAAACATCTAGGAATTTAAATTAGGTAGTGTAAATAAACTAAGTTTTCTGTGCATTGGGTTCATTTGCTGGATTTTAATGTAAAAGATTGTAGTTCTTAGCTGATAGATTTGACAAAGTCACGATCAAATCAGGTTGTCTAGGTATGGCAGCCAGGACCTAACCAGGATACAAAGCATGGATATCCAGTACCATAAATAATATAATAATATCCCCCGCAGCTCGATCAGCCAGCCCTCTCTCCTTTCAAACCACAAAAAGTATGAAATTAAGTTTAAATAAAACATTTTGATAGTCCTTAAGTGAACCGTTGGCGTAACTTCGCCACGGTCAGATGTCACAGCAAGGGAGCAGCGGAGGAAGTTGCTCAGGATAAATATCAGTGGCTCAGGTAAAGGTTGCATCCCATTTTGAACCGATCCTCGACGCACTAAAACACAAAACGTAGCAATAATAAACGAAATATAACAATACAATCAGCTGTCTTAAGCAGGACTCCACTTCTCCAGCTCCTTGCACTGCGAATCTCTTACAGAGAGACAGAAAATTTACCCAGGTCGCACTGCTAACACCATCTGTTGTTTGCGCTGCTAACAACACCTGTGGCTTTTAAAATGTCCCTTCAGTTCTGTACCCGGTTCTCAGAAACAAAAAAACGCTTTAAAAAACAGAACAGGATTGAGTAGAACAGCAGGCTTCAGCTCTCAGTGTTCTGGGCTCAGTTTTCTGGGCTCTGTCTACATGACTAGCTGGTTAGCTTTAGCCAACAGCTGAAGAGCTGAAGTGAATTTGAATAAGCTTTATTGACAAAGTAAACTATTAATATTATAAAGTGTCAAAACTTTTAAAAACTTAAAAAGCATCAAGATAAGCCTTTAATTTAAATTACTAAAATAATTAAAAATATATATAATGGTTAATGTTATTACTTTTCTTTGTATTTACTGTTACTCAGGTCTCTTGATTTGTTTCCAAGTATTACAAATTTTGTTATGATGAAAAGAAGTGTGTTTGAAAAATAAATTAAATTCTTAGTTAAAATGAGTTCATTGAAGAATAACAAAATGACCAGGGAGGCACTTAAAATATACATTTTGTGATATTTATTGATAATTTGCGATATCGATCAATATGACTATTCCTTTATCGATATGCTCTTTTTCTACATCTTCCAGCCCTTCTAAGTAATGTCCTTCTACTTCTGGTCCATGAGTCCGTTTCTGCCAAAAAAGATGAATGAGAGTCAATGAAGCAATTAAAGTTATTTTCTGATCCCGTTTGAAATGCGTCGTGGATCAAACATATTTTGTCCGTGAATTTTAAAGACACATTTTGATGAAGGGAAAACACAGATTTTCTGCGGCCAAAGTTAGTTTAGTTTTTGTGTAAAAACACTTAAACTACAACTGAAGAAGAGGAAGGACACAAAAGGCCAATAGTCTCCAGGACAAAGAAATGAGCATTAAATACGCAGAAAACCACAATAAATATGGCCTTGTGGAAAGTGTCGGCTATGCTGGAGGAGAAACAGTTGATTGAGTGATAGCCAGCATGCGGGAGAAGCTCCTCAAGGAATCTGAGTGTTTTTAGTGCTAGCTAGCATTAGCTCCGTGACATACATGCGACTTCTGATTTGTAGGCATTTTAATTTCTAATTTTTACAATCAAATAAATCCAAAATAACTAAAAAACAGTCAAAATGCACATTGTTATTTAAATCTAGGAATGTCATGTGATTCAGGGCGTAATACAAAGTGGATCAGAAAACTTTTATTGCCCATTGACTTCAGTTAATAATTTTTTTGGCCAGGGGACCCATGGGCAGACCGAACGGGCAGGAGACTTAGGCTCCCTATTATGGAACATTAATGGTTTCTCCTGTAGTTACAGTAGAAAAGGAAAGATGGACCAAATCAGAACTTTGTCAGGGAACGCATCTTTCAAGGTCCATAACACGCTCTCCACTGAACTGAATGACTCACCTGAAAAAATATCTACCTGAATGGAAACATCACTGATACTGGACAAAGAAAAAACAGCTGATGTCCCCATGGCTACCAGTAGCATCCAATCAGCACAAACTGCTCATTTTGTATAAACCACAAGTCGGAGGGATCCCTGTGGGTGAGATGGGATTTTCCCAGCAGCTGCCCACATTGCATTTATGTCCAGTTGGGAGATTAGGCTGTCAAAATATCTAATCAACTCCAAAGTGATTGAAGCATTTTATATTCTCAAATATGGGTAAAGTATTATTTAAACATTTCTAAACAGAGTGTTTTCAATTTGTTTGTTTTCTTCTCTGGCTATGTCTATTTTTTTATTTTTTTTTTGTATTTTAAAACATCCAATCAAATCTCCTGTCACTACTGTACTTTGAACTTTGTAAAGTTATAGAACACAAAAACTAAACAAAATTCCGCATTTGAAATGAAGGAATTAGGGAAAAAATGTTCTAACAATGGGTTAATTTGATTTATTTGTGCACACTTCCACCCCTAAATTTAGCTTTTTTTCATTTCCAATAAATTTTTGTTCTGTCACTTAAGCTACTATAGAAATATTAGTCGGCAAGACAAGCTTTTGCTTACTTTCTCTATCATATATTAAAATGTGAGGACTTCTTTAACATCCTCTTAATGAAATGCTTCTAAAAAAAATGTAGCTCAAAACATGAAGCACTCTCGGCCTCTCTCGGACAGTGAGAGACTCAAACATGTACAAATCGAATCCCAAACTCTTACATATTCATTATTTTGTCTGCATTTACTCCATCTGAATAATTCTGTGAAGCAAAGACAAAAAGTCTGACTGCACAAAACTGTCAACGGGGAATCCAGACTGTATTAATGTCTTGCAGACAGTTTTTCCTTAAAGACTCACAAAGCAGAGGCCCTTCTCCTTGTGAGAGCGTGCTAAAAAAGCTTTGTCTCCATCGTGATCAATACGGGCCAGCGTTATTCACTGGATGTGATCATCCATGTGTTCCCCCAGGAGGTAAGTAAACCCGTTTCATTTTTCATCGTTTGGACGTATTGAACATGAATCTGGATCTGCTGTGTAAGAGGAAGTCAAAGAGATGAAAAAAAAAAGGAACAATCTTTCCAAGGGAATTGTAAAAGAGACAGATAGCTTTTAAGTGATTTAAAAAAAATAAAAATCTGGATCTCCAAGGAGATCAAAGAATGTCTGAGATAAATGGGGACTTTTGCTTGGGTATTGGGTAAAACATATCAAAGAGGGGTTTTAAATGGCTTTTTCTCAAGGCTGTTTCACAACTAGATAAACTTAAGGTGATGCATATAAGTTGAGTAACCTTTAGCTGCAAAAGCCCTAAACAAAATCACGCAGGGGGAATTTAATCAACTTCTTTACTTTATGTTTTTACCAATTAAAACTATTGTTTATCATGTAGTGCTGGCTTATATTGATTTAAATGCATAATACATTTTTAACTACTTCTGACAGCTTTATCAACTGTATTGCCTCAAAACAGACAAATGCCTCTAATTGTTAAGAGTTAAATATCTAACCATGTCAATGAAATATTTTTGAATTAACTAGTAGGTCTCTAGTGGTGTGCTGATCAGTGTTGCCACAGTTACTTTGAAATAGTCATTCATTTATTTGAAGTGCAATTTAACAGTAAGGCCTGAAATGTACTTGCTTTTTAACCTCGCGTAACCTTGTGTTGACACCAGCAACAACTACGAACTTGCTTGCGCACTGCACAAACTACTGGAGTTTTCCTCTAGGGGGCAGAGTACAGAACTCAGACCAGTTAGAGTGTCGGACTTGTAGATTAGGAACAAAACAAACGTGGCGACCATAGAGGAGATAATCAAATTGTTCATTTTCAGATTATGGCAGAAAAAGACAATAGCAGTGTTGTTGAAGGAAGAGTATGTAAGACCATGTTTGCCACTACTTTTGCTCGTTTCGCCACGGCTTTTTTGTTAAGACAAAAAGATATATTTGTACCAAATATATCTTTTTGCGTTAGTAGTTGCTGAAAAAGTGGCTATATTTAAAGTAATGGTGCGTCAGTGTCAAGCAACGCTCATAAAGCAACTAGTTCAACGCAAATACACAAAAGATACATTTAAGCTGAAGCTTGCAAAGCTCTTGGCGGGCCTTTCTCTGCTGGATGTTTTAAACACTCGAGGATCGTGGTTGGCTAGGCAGCGTCGACGTTGGGCAACGTCACTACAGTGAGTCGCTCTGATTGTTTGCCGTGCTGCCTCAACAGCGTTAGGACCGTCAAAAGTTCAACTAGCTAAACTTCTGCGTTCCTAGCATTATGAGCTTTGAAGCTTGAAACACAGGAGAAGCTTGAAAAGTTGACGTAGCCAAAGCTCATAAAGTGCCGCAGCGTGACGCTACTCCAACGGCATCATCCATGTAATCTCGACGTTGCTGACGCTGACAAAGCCTGCGGTCTGAATGGACCATAAGTCGCTAGCAAGTAACCCGTCACAGGCATCAATGATTCACATTGTAATGAGGCACAAGTAACATGTCTTTGACAAATACTTATTTCAGACAAATACATAAAAAAATATTTTTATTTAGGAGCAAGAAAAATTGTGAGTCTCTGGAGGGAAAAACACTATCTTTGCACCGCACCACCATGAGGGGGAAGTATTTTTTTTTTTTTTTTTACAGCTCTTGTATGAGCAGGGAAACAGAACAACAATATTACACTCAATAACTACCAAATACTGACAACAACATAACTCAAAGGATAACTAATGAGCACAACTACATTTGGAACACAAAATATAACGTACAGTAAAACGGAGAACTTCTTCAATTAACACAAACACATTACCCATAAATCTTTGTGGCATACAACCGTTCTGCCCCTGTTTGTTTCTTTTCAGTGACGTTCCCGTTATATGTTCATTGCTGGATTTATGAAAAAACATCCAATATTGCATATCCATAATTATTACAATTGATGATGTAAATTAGAAGTGAAACGTGGAAAATGTATTATTTTAATGTATATTTTGAATTTTACTTTAATACAAATACAATAACAAATACTTTCCCCACCTTAACAAATACAGATACAAATACCAGCTGCTTTGCACACCCCTAAGTGTAATGCAACATTTACTCCATTACAAACAAAAAACATTTATGCTCTGACAATAAAATAATAGAAAGCTGTTAAAAGATATGAATGTGAAGTGTGAAATGAATCAAACTAAATGATTCGTCTTTGTAAGAAACGGCCGTTTGTCCCTGCCAAGACAAAGTTCAGTAAGTATATTAAATTAAGCTTAAAGTGTTAAACTTTTGAATTAACAGGAAAGGAAGTGCTTTTTATCGCTCCATATGAATGAAACGGGAAGTTTTATTTTGATATTTTCTGACAGAAGGATCTTAGAATTAAAGTATTCAAAGATCCAGTGATCGAACTGAAAGCATTCAGTTGGGGAGAGTCATGTGGTCATGACCTAATTGTTACAAAGGCTTAGGTCTCATACTTGGCACTGATTGGCTGTACCACAAAAATTTAAAATAAGGAAGAGCGTGGATGCTAGCTTCTACAGTAGTGCCAAAATGATTTCCACTGTGCGTAATAATGTATATTAAGGTATATTTAGTGTGGAACTAATAAATAAATAGGCAACTATAAGCATGGTTGGAGGGGTGTTTGGAGTATTCAGCTGTGGTCCCTAGAGGTTCAACTGTAATGGAAATGAGAACCAAACCTTTTAGCTTTCCTAGTGAAAATTTCAAAAGCCATGTCTCATTTTTGTTCCACTCCAAAAAATTTCTCAACCTTGTGTTGTTACTCACATATAATCCCATGACTTAAAAACATGTTTAAGTCCGTGGTTGTAACATATCAAAACAAAACGGTTTAAAAGACTGCACACCATGAGAGCCATGATGACAAGCTAAAACGAACTGAAAGATGTTTTTCTGATATTAAATGACAAGGGTTCTTAAATTTAATCTTTCAATGTTCAATCCGTTTGCATTCAAAACTGAACTTTTCAGCATTGCTGTCTAACCACAAAACCAAAAAGAGACAAATCTGTGACATCCATCTTTTCTCTCCATCAACCATCAGACTTGATCAGTTCCGACAGCCGGCCTCTCCTCCCCTTTCATCGCTCTTCTTTTTTTCAAAGCCGTCAGCATCCATCTTATTCGTTGCAGCTCTATTATGCAGCGTAACCTAAATAAAATGAACGCATGAATAACTCATTTATGTGATTCGTAGAGTTTAGATAATTATTCATTTCTCCATCAGAAGAAGCTCTCATTGATTCGTTGTGACCCTAAGCAGTTTCCAACGTTATGGAATGAGAAATTGATCAGCGGCGAGCGGTGATGGAGAGGGGAACAAACTCACATAATATCCAAATATTCAAATCTCTCTCCTGCTCTCTTTTTCTCCCTGCTGCCGCTCCTCAAATATCCGTGACCAAATGGACTTATAATTGGAAGTCAGGAGGCCCAGAAACACTCCACCTTCTCTCTGTCGCCCTGATATTAGTTCTGGTGAGTTACAGGGTTGATCTAAGCACGTGGAGAGAAAATTAAGGACAGAAGTAGTAATTAGATGGAGGTTGTGTTTGTACATCCTTTTGATTTCTGTCTCTTTTAAAATGCTCCTACCATAAAATCTAGAAATATTCCTTCCCCATCTTTTCTGTCAAGTGTATTTGAGTCTCTGTTCCATTCAGCAGATAACAGCGGCTTTGCGATCTTTTCAGCAAAACGGCAAAACACACTTCTAAAACAAAATGCGTACATTTCTGGGACAAATCTCTGGGACTCCCTGAACTTTAGTTTATTACTATCAAACTTGATGAGATGAGGATAAAGTCATACTTCGGGTTTTAGACCCATACCACTCGATTCTATTCTATTCATATTACGGTACTTTTTTTCCATACAAGACCTATTATACCCACAGTATCTATAACAAAATAATGAATACCCTAGCTTGGCTTTAAATAGCCCATTTTACTGTCATATGGACTGCATCATGTTTTTGCCAGACACAGGTAAATGCTATGAAAATAATTAAAATGATTATGATTCTAGTCAAAACAGAGTAGACAGTGTTGATGCTCTAAGGTTGAAAATATCCTTTTTTTTAACCACGCCTTGCCACAAGCAGCAGGCTGCATCTTGTACTTGCTTTGCGTGTAGTACTGGAGAATTCCGCAAGGGGGCAGAGTACATAACTTAGACTCGATAGAGTTCTGAAGTACAAACAAAAAAAACATGCCCTGCATCCGAATACCTCTAATACAGGCGTGGACAAAATTGTTTGTACCCTTCATTAAATAAAAGAAAAACTCATAATGGTCACAGAAATAACTTGAATCTGACAAAAGTAATAACAAAATAAAAATTATATAAATGTTGACCAATGAAAGTAAGACATTGCTTTTCATCCATGCTTCAACAGAATTATTTAAAAAATAAATGCATAAAACAGGCCTGGACAAAAATGATGGTACCCCTAGAAAAGAATGAAAATAATGTGACCAAAGGGACATGTTAATCCAAGGTATGTACACTAATCAGCATCCTAGGTGTCTACAATCCTGTAATCACTCAGTGGGCCTATGTATAGGACTCCAGGTAGTCACTGTGTTGTTTGGTGACGTGGTGTGTACCACACTCAATATAAACCAGAGGAAGCAAAGGAAAGAGTTGTCTCAGGAGATGAGAAAGAAAATCATAGAAAAGCATGTTAACTGTAAAGGCTATAAGACCATCTCCAAGCAGCTAGATGTTTCTGTGACTACAGCTGCACATGTCATTCAGTAATGTACGATCCATGGGACTGTAGCCAACCTCCCTGGACGTGGCTGCAGGACGAAAATTGATGACAGATCAAAGAGACGGATAATCCAAATGGTAACAAAAGAGCCTAGAAAGACTTCAAAATAGATCCAAGCTGAACTTTATGCTCAAGGAACATCAGTGTCAGATCAGAACATCCTTCGCTGTTTGAGCCTGAGGACAAATCATTAAAAAAAACAGACTGGAGTATGCCAAACTACATGCTGACGAGCCATGTCTCATCTGTCCATTTTACTTTTTGCCAAGGCACATCAGCTCTATGTTCACAGACGGAAAAATTAAGCATATCTAGAAAAGAACACGGTCCCTACTGTGAAACATGGGGGAGGCTCGGTTATGTTCTGGGGCTGATTTGCTGCATCTGACACAGGGTGTCTTGAATCTGTGCAGGGTACAATGAAATCTCAAGACTATCAGGGGATTCTAGAGAGAAATGTGCTGGCCAGTGTCAGAAAGCATGGTCTCAGTCACAGGTCTTACAACAGGAAAATGACCCAAAACACACAGCTAAAAACACCCAAGAAGGGCTAAGAGGAAAACACTGGCCTTCTATGAGCCCTGATCTCAATCCTATTGAGCATCTTTGGAAGGAGCTGAAACGTGCTGTCTGGAAAAGGCGCCCTTCAAACCGGAAACAACTAGAACAGTTTGCTCATGAGGAGTGGGCCAAAATACCTGCTGAGAGGTGCAGAAGTCTCATTGACAGTTACAGGAATCATTTGATTGCAGTGATTGCCTCAAAAGGTTGTGCAACCAAATATTAAGTTGTGGGTACCACCATTTTTGTCCAGGCCTGTTTCATGCATTTATTTTTTAAATAATTCCGTTGAAGCATGGATGAAAAGCAATGTCTGACTTTCATTGGTCAACATTTATCTAATTTTTATTTATTATTACTTTTGACAGATTAAAGTTATTTCTGTGACCATTATGAGTTTTTCTTTGATTTAATGAAGGGTACCAACAATTTTGTCCACATCTGTACATCAAACGTAGTAAGCGAAAAGCAGTATGCAAACGATGTAGTAGATCCCAATCTCCAGTATGGATTGGAGTAGTAGGCATAAGGTTCCCGGATGTGTAATACCGCCACAGTAAGCAGCTGGTGTATGCTACGCTATCCCACAATGCAGCAGAAGCCCCAAATTCGTAGAAGAGTGACCTTGGCTACCGAGAAACTATCAACCATTGACGCCGCCACAATTTCTGTGTACAAATGTAAAAGTGTAGCGATGTTACTGATTAGTTTAATTGTTTTTTGACAACTGATTAAACATTTGAGTTGATAAGTTACTGTTTAACGGGACCACAGGCGACATAACGGTAAAATGGTGAAGCAGTACGTCTGATTTCATGCTTACTACTCACTCGTTTGCTACACAGTATGTACTGCATCAACGGGCAAGGAGTAGCTACTACGTAGCATGTAGTACATACTAAGGATTTGGATGCAACCCATGGTCACCAGAGGAGATCATTACATGGTTAATATTCAGATAACAGAAAAAAAGACGGCAGAAGTATCGTAGATTGTATGTTAGACCATATTTACAGCCATTGCTGATTTCTTTCCTATTGATTTTGCCCCCGTTGTACGTACAGACGGTCAAATAGCCCTCTGCACTCCCCGCTACTGGTTACTCGCCATAGCACTTGAGTAAGATGTGCCGTTTGGTTAACGTCTGACCTTTTAAAGGCAATAAACTTCACAACTCCTCTTTTTGGAATTACTTCCTCTGGGTCTGCATTTTGTGCTTCGTTCTGACAACTCCAGCCAACAGTCGTACTTAGTTCAAAACGTTACCAGAGAAATTCTAATAAAGAGAGAACTCCCACTCTCTTGGTACTGGGTTCTGAACTGGTTGCAGATCCACTCTGGTTCCATATGAGGGCGCTCTCATGAAGAGTGGAGAATGAATGGAGGTTTATGGAGCAATACCCCCCAAAATCCATTTTTCTCAGGATATAATTTTCTGTCTAATAATTTGAATATTTTCGAAAGGAGATGCATAGAAATTACACATTGCTGGGTGTTAGATTTTTTTTTAGGGTCACTTATTTGCTTTAAAAGTATTTTAAAATGTCAATGACACCTACAATCTACCATGAAATCTACAATCAAATCTTAGATTTCTCAACAGCAATTGGGTGAAAGAGAAATTTAGCCATCTAGCTCCATAGACTCCCATTCAACTTGCACTCATGGCTATCGACCCCAGTGGAACTTCATCCAAACTTTTTTATAATGGGACTAAATGGAGAGTGGCATGGCTCTCCTAGAATAGCTCTGACGTAACTTTTCATGCTGTAGGGAAAAGCGTGTAGCAGTGAAATCGGTCCCAACTGTAACACTTCCCATCAACCATTGCTGACGTTGTCCAAGCTATTTACCGGTATAGCTGTATGTAAAAATTCTTATAACAAAAATAAACACTTGTTTTTGGTATGAACAGATATACCGCACAGGCCTAGTAGCAGAGGATTCATTTAAGACTCTTGCAAAAAATATGTAATAAATCATTCTTATATTTAGTTGGATGTCCAGACATGTTTCATCTGGGTTTTTTTTATCTATTCTGTCTTCTGCTTGAGTGAATTATCTCTAAAATAACAGGACAATAACTAACTTTGCACAATCAAGATGTTTTGCCAATTAAAACAAGCTCATTCTATTAAAAGAAATATTAAGATAAAGTTATGGTAGAATGAGAATAAACCAGGTTGTGAACGGTTTTAAATGGAAAATCCTCTGCTGTAAGTTTTTGCATTTTCCACAGCTAATCTGTCATATTGGGACCCCAGCCTTTGCGTATATGTACTGTTATGGTCAAACACACACATATGCATTCAACCAAGCACGTATTCAGTGAGCTCCTGTGGGGAAAGTGTCGGGAAATGAGATCCAGATCAGGAGGGAAGGAAGCTGGAGGTCTAAAATAAGAAAAACAAATCAACACCACAGGAACAATCTGCCCTGTGTGTGTCAGTGTGTGTGTGTCTAATAAGCGCAAATGAAATGATCTGTCGACTCGGTAATTGTTCTCCAACTATCAAAAACGCTATTCTCATGATGCAGAGAATGATCGAGGACAAAGCTGGAGTTACACCATTACAGATGTCTGCCTCAAACAAGCTGCTTTAATTGTTCATCCATTTCTCTCCAGTGATACGTTTTGGGACCAATAATCTGCTGCAGCATCTTGAAAACGAGATGTCTCCACCATTTGGCTCAACAGAGTGGCAAAGGTTGACTCAACTAGATGGTTCTTTCTAGAGGGAACTACAACTTCGACACAAGGAAACTGCTCAGTTTATACACATTTAAATTTGTATTTAATGCAATTTTTTGGTGTTGGTTATATCCAAATACTGTTTATGATGACAGCACTACTAAGGTGTTCAGTTTTACAGTTCTAACTGAATTATAACTAGACCGTATTATGTAACAGTTGTTTTTTTGGTAACAAATGCCAATCTTAAAAGTGTCAGAAAACTAAAAATGTTCCTTTGGACTTCATAAAGCATCATTATTTACACCCCTTATACAATTGTTGTTGAATCAACAATATAAATGCCATTAGGATTACATTTTTTTAAGAAATTAGCAACTGGCCTGCTTATTACCTATCGATATAAAATTGCTAATCTGATTTCATTCCTGTTACAGGGCTTTTTGTATTACAAAGGCTTTAACAGTTGAAACTGTGTGCGTGGCAAAAAAATATGTTTACTGGTATTTAAACTTGTCCTGGGATCTTATGCAAAATACTTACACAATGGGGTCTTTGTTCACTAACATTTTTATGGCTATTTGTAACTACAGATCTGCTGGTAACACCATGGGAGTGAAGTTGTAAATTAGGGTGAAGTAGGAGACAATCCAAGGAAGTGCTAAGTTTTCCTTTTCAGAGAGCTGACCGAACCAGGAAAACGAGATTTCCAAGAAGGCGGACCTAAACCAGAGATCTGGCAACCCCAACAACTAGCCAATTAGATTATATATATATATATATATAGTATTAAGGAAGTTGTCTGCTAAAACAGACATTTTTGGAGTAACTACAGCAAGATTAGTCCAACCAAAGATCCATACATGTAAAATTTGGTGAATTTCTACTTTTATAATAATGTTTAAATGTATCAACTTTCTCCTGACTCCCTAAAAGAATCTGAGCTAAAAATGCCTATTCAATGAAACCCCACAGGATTGGTTGATTTGTCAATGGAAAACGACAGCAAATTGAGTTACATACATTTCTGGATTTTTTATACGTCATATCTATAACATTTGAAAATATTTGAACCTTAGAAGCTGAAATTCCTAGGCTCAAAGCCACTCGACATGCTATTGGCCTGGGGTTTGTGACACAGTCGATCCAGGAGCATCACTGATGTTCCTGTTGCTGATTGGGTCTACCTCCAAGAGTGGAGACAAAGACTGGAGATTTTAGCTTCTGCGACAGTGCTAAGACAGTTTTCACAGTGCGTATTAATGCATATTAAGGTATATTTATTGTTTGGACTGTGAAATTAGGCAGTTATAAGCATTTTAGAGGGGGTTCTCAAGTATTTGCAGGCGGTTTTGATCCTAACCAGTGGTCAACTGTTTTGTTTTTTTCATACAGCTCTGAAATCTGTCCATGCTAAAACAGGCTTTTTTTAAGAGCTCTTTAAAGTCTATTAATTTGTGATTCATGCAAGAATCAGTGTAGCAGTATTACGCTGGCAATAATTATGAAGGTTATATTCATTACAATAAACTAACTGATCTATTGAGAACTAGATTAAATATTGATGTCCGATTCAATGCAGGAAGAAATGTTAGTCCTGGTGGAGGATAATTGCATTTGAGCTATAATTAATCAAAAATATACAGAATCTGCTGTGGGGAATCCTAACAAAAGCAACGATGGAAATTAATCATCATTTAAATTGAAAGGAATTAGACTGTCATCGGAAAATAATTTGAAGCGTAAACAGTGTCTTTTCTGTGTCCTGAAGTGTGTGTGTGCGTGTGTGTGTGTGTCTATTTATGCGTGTCACACTCTGCAAAGACGGGCCAGTCTCCACCGCTGTACCGTCGTTTTCAATTCGAGAGCCATTTGTTTGCATTATCTGGTTTATGACAGGCAGGGTGGGAAAATGCCACTGTTGTATCTGATTCTAATTATTTGGCAGCTGTAGAACATTTGTCGCTGCATCCCCCCTTTGCTTGCACCTCATTTGTCTGAGTTTTCTTTTTTTTATTCCCTCCCTTTCTCTATCTGGTATCTTCTGGAAACTACAGTCAGACATTAAAATTCTCCTAATGTTTGAGAAAAGGTGTTGACACCCCTGTGTACTGTGAAATAAAAGGAAAAATAAATAGCGCTCTACAGAAAGCTTTTTCCTTGCCCAACTCATTCTTCTGCTGCCAAGGCTCAAGTCATCATTTCTTATATTGTTATCCTACCATTTTCTTAATCAATAGCTGATATTATATTATTATTAATAAAAGATGTTCGTTCAAATATAGTTTATTGTTTGCACAAAAATTTTGCTGCGTTTTTGCTCAGTTTCATATAAAATTGAAAAAAAAGGTACTTTTTCTTCTTAAATTTAGAATTAAAATATATATACACCGGAAGAAGTATCATTAAAGTACCAGGATCAAAAAATTATTAAAAGTACCCATCCATAATTGGATGAAAAAGTCAAGAGATGCCATCTTGCTCTACCTCAAGCATTGTTTGATGCTGTAAAGTCTCTATTTTGAACCAAAAGGCCTATTCATTTTTTAAAAAGTGTCTCTATGTCCCAAAAAAAGCTCCAGCAACAATCTCAGGGACAGATGCCACATCTCTTCATCTCCCCTCGTCTATCTCTTATTCCGCTTTCAGAAATTAATCAGGCGACGTGTACTTGGGAAATGAGGTGACATTTTCCTGTAATGAGAGCGACGGGTAAAAGGAAAGAATTCAGTGCATTTCCAGGGTCTGCCATCGACAGAGATTGACATTTTCCATTACAGAGTCAAAAATGTACATGTGTTGCTCCATCAGAGTTGCAGTGTTTCTGTGTATGTGCGTGTGTGGCTGTGTGGCAGCAGGCGACAAGGAGGTCATCTATCTTGTTACAGCCATATCCCTAAGTAGAAGTGTGTGTACATTTGTGCATATTAGCAAAATGGTTTGTGAGCATATTTGGAGCTGATGTGTGGATACAAAATGTGTGGATGAGAGAATGCGTGCGAGTGTGTGTGTGTAAAGTGCATCGGTAAGGTGAGAAAAAGCATGATTTATGGAAGGGAGTGGTGCTGGAAAGCAGTAGGTACAGCGACGCCTGTAAATCCTGATAATAAAAAAAAACCTGGATAGAAGCAATTTAATGCCATCAATCTTCTGACCTAGAAGCTGTGATATATTGGCAGGTTGGAAAGTGTGTGTGTTGGTTTCAGTTTGTGTGCAAACGGTTTACAGAAACAAGTTTAAACTCCTTTCTTCAACACGACAAACCTGCCTTTAAGCAATTTCCTACAATAGTGCCCATCAAGTAGCTGCGATGTAACAAATACATCTCGCGTGAACTGTGCTTCCAAATACTAACCATTAGATCTCAGCAGCCTTTTTTTTAAGTGGTTTTTAAAATATTCACCAAGAAAGTAGTCTGTTTAAAAAGGTGTCCATTAGAGGGTGACAATTTTTCGGGATTCCCACGGGTCACGAGATTCCTGCAGGATTCCCGCGGGACGGGAGTCAATTACACTGTTGGTAACATGATTTGGACGGGACAGGAAATAATCCACGGGATCAGGTGGGAAACTGGAAATTAGAAGTTTTTTTTTTTGTCGTTTGTCAGATATCAGGGAATTAGCTTTAAAAATTGACGCTGCGATGCAGTGCCAATGTGTGTGGTTATCAACTCCGCTGCAAAATGCAATCTGACAGATCGCTATCTTTGTTGAATTCCATCGGGTCTACTACACTGTACGCACCAAAACTGAAACTGCTACGTTGTTGCTACACCACCTGGATAAACTGGTAAGCATATGATATCCGACTGAAAATACGTGTATCTTAATAGTTTGGTAGTCAGACGACTCGAGTCCATTCATGATGTGGTAAGGTGGCCAAACAACGAGAATGCAGGATATGGTTAAAGATGGCGGATAAAGCTAAATAGATGATCTTTGATACTGTGCTATGCTATGGTTTAAGGGGGTCTGACAATCGTCAGACAAGTTAATGCCTATTCCTTCGTATGTTTTTTTCTAACCCATCTGGTATAATATTCAATCCAAAAAACCTGAACAGAGAACTGCATTTAAAAATGAAATTAAATCATTGCAGTTAAAATATAAATTACTGCAGCGGAACTGAAATGCACTGCCATTTGTGTGTGATCAAATAGTGGAATTGCTGTAGAGGTTAGGAGTTTTAGGATTCTTGCCTCAGACAGATGACCCCTCATGGGGGTTTAGATGTTAAACTGAAGGCTGAATTCGTGCTCTACCAACACACTGGAGACTGGAATAAATCGCCACTTCAGAAAAAGTTTTAAACTGAGGCAACATTTCTCCAATTGAAGCAAAAAGAAGTATTTAAGATTCTCTGAACTAAACGTTGTCTGACCGGTAAACTACGCTTCAGTGAGAGGAAAGCCCGCAGAAGGAGAGCAGCAGATGTCGGTGTTTGGCACACATCAGGCTCTTTGGAGCCCATCCAACCAGCTGCACCGGAAACAGTCGCACTTCCAAAGCTTCAGTAACTTTTCAACATGCAGTCACCTCCTGGTAAGCGAGATGCAATAATTAAAGTGTAAGCAGATATTTTCTTTAATTGATTTATTTATCTGGACTCCATGCATAAAGTTCAAAATATCTGCGCATTTGCAGCGATACTAACATATGAATACTAATCTATGAAAATGAATACTTAAGTTGATTTTAGATCATTTTTAAAAGGCATAGATAGAAATGTAATTTTACAGTAAAATATCTCAAATTATATAACCTAAAAAAGTTGTGGATTGGGCCTGAAAATGCAATATTTTTCCATACTTGACACTCATTTTTACTGACTGCATCAGAAGCCTGGTGATAACAAACTTAACCTAATGGAATAAGCACAGAAAATGACATTTGTATCACAACTGAAACTTTCCCTTTGTCTTCTGTGAGTAATATAGGGAAAAATTGAGTTTCCATGTTTAATATGAAGCTTTGCAGCTCCAAACATGTTACAGGCTTTCTGTTTTCTGTGATTCTGGTCACTTTGGTGAAAGACTGAATGTGGCACAATCTTCTTAAAAAGCCTTTTTCAGAACGCGACTTGATTTAGTGGTTTTATTTTTTTAAGGATAATTCAGTGTTTTTCAGTTATGTGAATGATTTGTATATAATATTTGCAGGGATCCTAAATGCTCTACCATTAAATCACAAAACGTCTTAGAATTCCGCATATTAAAAGATCTGTAATGCTGCGTTTCGACCGCATACTTTGTCTGTTCAGCTAGCTGGAACTTCTGCATTGCTTCAGTTTGCCATGTTGCCGCTTGTAACGCAAGTAACGCTTGAAAAGTTGACTGCGCCAACGCACACAACGCACCGCAGAGACTCTGACGGACCTCTGATGTACTCAACCATACACTTAACATGTAAAATTGTCACATCCGACGCTGACATTTGGGGAAGTCTGAATGCACCATAACTCACACACCTTCCCAAGTCGGTTGATTATAATACTCCAAAGTAGGCTGTTGTGCAAAACTGGTTTTAAAGCCTTTATGTTGATATGAATATCTTTGAACTAATAATAACGGAATGGATTGAGTGATGCATTTGTAAAAGCTTCAAGGCAAACATCTTTAATCGAGGCTTTAAAATGGCTGCACACCATTTAGTTTTAGGCCCCGTCCACACTACTGCGTTTTCGTTTAGAAACTGAGATTTAAAATGAAAACTATCTCCGTCCACACTAGCGTTTTCCCTGCGTTTTAGAATTGTTCTCCGTCCACATTAAAATGACTGAAAACGCGGATCAGGTGATCATTCTCCAACACTGAGCATGCGCGCGTAGTGTGGATGCAGTTTAGTGTGGATGGGAGGTGCAAACGTAGCAAAAGGTCTCCGTTTTTAAACGAAAACGCAGTAGTGTGGACGGGGCCTTAGGGGTGACGTGAAAGTGGAACCGTTTTTTGGAGCATGGTGGTTGTAGTGTGATGGTCTGGGCCTGCTTTAGGAGCTGGAAAATTTGCAGTTATTAATGGAACCATGAAGTCTGCTCAGCAGCAAATAGTCCTGAAGGGAGAGGACATACATTGGACCGTTAGCATTCACGTGGATTAGAGACCACAGCTGCTTGCTAATA
The DNA here is from genome assembly GCA_028564705.1 of Apricaphanius iberus. NCBI lineage: Eukaryota > Metazoa > Chordata > Actinopteri > Cyprinodontiformes > Aphaniidae > Apricaphanius > Apricaphanius iberus. The sequence goes on from JAPXFQ010002564.1 coordinate 22,007, forward strand.
ATTAAAATCTATGAATTCTGGAGGCCCCTCTAAAAAAAATGCTTCTATTTTAATAGTTCAAACACCAAATCTACTTTAAAGTGCAGTAATGCATGCAGTGGAAACTATCTCAGCGGAACCACAGAAACTAACTTCCATGGTCTTTTTGTTTCCACTTGTGGGGGTACAGCCAATTAGCGCCAAAGGACAAAGAAAGGCCGTCTTAGATTGCCTACTTTGCAAACGGTAGCGAAAACCGTGTCAAGAAACATTGTGTCCAGGTGTAGCTTTTTGATGATATTAGAAATGTTCTACGAAAATAAAGTGAATAGTTAGGTTTTTGGCAAATTATCTGGACAACAGGTGAATCTGCAACCACCAAACAGTGAATAGGCGACAGCCCGCTGTAATTCAAAGCTCTAAAAAAATAATCCGGCTCTGAATGGCAAAAAGATCCGAAAGAATAAAAAATGAAGTTTAGTGTGGCTTTATCAAAGTTCAGACCTAACTGGAAAATGCTCCAATAGGGTTTAATTAGAACTGTTCTTCAACGAAAAGTGGGTAAAGTGTAAAAAAACGTTGGATTACCAGTTATAACAGATGCTTGATAGCAGTTCTTCCCACCAGGGAATAGAAAAGCTAGAAGGCAGTCTTTCATATAGAACCTGGTGTGTTTTGTCTCCATAAATCCTAATTTAAAAACTGTTTATTTTATTATTTCTTTGTCTGATGATTGGAAATATTTAAGTGCAACAAAAATAACTGTTTTCAGTTGAGTATTTTAGCTGCCAATTAAAACCTGTAAATGTAAATATTAAGAGTTTCCCATCACACGCCACTAAACTTCAACGTTCTCTTTAACCCGGTAATAAATCCAGGGTTTTATCTGTCTTGGAGCTCAGACTGAAGGCTGGAGGAACAACGGCCTTGTGTTTTCTGCTCCCCAGAGGCCAATAGGATTTTACATTCACTAGCCCACGAGTTAATAAGAGCATGATTTATAGTATGTCTGGGATTCATCCATCTCACCACAACTGGTGTCGGTACTCTGCTTCTTTATCTTTTTTGTTCTTCCTCTAAATGGTATATAACACCAACGCAGGATCACAAATTACAAACCTTAAAGTTTGTGGACAGTGTTCCAATAACTTTTTTCTTTGGTTAAAATTTTATCTTTTCTTTCCGTTTTTGTTTAACTGTTTAGTTTGATCCCAGAACTGTTATCTGCTTCTTGTCTGCTCTGGCTGGATTATCAGAGAGCTCAATCTGATGGCCTTATCTTTCTATCTGACACACTAGACTGGTGAGGCCTTGAGAAATGATTTACTTTACCGCTGTAGGCACAAATCACCCCATTAACAAAATCCACATCACATACACACACCAACACACACTTGCTAGGATACACAAACACATCACATGCTTTGAACCGTGCATAAAAAATTAAGCAAAACCAAGGTCCTCACCATATTTTATTATTTATAAAGTGCTTTCGTACAAAAATTGCAACTCAAAGTGCTTTACAGATTCAAAATGACCCCAAATGCACTACATTTCCATCCCTTTCACCCGATTTAAAGGGAAATAAAAAAATTTCAACCTGGACCTTATTTTGAGCAAATGTGTTCATTTACTCACCCAAACAAGTTTGGAGCTCACTGCAAAACTGCGGTTTTCTTATGCAGCATATGGTTGCGAGAACCCGTGTACTACTGAAATCAGATCACATGGGGTTAAGTAAGAATGAACATTATTTTTAGTAGGGATGCAATGATACAACTTTTTTCAAAACCGATACTTGGCTCAGAGAACCTGCAGATACCACGTACAAATGCCGATACTTCTACCTCACAAAAAAAGTGCTATCAATTGGGAGTCAGGTTTTATTTTCTTCTCTGCTAGTTACAACAAATGATGGTGAATTATATATATATAAAAATGACCACAGAACTTAACTAAAATGTTCTTACCCAATGCCACTATCGGTGCATCCCTAATTTTTAGTTATATGTCTATAAAATTATGTAATCGTAACCAATGTTATTTGACTGTAAAAGAAAAGCTAGTGGCACGGACTATAACCATCATTGTCTCCTCTATTTGTTTTCATTATCCATTTTTGTAATTGAAATAAATTCAATTTAGTAATCAAACTTTTTTTATTAAAGTAAAAATTCAATCATTTATATTTGTATTAATATTCCTTTAAATAAGTCTGATTTAGTTAAAAAGCATAATAAAATATGTTTTTGTTGTTGGCTTTACACCTTCCTCACTAGAAATAAATTGACTGGGGGCAAATTGGGACCTATCCAAGATGGCGGCCGCGCTGATATGTCAGCCCCAATAGGCAGGGTCAATCCATCCCTGCATCCGAATACCCCTATTATGCCTACTGCGTAGCACGCGAAAAGCCGTAAGTGAGCGATGTCGTAGATCCAAAACTCTAGTATGGATTGGCGTAGTAGGCATAAAGTTCCCGGATGTGTACCACCGCCACAGTAAAATCCGCTGTATGCTACGCTATCCCACAATGCAGCAGAAGCCCCAAAATTGGAGAAGAAGAGTGACGTCGGCTACCAAGAACGGGATCACAGAACGGAACCACAGTTTACGTTACGTCACGACGTAACGTAAACATTCCGGTTAAAATGGTGGAGCAGTACGTCCTATTTCATGCGTGCTACTCGCTCGTTTGCTACGCAGTATACACTGCATCAACCAGCAAGTAGTAGCTACTATGTAGCATGTAGTACATACTATAGGATTTGGATGCAGAGTAAGAGGTGTCTATGTTTATAACACCTATGGATATAAATGCCACTGGCCATGTTTCGAAGGGGAAGAATGATGACTTGCATTCCAAGAACACTATACCCACTGTAAAGCATGGGGGGGGGGACATTATGCTTTGGGGCTGCTTTTCTGCAAAGGGGACAGGAAGACTGATCAATATTAAGTGAAGGATAAATTGGACCATGTATTGTGAAACTTTGGGCAAGAACCTCCTTCTGAGGACGAAACCTCACTAGATCCTCCAGCATGACAATTATCCCAAACACACACCTTCGGCAATGAAGAAGTGACTAAAGAAAAAGGTTCTGGAGAGGAACAGCCAGTCTCCAGACCTCAATCCAATAGAGAATCTGTGGAGGGAGTCGAAAGTCTGTGTTGCCCAGCAACAGCCCCAAATTATCACAGTTGTAGAGAAGAACAGCAGGAAGAATGGGCCAAAATACCAGCTACCGAGTGTGCAAACCTATTGAAGAGCTACATGAAACATTTGACCTCCGCCATTGCCAACCAAGGTTACTTTGGAAAGGATTGAAATTAACTTTTGTTATTGGCCAAATACTTATTTTCTGAACAATTATACAAATAAATTCTTTAAAAATCATAGAGGGTGATTTTCTGGATTTTTCTTTTACATTCCGTCTCTCATAGAATGATGATAGAGGTCTGTAATTTTCATCATAAGTAGGCCTACACTTCAAATAAGTTGGAGAACTTGCACTATTGGATGCTGACTAAATACTTTTTTTGCCCCACATACATTTCTATGTCATTTTAATCCAATTTGAATTATTTCAGCTGTAGTCCTGCAGAACAGAAGCAGACAGCGACACTACAGCTGAGCACAAAACCCTGCAGAGAACACAGCACCAGCTGGAAGCTTGTGATGAGCTCGGGCTTTTTAAACGACATCAGTCAAACATTCCCACATCTCTAAGCCCAGGGTCAAAACACCTCAGGACAGATAGATTACAGTTTTGACAGCTTTAAGCCATCAAAGCTTACGTGTCAAAAAATATTCTCTTTTGAACTTTCACTTTATGGATCAGTCTTTCATTCAAACACTCTTCATTGACAATGACAGATGATTACGTGACAATAACTCTGCTTTACAGACACGAAACGTCTTTCCCATCACACCCATCTCTCTTTAAATTTAGACACAGAGGTAAAAACTTGAGAATCAAAACATTTAAGCAAATGCTGAGAAAATAAGTTCAAAATCAGAAATACAGGAGTGAATATTTGACAAATCTCTCTTTTTGCAGCCATGAAACCTGCAACAGCTCGGTTCAAAACAAATAAAATAAGCCATTGATTGCCTTAATCACACTGTACCCTGTTAAAATAGGACTTTTCCCCGTTTCGTCACATTGCAACCACAAATTCAAAGTTCTTTTGTGAGATTTTTGAAATCCTCGCCTATTCATGGTTTCCTTCGTCTAGCCCATCTAAAACATTCAAAATAAAATGGAGCTTGGGAAGCTGAAATACCTAGACTCAATGCTACTTGAATCAGCTGGTGTTAAAGCAGCCAAATACTGCTGCCCAGCGCCATTGAGTAAAGACAGTTACGACAAACTTTGAACTATCCAATACGTGATCACGTGGTTCATGGCGCCCTCGATAGTTCCAAACATTCCAGCACAGTCCTTGAGTTCTAGCGGTAAAGGACATAACTTTTTCTCACTTCCCCGTGATTTTGTCTAAATTATCTGCATTCATTCAATCATCTGCACTGATTACTTCACTAAACATTTCTTACATGTTTTTTAGGAACACAAATGACATTTTTTAACTGTATATTAGAGGGAAATTAGAATGCATAGAAATCGCAGAATACGTTATGACTACATATCATATTTATATATTAGTTTAAATATGTTTCTATTGCACTGAATATAAGAAGGTCTACAATCTTTTAGAATAATATGTACTTAAAACCAATCGGTCGTGTAAATACACAATTTTAAGCTATTTACATGCTACTGTGGTAAGGTGCACAATGAGGGCCCGGGGCGGGATTCGATCCCATGACTCCTAGGTGAGAGTCATGGGCGCTAACGAATCGAACTTGCAAATCTATTTGATTTGCAAGTTAAAAAAATTTGTTTATTTTTTTAAATAGTTTGCCTTTTTTACAGCTAAAATAGGAAGGAAAAGTCCAGACGACCATGTGTCTGAAAAGGTTAATATAGTTTCCCCCGGTTAACTGTTACCCACACAGTGTTGAATCATTGAATTACAGCCATATTATTAAGATAACAGCTCAAAAAACATTTTTAATAGCACTGACCAATATCAATATTGTTTGATCAGATTGAATCTGATCGGATCGTGATAATCGATTCTAACTCTTGAGGATCGCAAACGAATCAATTCTTGAAATTTGAATCGATACCCAGCCCTAATATATCTAGGCCTATATGTATACACATGTACCAAAGCAATTTATTCTCTTCCTTGCATTTTACAGCTGTGCACTAGTTTATCATTCTAGGACTTCAAATCCTAATAGAACAGGTCCGTAGGTGTCAACATGTGAATTAGTTCAGGTAGTGTGAATACTTTTGACATGAGTTCTGGATGAATATAAAAGCACCTCGGAAACATTTTTATTTCTGCTCTATATATTACTTGCACACCTTTTTTTAGCTTCCTTACCATCTAGGTTGATAACAACTACATGCTATTTAAAGAAGGTAATTAGGAAACGATTCCTAACAGAAAATAAAACACCATTACTTCCTTCGCATTTACAACTCTGTGGCAAGCGACATGTCTCCACCGTGATTTTTTTTTCTTTACTTCAGACGATTTCGGAAGTGTTAGGCCTCTCCTTTCTTCAGTGGGGAGGCCAGGCAGCTTGTGATAACCTTGCCCTGTCATTGCGTTCTTAGAACAAATCTGCTCTTATCAGGATCTTGTAGCAGGCAGCAAATGCAATTTCCCAGCTCCCCTGGCGGATGGCTGCCTCAAATCCTCTAAGGGCAATCTGCCTGTGTGATCTGACGTCTTTAAGAGGAACTTGAACCGGGGCGACATTAGCCCATCAGACCACCAGCTCTACCTCTGACAAAGTGTCAGCTCTGCCTCACTCTCTCTTTCGTTTTCCCTCTGATTGCCTTTTCTCTTTCTCATCCTTTCTGTGTATTAGAATCTGTCTCCTTTTTCCTCTCTTACTGTCTTGCTTTTTCTGTTGTGCTAGTTTTCAATCCACAGATCAAAAGAATGCATTAACGACTACTCCCATCCATCCAGCCTATTTTCCCTCTTGTTTCAGTCTACAAGCTCTATCCATCCATTAAAGCAGAGCTCTTCAGGCAGGGTTACTACTGAGCTGAGTGTGAATATGTGTGGAAACTTTTACAAAGAATTCCTGTCCAAAATATTTAAATAAATAAATAAATAGCAAAGTGGCAACAAGGAGGGTAATTTAGTAGATTCTTTACATCTTCTATGAATAAAAACATAGACTTTGTTTAAAAAGGTTGTAAAAAGAGATGTTGACATGGTATATATAATTTTATATATAAAAAACTTTTATAGAATAGAAAATTATGAAAATTCGATAAAAACTATATATGCTGAACAACATCTCTATCACAACAAAACACCAATGAGATGATATAAGATGACCATCTTAAAATGGTAAAGCACTTTATAAGCTTCCTGAAAATTATGTTTAAAGGACAAAAATGTATACAACTTTTCTTTTTAATAGTGTTCAGGCTTGCAACTCAAAATATTTATGTTAATTTTAATGGCTGTAATTGAAAAATATCTTTAAAAAATGTGCACAATGCAGGTGAGTGCAACGACACCAAGGTAGATACTGAAGGTTTCCACAGAGAGATGGCGTCGAGTTTAGAATGAAGAACAACGGCCATAGAAGAAAAAGCTCCGCAACGTGAAGGAAACTGCTGTCAGAGTAACCTAGGAGACCTACCAAACCCGCACCCTACCAGGGTATATATAGGTTGACTGTATTTTTACACTCACAGAGCGTGCGGTGTGAATGCACCATTACAGTTGTCTCAATGCCAATCTATAAACAACACAACTGAGGAGGTCACCAATGAAGCTTGGTTTCGCAAGTGCTTAGCTTAACATTAGTTAGGTTAGTTGTTTTGCTTAACTTTTAGCTTAATGTTAAGTTAGTCGTTTAGCTAAACGTTTAGCTTTACATTAGTTAAGTTGTTTACCGACAGTATGAACAAACAGGCCTACAGCTTTAGCTTTAGGGGCACAAGTAAAAGGAAAATATAGTTACACGTACCAACATCTTTTGGACTCTGAGTCCAGCAGTTATCGGCTTGCTAACTTTTGCACACATAACACATTCTATGTGCTGTGTTTAAAAGAACAGTCCATTATCTCCCTTTTATTTTCCTGTTTATCGCACAAACAAGTGGTTAATAAATAAATAATAATAGGTATTCGGTTAATCTGTATCAGTTACTGGAGGCCGTTGTCTAATGGTGCGTGCACACCGAACCAGACCAAAAAGCACCACACGCACCAGCTGGTCGCTTGACATTTCGCACCTCGAGTTTCCAAAGCGAACTGGTCGCGCTTCAAAAATGCCGTGAATGTGCACGTGTGTGAAGCAGAAATACGTAACTTGTGGGAGGAGCCTTACAGGGACCACTCTGTAGCAGTACACTGGCAGCCTCCTCCTCCTCCCTCCCTCCAGAGCTGCCAGTCGACACTGGTCTATGAGCTGACCGTGTTAAATGTTCGGCCTTGCCTTGGGCGGAGCTGGAACCACTCCTGCGGGCAAGACCCACTCATGCAGCAGCGGAAGGATCCAGAACCTGGGAGTGGGACACAGTCTCCATCGAGCCCAGCATGTGCAAGCGCAGCTGCAGGGGGATTATGGTCTCCTAGCTGACGGAGGACTGTGTGGACTATGTGTTCTGCCTGGCCTCCGGCGGAGCTGGGCCCGCTGCAGTGGGGGTTTGTAGAGCTAAAGACTCAGTTGAGCTGTGGCGTAGGGATCATAAACACTGGCTCCTCGCCGCGTCAGAGAACTTTGTTTGCTCGCCTAGTTTGATGAGCCGTTGTCCCGCAAAGGTCCAAGTTTGCCCGCGGACACACCAACTACTAAACTGAATGGCTGTCCATCTGTCTGCGGTTAGTAAAAGATTATGATAAGTGAGCGGTGCGGGACGTGCTGTGGAGGAGCCATTACCAGGCCTGGGTTGTGTTTACTCCTCCAGAGAGGCTGTCGGGGTGAGGAAGCTGTTTATGGCTCACTTCTCGGCAGAGAGCAAGGCCTTTTAAGAGGGCTCCTGTCTAAATAGTTTAACCTCTTTATGTTTATTGTTTTATTCCCGTCCCTGCATAGAAAACAGCTGGTGTCATGTCGGGGTGATTAGCCATGGTGTTTATCAGTATCCATGTCCTGTTGATGCTGTGACTCCATTCAAACGCATCACTCGCGCGACTCAAACAAAAAAGCTTTTTTGTGACGCAGATCTGCTGCTGACGTGATGCGGGACCCCCATGTCACGCTTCATTGCAGTCCTCCATTGACTTTACATGTAAACCAGACTCTCCAGTCGCGTTGGTCGCGTTTGTTGTGAACACACCGTAACACCATCAATCTAAGTATTCATCATGCTGTGACTGTAGAGGGTCAGTTTGCAAAGATAGCATAATGAATACGGACACTTTTCACTGCAGCAATGGTGGTGCCAACAAGATGGCAGCCTACACAAATCGGTCTGTAGTGAATGTTTTCTACCAGTTATGACCTGTTTTTAGAGTCTTAGGCCACGTCCACACTAAGCCGGATAACGTCTTAAACGTATAAGAATTTAGTCTACAACCCCTTATCATCCACACTAAGGCGGCTTTGTTTGTGGTCTGTGGCTGGACAAGTATTAGACGGGTAAGAGAGCCGTCTAACTGTTAATCCAGGAGGCATCGACAGTGACGTAGATTATGCGCGTCAATCTGTGTTCTTTTTGTTTTTCCCCACGCATGCCCAGTACATGCATAGGTCGTCATTGGATTGCGCAATCATGGGACTTTAAACGGACCTTAAACGGGGCGTAAATGCTCGTGTTGAGTGGATAATATTAGCCGTCTAACTCTCCGTATAACCTTATCCGGCTTAGTTTGGACGTAGCCTTAGATCCTAACATTGGTGCTTTGGAGGTCTTTTTAAAAATGTACATGGAAAATTAAAGGATGACTTAAAGCCATGGGAATGTTATACGAATGACATTAACACACAGAGCCATGTCATAACTCTGTCAGCATGAGCTGTCAATATGTGCCACAGACTTGATTTCCAACATTTTTTCTTCACTTATTAGTTTCCCAATTACCATCTTGATTCACAACAGGAGGTTTTGAATTCTGTCACGACAGCAGCTGAAATAAGATATGAAACCAGACTTCTACCAACCAGACGTTGCATATCTGTACCAAAAGCTCAGCAGCTTATTTACAACTTACAAGAAGCTGTGATTCAAAGCCCAAACAATTTTTTTTAAATGGCGTGAAACTCTTGTGTAAAACATTTTTCTTTTATTTTTCAGTTTTCTGTTTTGGTTTCTCATGATTTTACAGCTCCATACCACCAAGGGAGTAAAGTATTGAAGCAAGCATCTCATCAATAGCGCCGCGTGATTTCTCTGAGGGTTGTGCGACTCTCAAACACACCAGCTTTGCTCTGGTTACTGTCAGACTCCAGCAGAGATGCTATTGCCAGAGCCAGAGAGCTGAGAGATGATGAGTTTGATTTGGTTCCCGTGGAAATCAGTTGTTTTTTCTACGTAGGACATTTTACAGAGAAATCAGTGGTTTGTACATACAGCAAGAATTGATTCGATCACCGATTGGATCATCTGATGCATCATATAGAGGAACTTGATCCAGTGGTTTTAGTTTAGTTGTCAGATTTACCAACGTTAAGACATCTTTATGTTTATTTATTTTTAATTTCTCCTCAAGCAAACTCAATCTAAAAGGAAAAATAACAATTATCATTGAAAGTATAAAATTTAAATAAATGAAGGCTTTTGATTTCTTTTTAAAACAAGTCAAATCAAAGCAAACTTTTTTGACAAAAACATTTTAAATCAGATTCTCATTACAGATATTCACTTCTATATATGGATGATACAGCGTCAAGAAGCCTATTGTCTTCTTATATTATAAGCGAAGAACTAACTGTTGTCTTGACAAAAAAAAGTGGATGAGTGGCTGCTTATTGGTGGCACAGATTAAGGATATAGTGAGCACATTCTGCTGTACAGTATAATAAAAAATACATGAATCGGATTAAATAGGAGGTAAGGACAACATATTTGTCTTCACCCACCAAAACCAAAGTAAGTATCTGCTGGAAAAAACCTTTCCGCAAACGGTTAAAAAAAATGACATCCTGGATTAAAGGGAAGAAACAAATCTATAGCTGTTGGCAGAGAGATGTCTTGGCTCCTTGTAAAGCCAGGTGTACACCGCGATTTTTCAGTCACGGGTCTTCAGCTCCGGCTCGCACTGTACGAGTGAATTGCAGGGGTTAAAAGTTCACAGCTCACGACTCATGTGCTCACGCTGTACGAACCACTGTTCGGATGCAACCTGACTGCTCTCACTGCACGACACGACAGACCCGGAAGCAGAAGAAAAACACTGGAGTGAAGATGCGCGCCTGAGAATTGCAAGGATGCGCTCAAAAGACAAACGCGCTGCCCTGGCAATCTCTGCCGTTTTTTGTGTGGAAACATCGTTTGTTTATGTCAAAGACCAGAAGTACTTCCACGGTACCGATGGTGACACGCATGCGCAGTATGAGAAATAGCTTGTAGCATTGCTTCCACAGTGCGAGTCATTCACGAGGGACTAGGATTTCAAACAGGTTTGATTTTTTTTTGCGACCGATCGGGAGCTGGTCGTGAGGTGTAAATTGCCTGTCGTTACCGAATGTACAGTACACGATGCAACACGCACGATTAAGCCAAAAGTCGGCACGATCCAGACAAAAGTCGCACGAGTGACAAATCGACTCAAAAACGGTCCAAAATCGCACAGTGTACGCCTGGCTTAAAAGTCTGAACAGGGAACCAACAGCCAGACCAAAGAGGCGACCATAAGTGCTATGATGTAATGAGGTAATAAAATGCATTGGTAGCACTTTTCATTGTTGCTGATGTCCACAGGTTGGGTTAATAAATAAATAACCTCTCTTATTCGGCTGCAGCTAGATTTTTTTTCTGTCTGAACAAGATGAATGAAAATGATTTATACAATTACTTGTAGTGATTGGGGGCAAAAGAAATGTAATGAGAACATCAACTGTAGAAAGTCTGATTGAGAAAGACTGTGTCCCAGGCCCAATACCGACAAACCCAGCCTGCCCAGTCAGGCATCGGTTCCAGCCCAAGGCAGATTGCAAGGTCTGTATAAATTAAATTATAACTATCCAACCTAATAACCCTAGAAAAGCAGTAGTTGGTGGTTATATTAATGCTCAGTATAATTCAGCGTCAGTATACGAAGAACTTTACGCTCATCGCTTGGCTGGATTGCAGACGAGTACTTCCTTAGACTTTGAATTTATTGAATTGTGAATATAAAAAGTGTGCAACTAAGCTAGGCTACATTGTAACAACAAATATCTTAGGAACAGCAAAACTATTGAATGGTGAACGGGGGGCTTTATTGGGGAGCATTACTGTAACATCAGCTGTAAGATTATGCAATCATTTGTCTGTATCTTTCTGGTTTATTGGTCTGGCCCGACCAGTTTCCCCGTGGCCCGACCATTTAGTTATCTCTGGCTACGCCGCTGCTCGCAGCGCCTGCCGCAAAAAGGTAAACTGCGTTTGTGTGTCGCTGAGTTGTCATTTCTAAAAAATATATTTTCCCTTTAGCAAACCCGCCGGCTTTGCTGCATCCATGTCAGCTCGTCACGTTTGATGTGGCAGTTTCACAGTCGGCATACACGCAAGTCTGAAGACTCGTTCTCACCCCCTACAGTGCAATCCACCTAGGTATACATCCACTCTAAAATATCAAGGTAAAAGTCATCAAAGCTTGCATAATACAGACCCAGCTCCCAACTTTGAGAATAGAGAAACAGCTATGTTTTTTTTTTGTTTTTTTTTTAATCGCCCGATAAGAGTATCACGTTAACGCCGATAACGGCCCACCCCTAGTATTTAAATAGAAGGGTGTCACAAATAAAAGCAGATTTTTCCTGGATGTGTGTAACAAGATTAAATACTGAAAAACTAAGAACTTCCACCATCTTTAGTCCACAAAGGGATCAACCAACAGCATGCATGAGGTTTAATGTCCATTGTTTAGTTTGAAAAAGATTTAGATAAAGGTTTGATGCATAATAAGAGAAAATCTTGCAGTGCCTTCGTCTTCTGACTCAATTCTAAACCTAATTCACTACCCATGTCTAATTACATGCAGCCACTTTTTTTCCTCCTCATTGTCTTTAAGTCTTATAATAATTAAAATATTGTAATCATAATCCACAGACCACATTGAAACCAGAAATACGTATCTGCAAAGAAAAGCCTGATAGGTGCATCTCTCATAATAATATAAGTAGAAGAGCTCTTTATAAGCTAAAGTTTTATTTTAGGAGCTGACATTTGCAAATGTTATCTTCATACAACACCATGCCAGAGGAAACTGTTTCAACATGCAGTGCAAAAATACAGATGAGCATGATTCACCTTAAAATAAAAGAAAATCTAATCTAACTAACACACAGAGTTTTTTTTTATAACATACTTGAAAACACACGCTCAAGCCACTTTAATTAGATTCTACTGGATTTTATTAAATCTTCCTTCAGCTTTCACTTCACAGCGGCATCCATCAGAGGATTATTATTTATCTTGCTGTCAAGAACTGGCAGCGCGTGGAATCCCACTGAGACGGAGAGGAACAGTTGTGTCCATGTGATTATCAACATTTAGAACCGCTCCTGTGTTCAGATGCATGTCTAAAGTTCTGCTTGAGGTGGAATGACAAAAGAGTTGCGAATCATGGGAAAGTTAAAACATTTGGATTGTAATTTAAATATTTGCATCGGAGAAAATGTTAAAAAATGTATTTCATTCATTCGGCCATTACCACATGATGATTTTATTTGTAATAATAAAAATAATATTAGGAAATTAAATGTTTCATAAACTAATGTGTTACAACATATCATCTAAAACAGGCCTGCCCAATCCTGGTCCTGGAGATCTACTATCCAGCAACTTTTAGGTGCATCCCTTCTCATCACAGCTGAATCAAATAAAGTTCTCATTACCAGGCCTCTGCAGAGCTGAATGACTGCTGATGAGGGAATTGTACAATTTGATTCAGGTGTGTTGGAGCTGGGATACATCTTAAATTTGTAGGATAATAGATCTCCAGGACCGGGATTGGGCAGGCCTGCTCTAAAAGATGCAGTACAATCAAAAGTATTCTTTCACTAAGAGATAGCACATCAACAGAAACTATGGGTGCTTTTTCTTAAATGTGTATTTGTCTAAACTTTTGTGCCGTGAGGGCCAAAGTGTTCAACGTAAAATCACTTCCTGGTATTTGGTATTTGTTGTTAATGTTTGAGTTTTTTTTCCTTCATTAAATATAACTAATTTATCAGAGGATAATGATAGATAAAAATAGGTTATCCATAAATGGTGCCATGTTTTCCCAAAACAAAACCAACTTTTACACTTTGTTTGTTTGTTTGTTTGGAGGATAGGATCGTCTTGATACTGGAAAAATTTCAGCAAATTGTGTTCACTAGTGTTGGGTTATGTAAACAAAACGGGATTTAAAGGGTTAAAAAACATTCAAAGTAAAATGTATATTTCAGGCGACATTTACCTCTACAAAAAGTAGAATACATTTTAACAGATTTTTTTTAAATCTGACAATCTTTCTAATTAGGGCTGAATGTGTGCGTTTCTTTTTTATTTGACAATGCAAAATAAGAACAAGAAGGTGAATTTGGCAGAATTTGACGCAGAAAAAGACAACGACGTTGGGACACAAAAAAAGAATGCATCAGACTGTCTTGCTGCACTGGGCCAAAAAAAATACAATAAGCCAATGTTTTTATCCTTTCTTTTTCATTACAAACTGTTAGAGGTCATTTTAAATTTTGTTGTGGTTTAAAAACCTAGTCTCACTACAGTCATTTGAAATATTAATATCTTTAAAAGGGATATTCCACCTCTGAGTATTCCCTGGAGTTAGATAAGTAAGACAAAAGCATTGTGTAACCAGCCCAGTAATTTCCCTGATATGGCTGCAGTCTGTTTGCTAAACAACTTAGCTTAGCATGTACGTGGATGAGATCTACTAGCATGCTAGTAGTTCCCATTCACTTACATTGGTTTATGCTGAGCAAAGGCAAACAGACTGCTGACACACAATGCTGTCTTCTCAATTATCCATCTTTGGGCAATATGGCAACAGACACATTCTTACTTAGGGGAGGAAATTCTTTTTAAATCTTGTTTTAAGTAAATAAACTGAGGCTAATTTATCAGATTAAAAGTATTTTGTGAAAATCACAACCTTCAAGAAGGTGTAAGCATACTTTCATTAGGTTCACATTTCTGTTCAAATCATTTATTTATTGGTCTTTAAGTAAAATTCTAATATTAGATATGTTTTGACTTGCTATAAAGGGAAAAGTCATCCTGATTTACAGAAATAAAGACTTGAAAACAGTCTGTGTATATTAATCTAAAGTGAGCTACTGAAATCAATGAATGTTTCAATATTTACTTTGATTTAATATGACTGCATATGTAATATTTTACTGAGGTTTTTAGGCAGCCAAAATTAAGTTTTGTCCTGAGGGAAATTGTTAAGAAGGACCTCTTAAGGACAATTCTAGGAAAAAATTATTATGTATAAAATCAGCTGCCAACATGAGAGCTGTGAAAATTTTGATTGCAGATGAGCTGTAACAAAAGAGGATCTACAGTATTAACAAATTCAGAAAGAAATCATGTCAATCCTGCAATGTAAACTAGAAAAAAGGAGCAATTTTCTAGTTCACAAACTTTAGTTCCTGGCCCACAGAACAGCAGCTCTGCTCCATTTATGCTCCAGCAGTGCAAACAGCGTGCTGTAAAAGGTGGAAATGCGCTCTATATGAAGTATTAGATCAGCTGCAGCAGCAAGAACATGCAGCCAACATCCACTTCAACCCAGTGAATGATTTTAAATGGCGTTTCTTTGGATTCTGAGACCACAAATGTTCCCAGAAAATAATAAAGTCAGTAAATCTGCTAAACTCCATGAACTGCAGGCTTGAGCATTAACCAGCAGGCTGTTTCTAAACTTCTGATTTATGTTGACTAAAGTTAATAACATAATGAAATGAGATTACTCCAACAGGTTGCCTTTAATTTGAGGTGACAGTTTTCAATTAGCAAAGGCTTTCCTCGTCATCACTTCCAACCAACTGTTTAGGAACGGGTGCAGAGGAAGATTAGCGGCCCTAGCTGCTAATTGGACAGGTTAACTTGGTCGGCTGCCTGCACTGTTTTACAAGAAACAAGAGACTAATCACTGAAACTGGGTTATTCAGAAAAAAAAAAGATAGATATTTTTCTAAAAAGGGGAGGAAATGTATAGACAAATTGCAATATTTAAAATGTTTTCTTCTCACATGGAGAACTCTGCACAAAAAATAAACGTTTATCAAAATCAATATTACAACTAATTTTCTGAAGTTTTAACTTCCTCAAAACAAAAATCAATAAAATACATATTTCTTTAGCGGTAAGACAAAATACTAAATCTGCCACTTAAGTGGTTAATACTCTGGTATGTTGAGCCTTTTATTTATGATGAGAAATGAAGTCGATTTTTAATATTAATTTTTTTTTTAAAGAAGTAAATATGCCACATAATGTTGCTATGGCAATCTTCAAAAGCTTCGACACCTGTTGGCCCCCAGACTAAAATAGTTTCACCTGCGCAGATCGACCCCAAACAAATGAAGACTTCTGTTTTCAGTAAATATCGGACTGTTGCACACAACTGTAACCAACCCGCTCCACATCCAGCCAAATGAATCACAGAGTAACACGGAGCCCAGCAGCAGCGACACAGAACTAGCAACAGTGCCAGTTTTTAAATCCACTCTTTTCATCTTGTTAAAATATGTAACAGCACGATCAGCTTTAAAACTATAGAAAAATGAAATAAACTCACCAGATCTGGGTCCTTTTTCAGAAAGCCTGGTTAACTTACAATGTGGTAAAAACTCTGAAGTTTTGGTGAATCAACCCTTAGCCTGAGTATGTCGGTTCCAGAACACCTGATAAGAATCAGGTCAATCAACCTAGTCCAGGTAAACCTTGAAACATAAAGACCCTCTCAATGGATCACAGAATTCAGGGGTCACAAAGCAAACTGACGAGGAAAAAAAGGGCAGAATGCTTTAAAAAAAGTGCAGTAGGAAGTACTAATGCTGACCTATGAGGATTTCAAGCTGCAACAGCACAACAAAGAACATTTGCTGGGCAAAAATAACTGTGTGTGTGAGTTTAAAGTTCCAGGTTAAACTTTACACTGCCCTTGAATTTAAAAAATAGAGCATTCCTATTGGCTCATCGTTATTGCACACATTAGGCTTATATACAGGTGCTGGCCAGTAAATTAGAATATCATCAAAAAGTTGAATTATTTCAGTAATTCCATTCAAAACGTGAAACTTCTATACTGTATACTTTCCTTCCATACATAGTGATATATTTCAAGTGTTTATTAATTTTCATTTTTATTATTACAACTGACAGCTAATGAAAACACCAAATTCATTATCTCAGAAAATTAGAATATTCTGAAAAGGCTCAATATAGAAGACACCTGGTGCCACTCTAATCAGCTGATTAACTCAAAACACCTGCAAAGGCCTTTAAAAGGTCCCTCAGTCTTGTTCTGAAGGCTCCACAATCATGGGGAAGACTTCTGACTTAACAGCTGTCCAAAAGACGACCATTGACACCTTGTACAAGGAGGGCAAGACACAAAAGGTGATTGCTAAAGAAGCTGGCTGTTCGCAGAGCTCTGTGTCCAAGCACATTAACAGACAGGCGAAGGGACGGAAAAAATGTGGTAGAAAAAAGTGTACAAGCTCTAGGGATAACCGCACCCTGCAGAGAATTGTGATGACAAACCCATTCAAAAATGTGGGGGAGATCCACAAAGAGTGGACTGCAGCTGGAGTCAGCGCTTCAAGAACCACCACGAAGAGACTCATGAAAGACATGGGATTCAGCTGTCGCATTCCGTGTGTCAAGCCACTCTTGAACAAGAAACAGCGTAAGAAGCGTCTCGCCTGGGCCAAGGACAAAAAGGACTGGACTGCTGCTGAGTGGTCCAAAGTTATGTTTTCTGATGAAAGCAATTTTTGCATTTCCTTTGGAAATCAAGGACCCAGAGTCTGGAGGAAGAGCGGAGAAGCACAGAATCCACGTTGCATGAGGTCCAGTGTAAAGTTTCCACCGTCAGTGATGGTGTGGGGTGCCATGTCATCTGCCGGTGTTGGCCCACTCTGTTTCCTGAGGTCCAAGGTCAATGCAGCCGTCTACCAGGAAGTTTTAGAGCACTTCATGCTTCCTGCTGCTGACCAACTTTATGGGGATGCAGACTTCACTTTTCAACAGGACTTGGCACCTGCACACAGTGCCAAAACCACCAGTACCTGGTTCAAGGACCATGGTATCCCTGTCCTTGATTGGCCAGCAAACTCGCCTGACCTTAACCCCATAGAAAATCTATGGGGTATTGTGAAGCGGAAGATGCAATACGCTAGACCCAACAATGCAGAGGAGCTGAAGACGACTATCAGAGCAACCTGGGCTCTCATAACACCTGAGCAGTGCCACAGACTGATCGAGTCCATGCCACGCCGCATTACTGCAGTGATGGAGGCAAAAGGAGCCCCGACTAAGTATTGAGTGCTATACATGCACATTCTTTTCATGTTCATTCTTTTCAGTTGGCCAACATTTAAAAAAAAACATTTTTTTTCATTGGCCTTTAAAATATTCTAATTTTTTGAGATACCAAATTTGGAGTTTTCATTAGTTGTCACTTATAAATATCAAAATTAAAAGAAATAAACATTGGAAATACATTGGTCTGTGTGCATTGCATGAATATAATGTACAAGTTTCACGTTTTGAATGGAATTATTGAAATAATTCAACTTTTTGATGATATTCTAATTTACTGGCCAGCACCTGTATATAACTCTCAACAATCTTCATTTACCCCTTATTCCCAGTGTGGGTCAGATGGAGGATAAATGTTTAATTTAACATTTGTTTTAGTATGTTGGATCATTATTCAAAATTTACTTTCTTTTGCCACCAATTTGTTGAGGCAACAATAATATTGCACATTGCCTTACACATATAATGACCTCTAACTTAATTGGATGCAACAATTTCCCAAGTCAAAATGAAACACAGAAGATTCTCCAAAAAGGTAACATTGAAATCAAATAGTCACTTGAGAGATGTAGGTCTATTGAGTAATTTTTTCCCCTACATTCTACCTATCATGCAGCTAATTAAAAGGCTGGAGCATCTCCACCCTACCTTAGGTGTTGGCTCCGCCCCTTAATAAAGGAAGACTAGTGGTTTATGGCTTTTTTTTGGGGGGAACTTCTTCATCAGTTTGCCTTTCAGTGACTTTGTGAAACGAGAGTTTACAGCCCATACTAATATATTCCAACTCAACAACTATCAGTGTAGCCAGTTAAAGGGTTTTTAATGCACTTAGCAGTAATCATTGTTTCCTAATGCAGGATAAATTCATTCAGCCGCAAATAATGTGTTCTGTAACCTTATATGAAATACTATAGGTCACTAATATTTTGTAATATCTATATATGTATATTAAATAATTAATTTATATGCTAATTCTTCAGGTATGAGCTAAATGTGTAGCTTGAAACTAATATTTAGCATGTTAGCTAAACCTTTAGCCGCAAACTAAATATTTAGCTTGTTAGCTGAATATTTAGGTCTGAGCAAAAATATTTATTCTGTAACCAAAATATCTAATTACTAGATAACTATTTAACTTGCCAACTTAATATATACTTCGGAAATGATCAGTAAATGAATGACATGGTGAAAATACTTTGAAAAAGGAACCCCCACTTTTTTTCTCTTATGACAGGGTAGCTAATCCAAAATCATTGCTGTTAATTTTTGACTTTGTAACTTTACAAACTACAGACAATACCTCCAAACTAAAAGAAATAATCTGAGGCGAATCGGGTATCTGATCACAATGTTGCCTGTGCACATTTTCACAACAATAAATTCACAAAAGTATTAAAATGACTAAATAATTGTCTCATACAATACAATAACTTTTAATCTACTGAATAAATTTACTATATATATAATAACTTTATTAAGTGTATTTCCCATTAATACAGATTAGGTTAATTCTTCATGTGATCAAGAAAATCTAACAATACCGTCTGTGCTCCTATTAGGGAAAACATAACTCAAACATTTCTCAACTGTGATAACATTAATTTTTTCTTTTATTGAACACAGAAATGCCTTGCAGCTCAGTATTAAATACGAGGTGGTTCATCTGGGCCCCCCTGATGTGGAGACTTCTGGGACCAGCAGGAAACTTGCAGAGGAGAAACAAAAGCTGAGTCACTTGCTTTATTCCTTTGGAACTACTTTAAGTTATTTTCAGCAATAAATTTCCTTTAACTGCAGGAACCTGCTGCTGAATTCCTGAGGGAACTATGGAAGCTATTTCAACTGTACTGATGGGCTTTTACAGCAGATTTTCTCCAATGACTTGTCATAAGGACACAGTTTTTTCCTGATTAATACTTCAGGTCAACCAATAGATTTTTACATGTGGATCTGTAAAACAAAATGTGTTTTTAGCAGTTTATAGTTATGCCCTGATTTTGTGTTTTTGTCAGACTTAAATGTTTCAGATAATCTGAGAAAATAAAAGATGTAATACAATCATTAAGGAGAAAAAGCCATCAAAAACAATCATAGTTGGCCCCTACGCCTAATAATTACCTGTGCCACAAACAGCCTTTTGTGATATCTGACATTGAGTTCTTTATATCTCTGTGGAGGAATTTTTTTACACACTTTTCTTTGCAAAATTGGTTTAATTCAGACAGATTGGATTTTTTTCAAAAGCAACAGCCACATCCTCAATCTGATTAAGGCATTTGAAGATTTTCACTTATTTAATTACATTTACATGTAAACGTGCGCTTCATATCATTGCCCTGCTGCCCAACACATATCCTAATGTTATAAAGTAAAGGGGTTAAAGTTACTTGTGGAGTGCCACAGGGTTCTGTGCCTGGACCAATTCTTTTTACTATATTTATTTGTATGTATATATATATATATATATATATACATATATATATATATATGCTTCCAATTGGTAAAATGGATAGATACATTTCCCCAGTTATGCCGATGATACACAAATATATTTAGCCATAAATCCTGATGAATCCAATCATTTTGATTACAGACAGAAGATATATGAACCTGGATAGATGACTCTGGTGTGACAGTGGCTCAGGGGTTAGGAGTTCTCCCTGTAATCAGAGGGTTGCTGGTTCAAGCCCCCAGCGTCCTTTGGCAGGACACTTCACCCACCATCCTACTGGTGATGGTCAGATGGCCCAGTGGCACCAGGGTCCAGCAGCCTTGCCTCTGTCAGCGTGTCCCAGGGCAGCTTTGGCTACAATGTAGCTTGCCATTACCAGTGTGTGAATAAATGGCTGAATGTAAATTGGACAATACAAGTACATGCCATTTACCATTCTGCTTTTAAATCTTTTTAACATACACTTTAAAAAGGAAGAAGCTAAATCAATCACTTCATCTGGATTAGCATCCAGTAATAGTGTAAGGAACCTCGGTGGAGTTTTTGACCAAACATTCAAATCACATATCGAACAGTTTTCCAATATTTATTTCATCTCCAGAATATTGTTAAAATCAGAAACATCCTGTCCAAGAGTTATGCTGAGAAACTAGTCCATGCATTTGTTACTTCAAGGCTGGACTACTGTAATTCCTTATTATCAGGAAGTCCGAAAAATGCAATTAAAAGCCTTCTGTTGATCCAAAATGCTGCAGCAAGAGTTCTGATGATTAAAAAGAGAGATTTTTGATAAAGCTTATATTTAGTGGCTTAGGTTATCCTGATCCATTTTTGTAGTTATGCTGCTATAGCCTTAGACTGATGGAGGACAGACTGACTACTTTTCTTCACTCTTCCACTACTCGTCAGATGTATTTTTTGCTTTTATTTTGGCTGTTAACCTTACTTTCTGTGTTTTTCTCTCGATAGAAGCTACACCTGGTCTGGTATCCTGCTGAGCCGCAACGGCCTTTTGGATGGGGAGCATTGATTCCGATGATACTCCCAATGACTAAACATCCTCCATGTGCTGTTATCAACTTTTTTACTTTCTGTTTTTACTATTGTTTTGTTCAGTTTCTCTGCTCTGTCTTCTCAAACCCTGGTCATAGCAAATAGCGGCTCGTACTGAGCCGGGTTCTGCTGGAGCTTTCTTCCTGTTAAAGGGGAAGTTTTTCCTCCCCACTGACACTACATGCTTGCTCAGGATGAGGGATTGCTGAAAGGATTGCTGTGGTTGGAAAGTCTGAACCAAAGGGGCCCAACCTCGCGTCATTCCAATCAGTCAAAAACTTTTTTGACTGATTGGAATGTTTTTATAATTGTACTGACAAAACATTTTTGTTAAGTGCCTTGAGATGACATCTGTTGTGAATTGGTGCTATATAAAATAAACTGAATGAGCAAAGCAGCACCAGACCATCATGCTGCTACCACCATGTTTCATTGCTGGCTTGATGTTCTTTGTCCTTAAATGTTGCATTAGTTTTACCCTTTGTAAGTCGATTTTTATTTCAACAGATTTTTTCCCCCAATATCTATAGAACACATACCTTTGTTTTTTGTTTTGTTTATTCTTTTATGGTCTGAAGCAGTTTCTGTCTTAAAAACTCTCATATGAAGGCCATTTTTGTCATCTGTTTCTTGGAGTAACTTTGGTTGGGTGGCAACTCATGGTAAGGCCACCACTGTTGAATGTGCTCTCCATTTATCGATAAATTCTCTTTCTTTGGTTCTTTGAAAGTTTAGTGATGGCTTTGTAAACATTTCCAGACATTTTCTGATATTAAAAAAGAAAATAAAAAACCAGAAGAAATCTGTACTTTTTACATCAGAGTATATCAGTCATAATGTAGCAACTTTTACATTTCTGAGTCTAACTTGTTTACTTTAGGAGTCTCCAGGTTTGACATTGACCACTGCTCTTCTTGAAGGTTCAGCCTGCAGCAAAGGGCTGATAAACAGGATCTGCTGCTGAAAATGAACTGAATCCATCAACCCACTATTACCTAAGGTTAACTGCTGAAGCATTACCCACCAGGGTCCCTTTTCTCTTTTGATCAATTCTCTCCATACAGAGCTCCACACACCCCCTCTGGGCAGAACGCCATCCCCGGCGAGGACTCAGTCACCCTTTAACGTGCGCTCACACAAGCAGAGAGCATAAATGAAATGTCAGACCTAAAGGACAAAAACAAAAGCAAACAGAAAGCAGTTGTGGTTACGAAATAGTAGCCAGCCTCTCCTTTCATTTCCAACCTGCTGCCATGGGTCAGCAGGTAGTTTGTTTGGGTGTTGCCCTCCTGGATCCGTGCGTTTGTGTTCACCCGCCTCCCCCATCAATGAGAGCTTGTCATAACGTAGCAGATAAAGTGCTGATATGGCTGTAGCTGACACCTCGGAGAGACGGATACAGATGGAGAGAATGAGAAAGCGGGAGGAAGTGATGGATGAATATGGGTAGACAACTGGATGGACCGAAGTGTGAGTTTTTATTATATATATATATATATATAACTAAAATACACATATATACATACATACAATTTGTTATGGCAACTTTAAATGAACCTATAATTTGTCAGAGAGCGAGTGGGTATGAAAGAAAGGGCAGTATGGATGGGAAGTGGTGGATTTGCTGGCAGCAGTCTCTTAGTCAGCAGCGGCGCCACAAAACCTGATGAAAAATGTTGCTGTGACAGAGTGCGTGTGTGTATGAGTGGGTATGTTCATTAACACACTGCCACAGATCAAATCCTGAACAGAGAGACAAGTCTGACACCTAGAGGGTGGTTGTGTGTTGCATCTCAATGATTCCTACACAAAATTGCTTTTTCTAATCAAGCGTTTTCTCATGTTTTTACAGAGGAGGATTAGGGACACTGGAAAAAAACAATTCTGAATTTAACCCCAGAAATCTGAGGTTAAAGTCAGAATTTTTAAGAAAGAAAAAAAAATTCTGAGAAAACAAATCTAAATGCGGGCTTAAAGTCAGAATTGTGTGTAAAAAGTCAGAATTATGATACAAAAGACCCCAGTATTCTGAGGTTAAATTCACAATTCAGAGAAAAAAGGTCAGAATCTATCTTCTAGGGCTCATTTTCTAATACTTAATCGCTGGAAGAAAAAAATATATTTTTGAAAATTCACTTTATTGCTATTAAGTCTAATATCTAATAGTTGGGTTTTATAAAGTACCCTGCAAAGTACTTGTGTCTCCTGATGCTTCAAATTTTGTCCTATTAAATAGATCAGGTTTAATATGGTAGATCACCACAAAGCAATGGATAACTGATGACGAAAGAAAATGAGAAATTTGAAGAAACTCGTTTTGCAGCAACCTCTTTAGGGTATTCCTTTACCAGATTTTCACATTCAGAAATTGTTTTTTTTTTTTTTTGCACATTTTGCTTTACAAAATTGTTTAATTTCAATCAGATAAGATGGAAGGTATCCTAGTCTTTCCAACATTTTTGCGCAGAGCAATTTGACTTTAGTGCAAACCTTACCAGCAGCAACCAATTAAGAATGTAGAGTTGTTCAAATATTAGTAATATTTGTTCAATGGCACCACCACCATGAAAGACAAATGGAACAGGCCATGACCTCAACGGCTGCCCCGATTAGAAATAATAGTTTTCTTCACTGAAAGTTATTAATCCTTTTATTGTGGGTTTTTTTTTTTAACACAAGAGTTCACAATTAATCTATGCTGGATATATTTCAGACCTGAAAGATGCATAGATTGGATGGATGAATGAATCTTTCCTATTATAGCAGAGGGAATAAATTCTAGACATGTATCCAGAACTGAAAAGCACTCAACTGCATTCCTTCCTCAGACTGAGTGGGAACCCTGCTAAATGCAAAATGAACTCAAACCAATTCCCACATCCAGAGATAATAAGTAAACGATCAGATTTGATTGTGAAAACCTAAAAATTCCATTATTAACCCCTCTCTCATATGCAAACAAAACCATCCACCTGTTATAATACTAAAACAAGGAGAAAGGGGTCCAGTGGTTCTAAGGTGCTCTAGCTCCATCTGAGCAGAGAAAATGATACTGCAGAGAGTTATTCCCTCAAGCAGCAGGAAATATACTTGAGCTTTTCAGGGTGCTACAGGTGATGTAATGCCATTTAGAGTGAGGAATGTGTGAACTGAAGCAGAAGCCTTGCAAGAAGGCCCAAAACATGTTAATATAATAAAAACTGTTTCAGGATAATGTTTTTCTCCTGAAGTGTTTTTAAAAACAGAGTTTCCCCCAATCCAGCTCTCTGACTTCCTCTGTTCTCTTCACAATTTCTAACAGTCTGCATGAAGAGCGAGAACCACTTGAGAAGTTTAAAACTAAGATTTAATTATGATCAAACTCCGGCACCATGTTTTAATGATGTACGATTAAGACACAAGAGAACGGAGCATCAAACAGCCAGAGCGTCTTGCAAAGCGATGTTTAAACACGATCAAAGACGCATTGTAGCTCATCAGCCTGTAGGTTCAACAGCGAAAAAGAGCTTTACAGTTCGACACGGTTACTGTAAACCACAAACACATTAACCATAAACCCTGAAACACATGAAACAAAAATGCCAGAGCTGAACTTTGGCTGCTGTGTTTTCCTGCGAGCTGGAGGTACTGTAGAACAGGAGATCATCTTTTCACATCCTGCTTATTTAAAGTTCAGCAAAAACATTTTATTTGCAACATATTTCAACACTTGTGTTAAGCACTCTAATGGGAAACATTTTGCTTTAATGTGACAGTGTGTAGTTTTTGCAGTACATCTTTGAAAATAGCAATTAAAATATTATGTAATAATAATTACGTAAAGCACATTATTTGCAAAATATTGGCGATATTGTAAAATATGACTTTAAAAATCAGTTTAAAAATACTTTCAGGGGAAAGCCATATTAGATGACGTCCTTACTTCTACAAGAGCCCGGACGGACAAAGCGCACGGAACAAGCCTGCTATTAAAACATTGATTTCCCCTCAAAATGCAAAAAAGTTTCGTCATAAATACATTTTTACCTCTTCGCTAGTTCCGAGCGATGAAAGAGAGACTGATGTGCTCGTCATGTTGCTGCAAATAGATAATTCTCAGGGAATTGAGCGTTTGAAAACAGCACTAGTTGCACCTCTGTTGTTGAGTTTCTTACTCGAAGAAACAGATACCGCATGCTTGTGATAATTTAGGTATGCAAAAAAAATTACACATTGTGCCTTTAAGAAGGACATCTCGTCTGAATAAACAACCGAAAGGCAACAAATTCAGAGAATATATTCTTCCAGACAACTACTAAAAAACATGCAGATATTTCTTTAAAATATTGAAAATTGACAGGATAAAAACAAGGACCAAAGAGGTGACATTTTTTGGATACAAAATACAGAGTAAGATTTTGTCTATAGGTCAGCTTTTTTTGTTGCATTAATCAAAAGTGGGCATTTATGCAACTAAAAACAATGCTAAAACAAACCAGACTGACAGATTCAGGGCCTATTTTTATCCGAAATCCCAAAATCTTTCACTTGAACTTTGCGTCACGTTTAATAGCCAAAATCTTGATCAAACAAAGATGGAAGGAATCAAAAGAATTGTATCCTATGGTCCTATGCCCTTTTTTTTTTTTTTGCCCACGTGTAAAAAAAAAAAAATTTACTTTAGTGTATCCGAATGTACATTTCTTCTTACGCCATTTTCCTACACAGCTTTTTAAAGCATAAGAGCAATATGTCCAAATGATCTTAATTTCTATATAAAATGGTAAAAGCTTAATAGCACCAACAGCGCTAAGTTTTATTTAAACTACTACATTCTGTTGCGCATTTGCCTTGTATTCCTGTAGCATTTTTACAAACAGCTTTAAATTACATGCTCGTATCACTTTTTAAAAATCTAAATCCATACTGTAGCATATGCAGTTTAATATCTAAAGAGTCCAGGCTGGTATAAATGTTTTTTTTTTTTTATTGTTCAGCATTTCAACTCAAACACCATATTTACATAATGAACCTAATAACCTAATATCATACATACGGTTCATCTGCACCGATGAAAATTCACTCACCTCAGCATGCTAAGCCCTTGAAGCAGCTGACATGAAAAGAAAGTTTGATTTTTTTTTAAGGCAGCAAACATATCTTGGGAGCATTTGGACCGTAAATGTTTATCTGACCTCTCATCCCAAGATGGTTGATTGATAAAGCCTAGTTTATGCTTCTCCGACCGCAAATTTGCACTCAGACGCAGACGTATTGACGCATACGTTTTCCGTTTATAGTACTCCGCTTTTCCACTTAGTTTTTTCAGCGTTGCTCAACCAGGACAGCAGGGGGTGCTAACTTTTCATGGTGTCTCTGCCTACTATAACAGCGCTGTTTCATTTTTTTTCTGGGCTTGTGAACGTATTTTGTCCTCAAGGAGCAATGAACGAGAGGAACTAAGTTTTGATTAAGTTGTAAAGCTTTTTACTAGAGGTTCAGCTCGTTGAATACTCTAGAAACGCATGGAAACAAACACAGCAGCCTTTTTTTTTTTTCCTACACTATCTTTTGTTCAAAATTGCCAAAAAAACAGATTAGATCAATTGTCCTTTCAATATAAAGCATTAAGAGGCCAAATGCTGCATTAACTATTGATTACAGCGACTATAGAGCACCATTCTGGTGAAACGATCTCTGGCTGTTGTCTAAAATGACCAATCAAATGCATACGCTCTCCATTGACTGATATTTAAAACTGAGACCTCTACTCCCGTGCGTTTTTGCGTAGGTGGCGGAGAGCCATTGTGTTGACGGATAATGGTGTTGCGTCAATCATTCTATGTCAGAACGGAGAAGTATAAACTAGGCTTTAGTAGGAGTAGAAAGAGGAAAAGCAGGCAGTTATTATAGGTATAATTGAATGCATGGCAACGTGAGAAAGCGCAACAGCACCTTTTGTTGAAAATACTATGAATCATATGAAAATTCAACCCTTTTGTGCCATTAGGTTCGTTTTCAAAGTGAACTAGGTTATCTTAGAACTTTCCATCTGAAATGGGAGGAAATAAGGAATTTACAACTAATGAGGTTAAGATTCAGAGTTTTCAGAATTTCCTTTAGGCTGGAGTATATACGATAATTTTTATTTTATTTTTTAGGCGAGAAGAGAATCTTTAGTTTCCTTGTTCCGGTAGTAAAAGCTCCACTAAAAATTTCACATTTTAATATTTTTAGAGGGCTGCACGGTGGTGCAGTGGTTAGCACTGTTGCCTTGCAGCAAGAAGGTTGTGGGTTCGTATCCCGGCCCAGGGTCTTTCTGCATGGAGTTTGCATGTTCTCCCTGTGCATGCGTGGGTTCCCTCCGGGTACTCTGGCTTCCCCCCACATTCCAAAAACATGACTGTCAGGTTAATTGATCACTGTAAATTGTCCTTAGGTGTGAGTGTGTGCATGGTTGTTTGTCCTGTTTGTCCTGCCCTGTGATGGACTGGCGACCTGTCCAGGGTGTACCCCGCCTCTCACCTGTTGACAGCTGGAGATAGGCACCAGCACCCCCGTGACCCATAAAGGATTAAGTGGTTAAGAAGGATGGATGGATATTTTTAGAATCAGAATCAGCTTTAATGGCCAAGTATGACACATACATGGAATTTGACTCCGGCAACTTTTCTCACTAGTGCAGACTTAAATAAGTGAAATAAAAATAGATACAATGAATAATAATAATAAAGGATAATATATACACCAAACTGTGGTTATTATAAAGAGAGTATATACAGCAGTGCAGAGTTATAGTTTATTGTCATGTGAATGGACTCACACTCTGTGACTACACAGAGTTCATCAGAGCGACAGCCTGGGGGAAAAAACTGTTCGTTTTTGCCCCATTTTAGAGCTTATATGTCAAAATATAAAGCAATAAATGTTTGATGTTCCTGCAGCAAAGGTTTGGACAAATTGCGATCACTGGGGACTACTTCACTTAGCCTCAAACGTAAAATATGCTACCTGCTAACAAAGTCTGTTTTTAGTTAAAACTCCTACCTGGATCGCACAAGGATGAAATTTTACTAATAAATAACCTGAGATTTTCTTTCAACAAGTAAAGAAATTCATTTATTATCCTCAATGCAGAAAAAAATAAAACAAACAGACTCTAAAAATCACTTTCCACTTTAGTGAGAATTTTAATCAATTTCATCACCAAATTCTAAAGTTTTTCCCATCCATCTCCAACTTATAGCAAAATTAGAAGGCCCAATTTACCTTTTAAATAATACATAAAGTCTACACACATTCAGTGTTTTGCAAATTGGACTACTTGAAACTAAATATAAAAAAATCAATCCCAACAAAAAACAAAAGTCAAATACATTTCTTTGGTGGTTGGTGTCATGTAACATTTGGTAAATGTTGAATTTGGCATTACATGTTGTAGCAACATCTCCACTGTGTAAACAAAGCCGGTTTCTTAAATATATAAACTTGTACTTTATCAAGCATGACAGTAAACAATCTGACAAAAGCTTAAAAAACATAAGGTTCTGGTATGACGATTATGTGCACTCCTAGGCATGAAAGGTCAGAAATGTCAAGGCTTTTGATACATTTTTTAAGTTTCCCTTATCCAAATCGACCCAAACACATCTATACAGATGGAAACAAATATTTTTGTCTCCAAACAGGGTGTACCTCGGCCACATGCTTTTTGTAGCCATCAGATTTCTCAAAGTCAATATACAACAAGGACATTGATTATAATTAAGCCTCTTTCTTTTCATTCGTGAAAAATTCCACTAAGATTTGTGAGCCTCTAAAAATATAAAACAAATTTGGGCGTCAAAAACAGATAAAGCCCATCCTACCCACCACAAATATCATTGCCAATAAGAAAATTTATTAAAAAAGCACTTATAATTTCCCAAAAAATATTAAATCCAAGAATTATTTTGAGATATTGCATGCAAAGCTGATTGATTTTTGAAATGTTGTGTGGCTGGGGCTATTTTGTTGCTACTATGTTGCACTACTTCCATCTTCTTCACCCTAAATGCAAAACTAGCTGACTGAAACAGACAAAAATGGGTGATGTGACGGGGACATGTCACCTCAAGTACATGGAAAAAAAGAGAATGAAGGATGCTAACATTAAGCCTCTGGTAAACAAGAGTTACAACAGTAACCATACCAGAGCTCAACCTAAACAAAATGGAGTGAAGTATCCTTAAAAGCTGGGTCTGCAGTAGGAAACAAGCCAGTAAGAGGAGTGGTTCCACATCCAGAGAGAATTATGCCAGAGGCTTGTTGGTGGCTACGGTTAGCATAAAGTCTGTTATAATGAGCATTGACTAGGGGTGTAATGGTACACAAAATCATCTCAGCTTAGTACATGTTCGGGGCTTTAAAGTCACAGTATGGTGGATTTTCAGTACACTTTGAGAAAAATACATACAAATGTGACTTTTTCGTTCTTTTTCTTTTTTTTACTTTGATCAGCATTAAACATGTTTCTGAATGCCTTCCTTTCAATGCCTGAGACTAATTTGAGTTAGGGCTTTAACTTTTGCCCAAAAATCGTATTCGAAGTTCGGGTTTTTTAAATATTAAAATTTAAATATATTTCAATATTTATTAATTATATTTTTGCCATTAAATGTATTCAATAAGACCAATATTGGCATCAAACTTAAGTTCTATATGTTCTGTCCACCAGACGGCAGCATGTCAGTCAATGTTAAAAGACTTCGTGCACAAAAGGCTGACTGCATCTGAATACCCCTACTACTCTCACAACATAGCAGGTTAAAAAGGAGTATGCGAGCGATGTAGTAGATAAAAGTCTTCAGTATGGATTCGAGTAGTAGCCGCAGTAAGCAGCCGGTGGACACTACCCTATGCCACAATGCAGTGCAAAGCCCCAAAAAGGTAGAAGAGAGACCTCGGCTCCTAAGGAAATGATAATTGACACTGTCGCAATTTCGCCGTAAAAGTGGAGCGATGTTACTATTTAGTTTAAAAAATAAAAAAACATTTACAAAAAATAATTCCCATACAGGTTTAAATCTTAAGAGATCCCTAAAATTCGCTCGAATGTCTTTAATTTTTAAAACATTCGAATTTTATTCGAATAATGAAGTTCGGAGTCAATTGAGTTGGTATATGGAGTTTAGATTTTTTAAATAAAAAATATAAAAAAAACAGTACGTGCAGACAGAGTACGAAACAGTATAACCACTTCAAAACAGTCAGTATAAACATTGTTTATGTCTAGAAATGTTTTAATAATACTTTGCGCCTTTTTTTTAGAATAAAACATGACAGTCTAGTCTCCCAGCTGTTGGGAAAATCCCTTCTCATCAACAGGGATTCCACTGATTGGATGCTACTGGTAGCTATGGTGATGTCAGCTTTTTTTTCTCCAGTATCAGTAATGTTTCCATTCACCTCGACATCGTTTCAGGTAAGTCATTTAGTACAGAGCATGTTATGGACCTTATTGCTGTTGAAAGATGTGTTCACTGACAAAGTTCTGGTTCGGTCCATCTTTCTTTTTCTACTAAAGCTGCATGAGAAAGCAATAATTATGCCAAATAGAGTTTAGTGATAACTGGGAGTCCTTTCTGTTTTCTGTAGAAAAAAGCTGGATTTGTTCGGTACAAGTGCGCACCGAAACAAAAAATCCAAATACATGTATCGTCACACCCCTAACATTTATCCAAATCAAGCCACTGAGGATACACCCGGATCGGATTTATAATTTAGAACCTGACTGAATTAGAGTAAATAGTTGATATGTTTTAGTGTATTCATTCCACCCTAAAAAAGCATCCTGGAAAAGGGTTAACAACGCTAATGGGGACTGTATGCAAACCCCTGAATAGGACCATTTAATGATAGATGAAGTAAATATGTCAAAGGTCATAGGTCCACACCACACTGCGTTAGCAGATATATAAAAGTGCTTGATAAATAAAGAGAAAGAGGAGACCCAAAACAACAAAAACAAAAGCCACTCAGAGTGTGATACAGCGCATATAAAAAGACTCAAAGAGTAGAGAACTGCTACCATCCTGGATATTTCAGGCGCTCTCCGTTAAACCTTTTCAGACCTCATTCAGCTGGCGTTAATGCAGGTTTATTAAAAGCGACATTGAAAGCCTGGAGAGCTTCGGACAAGAGAGAAATCTGAACAAAAATCAATTTGAGGCATCTTCTGATGCAACGCTTTGTTCAACCTCTCAGATACAGGAGAGGCTGGCCCGGCCGTTTTAATCAACGCAGGGGGACACCTCGTACCGTTCCATATTCAGAGCAGCGACCCCGTCACACTGCGCCGACTGTCTGCTTCCAAGCATGAGGTCATTGAATTACAGTCGAGCAGTGAGGGGCTTCTGAGTCGGCAGTTTTCCTCCT
Source organism: Apricaphanius iberus (assembly GCA_028564705.1). Taxonomy (NCBI): domain Eukaryota; kingdom Metazoa; phylum Chordata; class Actinopteri; order Cyprinodontiformes; family Aphaniidae; genus Apricaphanius; species Apricaphanius iberus. The sequence continues at coordinate 53,639 of JAPXFQ010002564.1, forward strand.
ACAAAAAAAATTAAAATAAAAGAGATTTGTTTAAACGCTTGACGAGAACATTCTGCATTGTGTGCGCTTTAAGGATCCGGCTGACAGCTTGTTTCTTACCCAGAGTGTCTTCCAGCGAGTTCACCATCACTGTGTTGACCTTTAGAGTCCCCTGCTCCTCTCCTCTGCAGGAAAGAAACAGCAAAGCGCTTGGTTATTCTCGGTACAGTCCAGGAATCAAAACGGCATGCTTTCTTTAGACAATGCATAGACTTGTAGATGAATAACGAGTGAAACCCACTACAATGAAAATGCCAGCTGGATATAGATGGAGGGTGCTCAAACTTTAAATGTCATGTGTTTTTGAATTTCTTTTACAGTTTATAATTATGGAAAACTTTCTAAAGATGGACAAGAAGAATGATCGGGTCACTGCAGATCAACGACTAAAATGGATAAAAATGGGAAATATTTAGGCTGCTTTTATAGATCTGGACTTTTTTTTTTTTTTGTTCCAACCAAACTGGAGCAGCGCTTAACCAGAACCCAGTACCAGATTGACTACGGCTACACCCTCCAAACTGGTTTCCTTTACAAAACCAGTTAGGGTGAAGCCATCATGTTGCTACATTACAGTTTTCAAGGAAAGTTTCTAACTTTTAATATTTTAGCTTTTTCATTTAAGGAACAAAATAGACAAAAAACTAAGTTTGATCTGTTTTTTGGGGGATTATTTGTGATGGACCACAATTCTGAAGTGGAATGAAAAATGATACGGTGTGGTCAAGATTTTTTTTAGAAATAAAAATAATCTGAAAAGTGTGGCATGCATTTGTATCAAGCCGATTCACAGTAATTACGCTGACATAACTCAACCTCATTGCCTAATTAGGCAAAATCTTACGGCAATTCTAATAGATTTCACTCAGCTGTACCAGACAAAATGAGGCTGAACAAATGCATGCCACACCTTTCAGATTTCCTCCATATAAAATTAAGTGTAGCTATAATGTGGTGAAAAACTCATAAGTCAATGTCCTATACACTATATCAGTAGTAATAAGAACAATAAGGGTTATAATTTGAATCATCCATCCATCATCTTCCGCTTATCCGGGGTTGGGTCGCGGGGGCAGTAGCCTAAGCAAAGAGACCCAGACCTCCCTCTCCCTGGCTACTTGGGCCAGCTCCTCGGGAGGAATCCCGAGGCATTCCCAGGCCAGCTAGGAGACATAATCCCTCCAGCGGGTCCTGGGTCTTCCCCCAGGTCTCCTCCCGGTGGGACGTGCCCAGAACACCTCACCAGGGAGGCGTCCAGGAGGCATCCTGACCGGATGCCCGAGCCACCTCAACTGGCTCCTCTCGATGTGGAGGAGGAGCGGCTCTACTCTGAGCCCCCTCCGGATGACCGAGCTTCTCACCCTATCTCTAAGGGAGAACCCAGCCACCCTACAGAGGAAACTCATTTCAGCCGCCTGTATCCGTGATCTCGTTCTTTCGGTCACCACCCAGTGTTCGTGACCATAGATGTAGGTAGGAACGTAGATCGACCGGTAAATTGAGAGTTTGCCTTTCGGCTCAGCTCTGTCTTCACCACGACAGACCGGTACAGCGGCCACATAACTGCAGGCGCCTTACCAATCCGTCCATCGATCTCCCGCTCCATTTTTCCCTCATTCGTGAACAAGACCCCCAGATACCTAAACTCCCCCACTTGAGGAAGGACCTCATCCCCGACCCGGAGAAGGCACTCTACACTTTTCCGGCTCAAGACCATAGTTTCGGATTTGGAGGTGCTGGTCCTCATCCCAGCCGCTTCACACTCGGCTGCGAACCGCTCCAACGAGAGCTGTAGATCACGTTCAGATGAAGCCAACAAGACCACATCATCTGCAAAAAGCAGAGACCCGATCCTGAGGTCACCAAAACGGATCACCTCAACACCTTGGCTGCGCCTAGAAATCGGTGACATAGGGCAACCTTGGCAGAGTCCAGCTCTCACTGGAACTGAGTCCGACTTACTGCCGGCAATGTGAACCAGACTCTGACACCGTTCATATAGGGACCTAACAGCCCGTATCAAAGGGCCTGGTACCCCATACTCCCGGAGTACCCCCCACAGGACACGGTCGAACGCATTCTCCAAGTCCACAAAACACATGTAGACCGGTTGGGCGAACTACCACGAACCCTCCAGGATGCTGCTGAGGGTGTAGAGCTGGTCCAGTGTTCCACGGCCAGGATGAAAACCACATTGTTCCTCCTGAATCAGAGGTTCGACTATGCGTCAGACCCTCCTCTCCAGAACCCCCGAATAGACCTTACCAGGGAGGCTCAGAAGTGTGATCCCCCTATAGTTGGAACATAAGTTGAATCAAAATAATTTAAATATAAACAACTAAATACAACAAATAAAATAAAAAAACAAGTTAAAGAAAAATAAATGTAAAGAGTAACATAATTTCTAGTAAAATAAGCATTTAACTACTACTAATAACAATAAGCAATACTATGAAAATAAAATAGTAATCCATCTAACCATTGTCCAACTCATTGACTGTGAAACAACATATATGGAAAAACTTTTAATAATAATAATAGTAATATAAAATTGCATAATAAAATCCAGATCAATTACTATTAAATAACAAAATATAAGGAAAATACATAAAATCCACAAACAATTTCTTAAAAAATCCTTTTTTCTTATGAATCTTTAGGATTTACAGTAACGATCTAACTGTCCCAGTTTATTCACGTTTACAAGTCAGATGCACCAATCCTTACCATTCAGTTTCTTTAACAGTCACCAAAAACTAATTACTTATGTACTGTGACAAACAAAGAGTGAAATGTTGGGTCTTTTTTTGTTAATTCAATATCAGCAGCAAACATACCCTCTTAGTTTCTGCACAGCTCCGAGTCTCAGCAAAGCTGCTAGAGCGTTCTTCTGGAGGTCTGATGACAAAACCTCAACATATTTTAATCCCCCTGCGGGATGCAGAAACAAAGACACCTAAAATCAACCACATTTATCTGTTGCTAGTCCGTCTGAAATAAACACTGTCAATAATAATACTAAAAACCTGTTAGAAGATGTTTGATGATGAACTTCCGGACAGCAGGAACAAACAGTTTCTCAGTCAGACCTCCTCTCGCCTCCTCACAGAGGAACCTGCACACCATCTGGGATCGAAGAAGAAAAAAAGAAAACCAGACTATTAAAACCATTTTCACACATCAGCTCAAACTGCAGAGGGCTTCTGCATGCACGCATTACACGGCAGGACGCCATCCGTGCAACAAGCATTTTCACTATTGGGATTTCTCCAGAGTGGCGGACGAGCAGAGCGTGAAAGAACAGGACATGATGTGAAAGAGTCCTCAGGAGAAAGTGAAGACTTCAGAGCCACACTGACTGTTTCAGCCTGGAGATTAAACAGGACGAAAGACAGGAGGGGAGTAGAGATGCTGAAAATATCAATAAAAGGCACGTCGAGTTGTGTGATAAACCTGTAGAAATCTCATCAATTGATTTGGATGTTCAGGTTTCAACATACAGCCTCATTTATCATTCATATTTTTTTATATTTATGAAAATTTGAGACCACTGTTGCACCAACACTGCCCTCTAGAGAAGTGGTTCCCAACTTGGCCAGATCCAAAGGTTTTCTTTTTAATCTGTGCTGAGGTTACCAAAATTATATTTGTAAATATTAAAACTATACAAACCAACTAACAAGAAGAAAATTGTCTATAAAGCTTACAAAGTAAAAGAGGAAGAATAAGAACAAAAAAACTACAACTGTGGTTTATTTTTTTGGCAAATACAAGTTTGTAATCAACCACTTTAAAGTGTGTTTGTAGTGTTTGAGTTGGGGTTGGGGGGTCCAGGCTTTTTCTAGAAACAGGGAAGAGGTTCCTTTAGGAAAAAAGGTCAGGAGCCATTACGCCAGATGAGACACGGCCCAGTAACATTTGGTAAAAAGAAAGACAACACCAGTAAAACAGAAATGTATTTACAACAAAAAGAAAACAGTTCAGCCACATGTATCGCTCACCTGGTATCCTTGGACAAAAGGATCCAGAATATTTGTGAGAAATGCCAGGATCCTGTGACGACGGTCTGTGACTAGCACCTCCTGCTGGTTGATCTGGAGAGCGCCGCTTTTCACAAGAAGGTAACAAGCCTCTTCGAAGTCCTGAAAAACATGCGAAAATCAACCACAGGAAATATGCAGTCGTTTGAATGCAAACAAGCAAAAACTCTGGTTTATTACATGTTTGCTCACCTGCACTTCAGCTCCGGGACGAAGGATGAACTCGTTAGAAAACATGTTCCTCAAGAAGCCGAAGGAGATAAAGATTTCCTCTGGAACAGTAAAACAGATAAAGGCTTAAACATCCTGTAATGAGAAAAGTAGAGCTTCGGAAATTTGTTGAAACCATAAGAAAGTAAATGGAATTAATGTCCTAAAACATTCTAAAACTGAACTAAAAGTTCAAATGATCTACAGGGTTCTTTCACATTTTTTGGCTACAACTAGGTCTAAAAAAACATCAACTGGATGGAAGTAGGTAAGTAAAGAGCGAAAGAAAGAATGACAAAAAAGCAAAGAAGAATAGAAAGAAAATAATAGAGGAAGGGGAAAGGAAGTGTGGATTAAAAAAAGCAAGGAATAACGAAGAAAGCAAGGGAGGAATCAAGGAAGAATGTCAAAAAAATCGAGGAGGAAGGAATGTGAAATCAAGGAAAGGAATGAAGAAATAAAGAAAGCTAGGAAATTACAGGAAGTTTAAGGAAGCAAGGAATGAATCAAGAAGAAAGCCAATTAAGGAAGCATTCAAGGAATTGAAGAAAGCAAAGAAGAAAGCAAGAAAATATGGAAGAAAAATAAATAAATTAGGAAGGAAGGGAAAGAAATTATTTAGGAAGGAAGCAAGGACGTTTCAGGAAGGACAGAAGGAATCAAGGAAGGAATCAAGGAAAAGGAAGGTGAGAATCGAGGAAAATGAAACTAGGGAGGAATCAACAAAGGAAGTCAAAAAAGGAAGGAAGAACCAAGGAATGAAAAGAGGGGGAAGCCAATAAGGTAGCAAGGATGGAAGCAAGGAAGGAAAGGAATTAGGAATGACGCATGAAAGTCGCTAAAGGATGAGCTAACAGGCTGGGAACAGGAGAGGAGTGTCTGTGTGTCTCACGTTTCTTGTTGACAGATGCAGAGTGGATCGCGAAGGCCAGCAGTGCGGGCCGGATAAAGACATGAAGCGCCTGGTTCCTGTAAGAGGCGCAGGAGAGTACGACGACTGCCTGGCTCAAAAGCTCCTCCTCTGGCATCATTCTGGCCTGAGGCAACCCTGATTCAACCTGACCTGCTTTTAGAAATAATTTAAAAAAACATTTGTTTAATTTCTAGGATTTTTTCCATAATTTTATTATCTTGACAGATAAAACTAAATGCTGTTGGGAACCTTAAAAAGAAATCCAACCTTGTTCCACAGTCAAATGGACTCTTCCCCCAGAGATCTTCACAAGGTTTCGATGTAGGGAAAGGCTGGAGGAAATGACTTTGGAGGGAAGAATGTGGTCTGAAGACGAAGGGACAGGATAAATAAAAATAAATTCAACTGTGAATCAAATTTATTACCGTTCATCAGAAACACCGAGTCAGTGCAGTTTTTTGGGAAAGTTGTCACTCTAAAAAAATAAAATTAAAAACTGCTTTTTAGAAATGAGTGAATGTGTACTCAGCCCCCTTTTACTCCGATACCCTGTCACAGAACAGCTGGATTTAAAACAACTGGATTGGAGAAAATGAATTAAATTTGTAAGTTTAATTTGTGACGATACAGGGAATATGGCACACTGCCCAGGATCACACAGCAATGGGGGCAGCCTGAGCAACGGACCAAATGAAAGTAAATGCTTTTACCACGTCCCTGAACAAACAAGTTTTTTGTTGCTTATCTAGAGGTTTAGTCTTCTCAGGACCATGAATATTTAAAGAAGGTTTCAGATGTGGGGACTTGATCACAACAATGAAAAGCTGTGATTTCGTTTACACCAGTAGTGTGCTCAAAAACAGCTATTTAACAGATTCAAAGAAAGACACTTTTGCGGTAAACACATCCTTGGTTGCGTACCGGGCCAGTGAAGGAAGGCCCCAAACTGCCGGGAAAGGTCCCTGAGCCACACAGCTTGTTCAGTCAGATCTTCCAGCGGTATTCCCCGTTTGCTCCCAGCAGCCTGGTTCTGGAGCAGCAAGGAGGCCAGGAGGACCCATGGCTTCAGGACCATGTTCTCCTCCTGAGATCGGACCAGCCTGTAGGCCGAGTCGTTGATAAAGTCATGAATCTCCTCTGCGGGCTTCCTGGGGATGTGCCTAAAAAAAAAAAAAAAAAAGTCTATTTGTTGAAAAGATTACTGAAAAACAAGTAATGCTGGTTGGTGGTTATTACTGAATATATTGCTTTACTGCTGTACCTTGGTAATAGGTTGAACTGAGAGCGGTTAACTCTGCCCTCAGCCAGACTCCTGGCAGAAACCGGCTGACCAAAGTACACGTGGATGCTGCCATAGTCCTCGCTCAGGATCTTCCTGGCTTTAAACAAACCCTGGAAGCAACAAAAAACAGATGAGCGTCGTTTCTCGCTAAACACGCCTTTGCCCTTTCTTTATAAGCTGTAAAAACACACGCTCTACAGTAATATCAAGCTCTTCGGAGGGAACTATCGCCAAGAACCGATCCAAAATTGGTTGGATTTGATGACTCACTGAGGTGGACTCTTTCGGCTTAGGGACGCCCAGCAGCTCTCTGGCGTAGAGCGCCTCCTCCAGGATCCTCTCGTAGCTGATGCTGACTGGGACCAGGCTGACATCAAACACTTCTCCCTTTAGGAAGGGATCCATCACGATATTAAGCAGACCTGGGACAGGATGCAAACGTGATCACTCCAAGAAAAATAGATTCCGAATGTAGAAAGTTTTTTTTCTATTGCTTTCTAAACATTTTTTGTATATTTAGAAGGGGAAGTTTTTATTTCTTTTTTCAAACCTGCACCTTATTTTGTAGCACATATTAAGTTTAGAGCCACTTTGAGTCCTTTGGGAGAAGTTTTTATCCAGTGGCGATCAGCATAGACATATAATGAGAATTAATGGGGGCAGGAGATTTGCCGCCTGTAATAAAGCACCTTAGCACCTCTGAGATGTTCCAGGCGAATAAAATATGGTTAAATTAAGGAGTTTTGGGGCAAATAATGCCTTAGTACAGGCGGCAAAACTCCTGCCCTAATTGACTCCCATTATATGGCTATACAGTGGTCCTTCCTTTTAATGTGGCTGACCAGATATTTTTTAAAGAACAGTTTTACATGCTTTCTTTACAGCGTACTAACATACGGTGTTCTGCGTCCTGATTAATTGCAGACATTTGTCAATCCGTGCCATGTCTCCTGCGCTTGCAAAATTTATCATGTCTGGTCATAAGAATCTTCTCGTCCAGAAAACAAACAAAAAAACAGCACAAGCAACCAGTTATTCCTCACTCGAAAAAGACACCTGCTCCGAGACCTGCAGTGGAAATAGACGCACCTGAGCGACGCGCGGATGAAGAAATCGCGGCATATTAATTATTTTGTGATTTAAAATCAATTAAAGTTTTAACTTTGAGAGAATCAAAACTAGTGAGAAATGCAAATAAATGTTAACTTATGAAGTGAATAAAGTATGTGGTGAGGGATTTTACAGCCTTAAAACATATAATTTTAAGAAAAAAAAGATGACTACATCGCAGATTTTGCGTTATTTTACGAATGTAACCCCTGCGATAAATAACAGACCACTCTACACTGATCGCGACTGGACATAAACTTCTACCGAAGCACTCCAAGTAGCTCCAAACTTGTCTGGATGAGTAAATTAACTTAATATTTGCTAAAACTAAGGTCTAGGTTGAAAAAAAAAGACTACCACTTTAATTTGTTTTAAATTTCTATTTTTTCATCTGATTGTTTATTTATGATGATCTTACTTTTATTTATTTTATACATTTATGCATTTATTTTTACTTAAGTATTTAGAATTTAATTGTTTTAGGTAAAAAAAATTACCTAGTAGCTCTACACCCAGTGGAACTTCTCAAATTTTCTCCCATTACAATCTCAAACATTAGTAAATTTAAACTAGTCTTTTAGATTAACAGTAAGTAATGCACAGCTTTGAGATAAGACGGAGAACTTTGTTAGATTTTAACTAAAAATCTAACAAATGCAGCATGTATTTCTATTCAACTTCATTGGGCTCTTTCATGAGCAGAGTCTGTAAACACATTTTTTCTAGTTTTACCAAAAGTCTTTAGTTAGATCTAGATTAGACCTAACTAAATAGATTTAGGTCTGAACTTTACAGTAAGGTGAGCATCTATCCAGCCTCAGGTCTCCATACTGATTCCCATCAACTCTGTCAAATTTAACTTTTCCAGCAGAAACCAAGCATTCCCACAGCATGATGCTACCACCACCAATTCAGGGTGGGAATAGTGGTGTTTAGGGTGATATTGCGGTATTAAATTCAATCTCATCTTTGTCTCTAATACGATAAAATTAAACACACATGGACTATTTTCTACTTAGAGCCCTTCTGAAGGAAATGTGTTAAATTACAATTAAGGTTGAACTTGATACAAATGCACAGCAAATTTTTCACTAGTTTTTTTTTTTTTGACAGTCATTTACAATTTTATATCCACTTCAGTGTAAGGAGTACTTTAAATTGATCTACAACTTAAATCTTTTAAAAACACACAGCAGATTTCGTTTGAAAAGTTACAAAATATGGACAAGTTCCTACTCTACTGCAATCTTTTAAAGTGGTCTAAAGGTGCAGGCTTCCTGTAGGTCTTTAAGAAAACGTTACCAGGAAAGTTCTTTTTATTGATTCTTAGTATAGACACGGACCAATTTGGAAAGAATCCCTCTTTATTTTCAAGGAAATCTGGGAGTTTTTTTTTTTGTTAAAGTCTAAAAAACAGGAAAAAATTTTCAAGTGGCAAAAATTACTCCTAAAGACACTTTTAGCCCTTTTCTGCTTTTTAACATCCAGGGTCAAATCTGCACCCTCCTTTCTATGTACTTCCACAAATTATACATCATCGGGAAACTACAATATTTGAGCTTAAGTTATGTATGGCAATCAAGGTTAAGATCATAACTTTAGAGAAAGTAAACTCTTTTGTAAAAGCATTAGGGCTGGGTATCGATTCAAATTTCAAGAATCGATTCGATTCCGATTCTCAAGAGCTGGAATCGATTCGATTCAATCTGATCAATTCAGTATTGATATTGGTCAGTGCTATTAAAAGCTTCTTTTTTTACTCTTATCTTAATTATAAGCCAGAAATTCAATGATTTAACACTGAGTGAGTAACAGTTCACCATGGAAAACTGTATTAACCCTGTCAGACACAAAACTTAAAATGGCCGTCTGGACTGTTCCTTCCCATTTCATCTTTAAAAAGGGCAAACTATTCTAAAAAATAAAATCAATTTTTGAACTTGTGAATCGATTCGATTTCCATAAGAATCGATTCAGAATCGATTTGTCGATTATTTCAACACAGTTCTAAAAAGCATGTTGAAATGCAAAATAATTTCCAGCTCACCATTCAAAGCCACAACTGTGTGCTGAAGCCACTTTTACAACATGACGTTTTAAAAAATAAATAGACTGCCATACTGAATGTGTTTTTTTTATCAGTGTATTTAACATTATTCTGCTGTGCGACAATAGCACTTATACAGATTCTGATTGCTGTGGGCAAAACTTCTGTGTTCTCTTTTTAAAAAGACCTCAACCACGCCTCTATTCTGAATACATCGAGATCAGCTGTTATTTTATTTCAGGTATTCTTCATTTAAGTCTTCTTAGGCAAAAACTTCAGGAATTTTAAGGGGTTAAAAGATTACAAAACAGGAATGCGTGGTTATGAACCCCTTGTGGCATCACGTACCTAACTTTGGAGTCAGGGATTTGGCTGTTCGGCTTCTTGTGCCCTCAAGAAAAAACTCAACGGGAGCAAACCCACTCTGGAAAGAGACAAACAGTTTAGAAAAAAGCAAAGAAATTGTTTAACTGTTGAATAAGAATAAAAGGTTTCTTCGTAAGACTGTCAGTGCATCAGCTTCACCTTCAGCATGACCTTGACGTACTCAGAGAAAACGACCCAGTAAAGTTTGTCTCCGCCAAACGCTCTTCGGATGAAGAACGCCCCGGACATTCGTAGCATCTCCCCGACGACCTTCATTCCCATGAAGTCTGCAGAGAAACACCAGGAAGAATGAGGCAGAGCGTTCATCTGAAGCGCAAATCTACCAAATGTGGCCCAGACGACTTACCCATGCCGGCAGCTATGACTGGAAGAGCTAAATCGTAGGTGTACAGGAGGTACGACATGAGCAGGAAGTCCATGTAGCTGCGGTGACTCGGTAGAAGAACCACAGGGTGTTCCTGGATGGCTTGCTGCAGCTGAAAACAAGTCAAAGACAGTTATGTTCCTGGGAGTCTTCCTGTCTCTCCAAGGCGAGCGGTTCTACTCACTCTCTGGATGCCCTCCTCGTTGACGCAGATGCTCCTGAAGAGAGTTTTAAAGACTTTACTGAGGGTGAAAGCGAAGAAGCGGATCGTGCTGAGCTGCAGGCGGTGAGCCATCTCCTCCAAGATGGCCTCCGCCTCTGCCTGGATCTCGTCTGTTGCTGTACCAGTCTCTCTGGAAACCTAGAAAAATTACAAAAATCTGATAAAGGAATCGTTCGTAACAGCCTTATTCATAAGCCCTTTTATTAGTGCAGATCACAAAACTAAATTGAGTGTGAATCCATTTGTATTGTCCAAAAATCATTTAAATTTTGTAACATTTTATACTTCTTTTTTTACAGCTGAAATAGAAAGGAGAAGTCCTGACAGCCATTTTAAAGCTTAGGTCTACATTTGTCCCCGATGAACTCACTCAGTGTTGTGTCATTGCATTACACGCAAATAATTAAGATAACAGCTAAAAAATATAATGTTTAACAGCACTGGCCCATATAAATACCAAACTGGAACAGATTGGATTGGATCTATAATTAGTTCTAACTCTCAAGAACCGGACTTGAATCTCGAAATCTGAATCGACACCCAGCTCTCCGTTTTATCCATTTTCCCTGGTTTCAGATCAGTTCTAACTGTTACAGAACGATGTATGCTTTGGGTGTTTAAATAATCACACTCCCTTAGAAAGAACATGTTCTGAATATAAAATTGGCCCTGAAAGGAAGATTTCCTGAATAATTCGAGAAATACAAAATGTTGAAATCAAAGCGTTATGAATAAAATAAAATAAAAACAATAGATGCCGGGATCGAGACAGACCTTTCTCCTCAGATTTATTTAGTGCCGTTAAACAGCAACAAAAACCAGAGAGAACAGTTGGAAGGGGACGTGAAAAACAGAATCTATGTCAGCAGGTGTATCTCCAAGTTGGGTATTTAGAAAATACATCAGAAAGGAACCCCAAGATCTGATCCCACATGTCACTGTGATTCTGACTGGAAGAGTGGATCTCTCCAAGGCTGAGATGAAAAAAAAAAGCATGCGCGCGACACATCCATGAAAGAAGAACAGAAAAGTAAAGGGCCATTCAGTTTGGGTTAGGTTAACATCTTTCAGGATAACCATGATGATTGAACTCCTCTAATATATAAAAACGTTGCGTCAACAATGTCTCTGGAATCTGAAAACTAAAAACTCTGTAATACCCATGCTGCACCAGTAGGTGGGGATCGTAGATTTTGAGCTACGTCTTCACCAATAACATTTATGTTTATTTACCGTGAATTTTATATCAATCATTGTGAGTCAGAACACCATATCACCATGAGACTACAGCCAAGAGAATGTTATCCCCGTCTGACCTCGAGTTGGCAACAACAGACAGAGAATCTTTTTTTTTTTTTCACGTCACTGGTTGAAGCCATTTGAACGGTGGAGAAGTTATTATTGAAATTTGGAGACATGGTTGATTTCAAAATACGTTGAATAAATAATTACCAAATAGTATCCAAAAGCTTTTAAAATTAAGTATGTTCCAAATTAGTAAATTCAGTTTTAGAGGAATAAATGGGTTTAAAAAGTCAGTTGTGAGAACAAATGCTAAGCTTCACTGTATTTTTATAAGAGAGTCAGGTTATGGAACAGCTGCTGTGACATTAAAAAAAAAGTCAAACGAAATCTAAAATAAGACATGAATAAAAGACAAAGCAATGAGTTAGACGTATGAGCTATGTATGTATTTTGTTTATTATGAGTTGTCATATGTTTATAATTTATCTACCAAGTGTTGGATAACCATCTTTTGAATTGTGGTAACAGTTTTGCATTTCAATTTAAGTTATAATGGACTAAAAGGTTTTCTACAAAATAAGTATCCAACTTCCTCCAACGTACGTATGCACCGATATTGGTGTCGATTATGGGGGCTGATTCAGTTCTAATGTAACTGTTAAAAGTTAATCGATACGGTGAACCGATACTTAAAATGTAGAAACTCTGCAATAGTTTCACATAAAATGTTTAGATTTAACTTTAAATGTTAGTTTTGTGGTCATTTTTATTAATATATATATTTTTATTATTTTATTTTTTTTATCCCACGTTTTTCCCCCCATTATTTATCACCCAGTGCTCCAACCTAGTTCCAGGCATTGCTCTCCCTCTGCTAACTGTGGGAGGGCCCTGCACTGAAACTCAAGCCTCCTTCTTGCCTGAGGAGTGAGCAGGCCCTTCTTTTCATCTGAAGGGGGCAGGGTTTCCCCAGCTGGACATTGCGCGTGGAAGGATCACGTTATTCAAGCCAGATCCTCCCCAACCCTTCAGGCGCCCCAGTCAGCCAGAAGGAGTATATAGCAGTATACAGCCCAGAACTGATGCATGTTTTTTTGGGAGTAGCTCACATTACCTACTCAAGGAAGCATGGGGAGAACATGCAAACTCCACACAGAAAGGCCCTTTCGCCGACCCCACCCAGGGTGTGGGTGCTGATGATATGGAGGAACAAACACACCCTCAGCACCCACAGCATCCCCGGCAGGAATCAACCCAGAACCTTCTAGCTGTGAGGTGAGCTGCACTACCAGCTGTGCGACCATGCATATGTATATATATATATATATATATATATATATATATTTTTTTTTTTTTTTTTTATCTAATTCACCATTTGTTGTAAAATGTAGAGTAGAAAATAAAACCTTTCTTCCGATTCATAGCATTTTTTGTGTGTGGTAGAAGTATCAGCATTGGTACTCTGTATCAGCAAGTACTCAGATCCAATATGGCACTAAATCAATGATACCTAACATCAGCAAAGAACAGAAGTCAGAACTAGGCTATGTCCCCCAGCAGGAGAGAAATTGCTCCACAACTGTTTAAAGTAAAAAGAGGATGAATGCGGAGCGTGAATTCACCTGACTGATAATGTAATGCAGCTGATCAGACTGCAGCACCATGGTTTTGAGGTCTCCAGCTTTGCAGGGAGTCAGTCCTTTATAGAGAGCTGGAGTGTAACACCTGAGGGCGTATCTCAGGTCGCTGGTGTTCCTCCTCTCCTCCAGGATGTCCTCAAAGTCGTCTCTCTTCTTCAGCACAGGATCTCTATGCTTTTAAAAGGGGGAGGCGAAATTTAAAACTTCATTTGCTTTAGGAGTTTCCAGTATTAATTTATGTGGTATATTTTGCTTTGGATTGCAACTTTTCACACTGGTTTATAGTAAAATAAAATCACCCCATATTCCAGTAGTTTACAAATCTGTAAATGTTCTCAATTTACAGCCTAAATACATAAGTCACTGTCTTTTAAGCGTACTTTTATGTGAAATCCAGGTTTAATCTTGTTTTAACACATGAAGCTCTCAAAAATATGTCAGCTTACCTCCAATTATGTGTAAAAGCAACAATTTAGATAGATAGATCATCTTAATGAGCAGAAATAGACACTGAAAACATGACTGTTGCTCGTTTAATAACAGATCCTCTAAAGCAGGAGCAATTAAAACCTTAAAAGCAAGGAGTCTTTTTCTGTCAAACCTATAAAGCAGCAATTAAAAAGGATAAGCTGCAATAACTCATCTAAGAGTTCAGCAGCAGAGAGCAGAGCTAGCTCAAGAAAGTAACAAACAACCACTCATACATACCGAATAAACCGCTTTGGACGCCATTTTTGGTCCTAACTCGCCGGCTGCAGCCGATTACGATGTTTTTGGGTTAATATCTCGCCGTCTCGTCTCTCTGTTACACCTTTAGACACGAACAGCAGCTGCAGAGCTTCACATGGACGTGAGGACTGACTTTTCAGGGACATCTTTTTCACTTCCGGTGTTCTGACAAAACAGCATACTTTGTCAGAATAGCATACCGTAGCTCAAGTTATCCAACCGGTTTTATGCAACCCACAATTTTTATGCCCTAACCCTAAGGTCAAAAATGTACTTTATTTTAAATGCCTAAACCGAAAATGTTTCCTATTTCAGTTGATTTGAACAGATTTTAAACACCAAAGGGGAAAGTGCGTATTTTTACTGCTGCGCATGCGTATTAACCGAAAGTATGTCATTCTGATGGGTATGCTGTTTTGTTAGAACACCGGCGGACTTCTCCACCTACGGCGGCCGGAAAGGATCCCTCCCGGTAGTGTTTAACGCGTTGTGTCTTGTCACGTGTGTTGTCATTAATAAACACAAGTCAGCGACACGTTTTTTTATTTGTTTTGTTTTAACTGTCTTGAGTTCGCCATTTGAGGATGAACTCAGAAACACGGGAGGGAAAAGACGAGGACAGTTTGTTCCTGGAGCAGGTTCTAGATTCCCTTTACGACTTCGGTAAGCTTAATGAGCTAATGCTAGCTCTGTTAGCAGTTTTAAGATCTGCCGTTTCTTTTTTAATACACAAAGAAACAATGACGGGAGGAACATGAATGTTGAATTCTTATTTCATATTGCAAAGTAAAAAATAAAATTTAAAACTTGCTGAAACAGAGTGATACCAATAAACAATACTTTTAAACACGTACCCCTCTTTTTCAAACTAATCGTTCATTTACTAAAAAAGTTAAATATGATGACGGATACGAGTTATACTCGATTTACATTTAATAGAAACTGCAGAAATACACGGATCTTGGCCAAGCTACCATACTGGTGTTTTGTAACAGTCAACATAAGGCATCTTGTTGCTTTCTTATAATAAATATGAAAGAAATTGTAGGTTAATTAAACCTACTCTGCAATATTTGGTGGGCGATTTCATAAACCTTTTCTTTACAGCGATATTGGATGGATTTTCGTTGTATTTTATGACAAAAACTAGAGTAGGTCTCAAGTAGATTGATGTAGTAATTTGGGGAATGAGTAAAGTTAGTATGTGGATCCATACAAGAAGCTAGGGATGCAACGATACCACTTTTTTCAAACTGATAGGGTACCGATACTCGGATCTGAGTACTTGCCGATACAGAGTACCAACGCAGATACTTCTACCACACAAAAAAATGCATTGAATTGGAAGGCAGCTTTTATTTTCTTCTCTACTTGTTACAACAAATGTCGGTGAATTAGATACAAATATATATATATCAAAAAAAATTACCACAAAACTAAAATTTGTAGTGAAAAACATTTTTTCTGTGAAATTATTGCCAAGTTTCTACTTTTTGAGTATCAGCTCATGTTATCGGTTGACTAATCTATGCCGATACAGCATTAAACATTATAACAAATCACATGTTCATGTGCTGTAGTTCAGGGATCCTTGTGTATTAAAGTTTTCAGTGAAGTAAGGAATAATCCTGAATGCAGTGGTTTGGTATGAGGACCTTCCTTATATCTTTAAGGTTTTCAAGGCATTTACTTAGATCCGATTCATGTTCACGGTTGTATTTCTTTTGCAGGAACAGAATCAAAAAAGAAGCTCAAACCTCAAAAAAAGAAAAAAAGAAAAAGATGTGAAGAAGAGGAGGAAGACCAAGTTGAACTTTATACGGGGAAGGAAACCTGCCGCAATGACGAAGAGGGCAGAGAAGCTGAGGTTTGGCAATCAAACACTGAACTAAAAGGTGACACATCAAAGATAGTTACTAAATCAATGTTCTTACAATAATTCTAATAATTATTGCAGATTTTTCTGAATGAAGTCTTTGTTCAGTGATTGCTTATTCAATCTAACTGTTTGGGGTTTTGTTGGCTAAATACCTCGAATGGGGTCTCCTGCTAAAGCCAAAAACTAGAAACCAAAGTGGATAAACTCATATTTACCCTGCTTAGGTTCTTAATTAAGTGAAACAGTAGATTACTGAGTAAGTAAGTGTAAGTTAGTAATACAAGATATGTGTAATTGACCTGTTTTAAATTTACATTACAGGGTAAAAAAGGAAGTCTTAAATCGATCAGTACCCTGTGACGATCCTCGTATTCCTGCATCTGCAGATTATCTTTCAGACCATCTTTTACTGTAATCCATCAGGTCCGAGCATCCAGCTGGAGAACAAGGTGGAGGTGGTCACGTTTCAGGATCCCCGGAAGAAAATGAAAACCAAACAATCCCCAGGGATCCTTGTTAAATCTTCACAGGTCGGTCTCACTGCTTTTAACTCGTTATCTAGACACTTTCAAAAAGTTGCTCAAACTGGGACCCATATTTTAAATGTGTACTTACAAGGTCTAAAGTGTACCTGAATCACTGCCATTTATTCATCTCTGAAATACATTTATGCATAAGATAATAAAAAAACAGATAACAACTGGATGAATCTGTTTCAGAACGTTTTTTATTACCCGACTGATGATTTACTGCAGATTAAAATGTTTACTTGATTCTATAGGAGATAAACATATGTAAGCAAGAATACAATGTGGTTCAACCAAGAAAAAACCTCCTCATGCTACAAACTTCAGCTCCTTAATGTATTTCTAACTTTGTTACTGAATGAACTCCTTTCAACCTCATTTTTTCCCGTTTCTCTTGTCACCTCTTATTTCTATCACTTTTCTCCTCTTGTCTTTATCGCCTTCGTGTTTCACAATCATCACGCCCAGGACCCTGGGAAAGCAGAGCAGAAGCAAATCATCCAGCAAGAACGGCTCAGTTTGGAAAAGGTGACACTATTTCATCTGGTTTTACTGAAATCGCCCACCTTCGGTTTTATTTTGGGATTTTTGTACTTCTCAAAAAATAATGCTAAAGAAAGTAAAAATCGCCTGTTTTGGACATTTTTGTCTTATTTTGGAATAAATTCTCTAATGTCAAGACATCTTTTCTCTTCTTTTTTGTTTTTTAACTATTTACAAGCAAAAACCATCTTTAAAAAAAACCTTGTTTTAGAGTATCATTTTTCCAGTCTATCTTTGCATTTGATGTTCACCCATTTGACCTCTGGGATGTCTTTCCTGTGTGTTGTTACCGTTGGCGACAGGCTCGCCTGGAGGTCCATCGGTTTGGAATAACGGGCTACAAGAAGGAGCAGCAGCGGGTTTTCGAGCAGGACAGAGCAATAATGTTGGGAGCCAGAGTAAGATGCCCTTTATAGATTTCTTGTTTCAGCTTTTTTTGTATCACAAAAAACACGACATGAGGAAAAAACACTAGCCATTTTCCTTAAACAGAGATAACATGGGACAGCAGGGAACCTTCCTGGCAATGACCAGAACACCAAAATTACTCCCAACACTCATCACCCCGAAAAAAAAATCTTAAACTTCTCTAAACAACTGAAAAAGGACCACTGACAAACAAAACAAAAAAAAACCCACAAAACCTAAAATGACGAGACAAAACTGGAACATTTGGACTAAATCCATACCATCTGGCTTCATACTGAAACAGCATTTTAAGAAAAACAGTATGACACTAACTGCCAAACACGGTGGTGGTAGGGTGATGATTTGGGGGCTGGAGGACTTACTGTAACTGATGGAACCATGAATTTCTCTCTCTGAGAACATCCAGCCATCAGTTTGTAGGTTGTAAGTCCAAGAAAACTTGGGTTGAGCAGCAGGACAACAAGCCACAGACGTGACCAGGTTTAATTTGTCTAATGTTAAAATATGTTTGATACAACAGAGAACTGGGGTCATTATAGATAGAAGAACAAAAAAACTAGGAGTAAATTTGCCATCAAAAATCATTGAAATTTTCAGCTATATGGTGGATTCCATTTGTAATTGGAATTTTGAAATCAAGTTTGACTTTCAATATGGCCACTCATTGTGTTAGCGACAGTAAGTTGTGATGGAAACATGTTTATTTTGAAAAATCAATGTTACACATATAGCTGGCAACTAAACTCAACAAAATAAACGTGGTGTTTGCATATGGAAAGTACTGTACAGCTTAAAATGATTTTCCTGGAGTGTCTACCAACTAAAGGTAACTGGGCCACAACATATTGGAGTATGTTAACTGAAACACTGTTTTACTCGGTCGTAATGTCAAACTCTGCTTTGATTTAGGACTTCCAAGGTAAATGGAATGGACCATAATTTCATGTTTTCAAGAAAAAAACTCAGAAATTCAGGGACAGATTTAAACTAATATCGTTTCTGACATTGTAAAGTCAGAAAAAAAAAAAAAAAAGTATTTACCCTAAAAAAAAGCTCGAGTTTGTTGAGGATCAGATATATCTGTCAGAAAATACCAGAATTCCTAATAGATTGAAGTGTTAAATTTACTAGATGCACATATAGATAATTTCAAAAGTTTAAGCGGTGTCTTTTGCTGGATCCAAATGACTTCTCCTGGGTGCAGACTTGATCTGCCTGAGACTGTGAGGAGGAAACTGCAACATGGCTGCATGAAAATTTATGCTGCAAAAACTAAAGTTATACATTTATTGGCTACATGGTGCAGCAATGTTGTTTCTGTCAGAAATAACTGATTAAAAAAAGTTTTTTGTGTGTAAATATCTGATTCTATAGAGTCAAGATAAAAGACTTACACTCTTAATTACTGAATTTTCTACAATTTTTGACTTTTTTATTGTTTTTATTGTTTTTTTAATTGAAAATGTTAATGTAATCTGAATCTACAATGACTTTACTACTCTGTTGAAGTTTAATGGTATGAAACATTTTGTTGAGACAAAAAAAAACATGTTCACAGTGTTGCACATGACCGGCGGCCAACATATTAATTCAGTTTTTATTACTTATTGTTAATTTAGCCTCCAAAGAAGGAGTATGTCAACTACAAGGAGCTGCAGGAGCGAAACAAAGAGAAGAAGCAGAAAGAAAAAGAGGAGCTTCAGCCAGTAAATTTTGCTCATTCTAATATTATTAAAGTTTATTTCACAATAGCTATTTTTTACTTGCTCTAACATATCTACTTTATAGGACAAGAAGAAAAAGAAGAAGAGTAATCAAAGGTGAGAGCCTGTAAATACTTTTCCAAGCAGGAAGCTTCAGCCTCTGTTTTCATTGCATTGATGCTGATTATGTGTTGAATCTCAGTTACCGTCTTGTATGGCTTGTGTATTTCCCTCAGAGACAAGAAGAAACAGCCAGCCCCCGGTTCTGGATCTAAGTCTGGTTCGAGCATGGCGCCGTCGGGTCAGGTGGGTCGGTTCAAGAACGGCATGCTGATCCTCAGCCCGAAGGAGATCCAGAAAATCAAAGGCAAAAAGTGACGGGACAAGGTACTGAGATGGATTTGCATTTCCTGCTGATAACATTTTCTGTGCACTGGTGTAGATTCTCATTTGAAGAGCAAAGCGATGCTAAGAACTCAGAGATCTGATATACGCTTATTTTTGAAATCCCTGTTTGCAGGTGAGATTATTTCAGAGAAGCGGGACTGAAAACGGCAGCAGACTGGAAGACGAGGAGCGTCCAGAAAAATAATAACCGGGATTTCCTGACAAGAATCGGGTCTGCGGCAAAAGTTTGCAGGAGTCGGGAATCTGACATCTTGATCACCTGAATGGAAAATGAATCTATGGCAGGACATGAGCGGACGCACAAAAAGGGACTTGGGCAGGCCAATTTGAGACTCTAGTTTATTTATTTCCTTTCTTGTACTTTTCTTATTTTTATGTTTTAAAAATTATGGAATTGAGTTGATGTTTTCATCAATTACAAACCATGTAGTCGTACAAAACATTTACATTGGCGGCAGGGAACAATCGGAGGACAAAGTTGAGGTAATAAAGAAAAAGTCCACATATTTCTCTTGAATACATACATATATATATACACACACACCATGAGATAGCAGAAGTAGTTTGGCCAACACTGAGGAATTTTTTTTCCAGCCTTGACAATTCGTACTTTAGATGTAAACAATGGAGTTCCCACAGGAACTTGATGTTAAAGGGACAATGTAATAGTTGTTCGGTTGAGCAGGATAATAATGACAAACACAGTTGATTTGGTAGTTTCCTGCTGGGTGATCAACAACTATAGGCCATCAGCAACATGACAACATGTTTGGTGAACTTGTGGACTAAGATCGGCAAGATATTTTCTTACTTACTGAGTAAACGTAGAGGTTAAATGTAAGAAATAAGTCACATTCATGGGTAAGGGTCAGAAAGTGACATGCCACATAGCAAAGGTACAAAACAACACTTACACAAAGCTGTATGCATATGAATCAAATACTTTTTTTAAACAAAGAGAACATGTAATCTGAAACATGGGGATTTAGAGTTCCATAGTTCATTTATTCCAGCCAAAACCGTTAAGTAATAAGCAGCCTGCACATCCCAACGTTTAAAGCGTAAAGACGCGTAAAGGATGACGGATGTGATGTTCCATCTCAGGTACTGTGCTGAAATGTATTTCTGGTTAGACTAACGTCAGCCAGGGGGCAGATTTTTGATCTGTTGTGGGAGGTGACAGAAGGGTCAGAGCCGAGCAGCCAGCTGATAAAAATAAAGCCCTTAGGTGGAAACTGGCTGTCTGGAGCAAATCGGGACATAAGACACCTTCAGCAGAAGTTCGCAAATTTAAAACCTGTCAAATCTCTGTTATTCACTCTGATGAATTTGTCACGCTAAGAAAATATTAAAGTTGAATACATATTTTTGAGAGACATAAGGAAAATAAAACAGATTTTTGATACAACTGTCATTGTTTTTATGTTGCAAAATGACTTGAGATTTTGTTTTTAGCAAAGCAGAAGAGAACCACTGGGGGGGAAAAATGACCGACTTTGATCTCAGAATTTTGATTTAGCGCAGACTTTTTTTCTTCTTCACAAAATTATCTCGGTATTCTGATGTTGATCTCAAAATTCTGATAAATCTCAGATTTCAGACTTAAAAAAACATTCTGTTGTGATCTCAGTATTATTTGTTCTTAGAATTCTGACACTTATCTAAAAATTCTAATGTTAATCTCAAAATTCAGATTTATCTCAAAATTCAAACTTTTTTCCCCCCATAACATTCTGTTGTAATCTCAGTATGATTTAATCTCAGTATTCTGATGTGATCTTAAAATTCAGATTTATGTCAGAATTCTGTTGTTGTTTTTAATGTAATTTAGGAATTCTGATGTGAATTAAAATTTTGTATCTTCAACCTTTTATCTCAAAATTCGTATTTATTTTCACAATTCTGACCGTTCAAAAAGTCAGTATTCTGAGATAAAAGTCATAATCCTCTTTCGTACAAATCGCAAAACACCACAGCTAGTTTTTTTGTTTTTCCTCTCAGCTAGACTAGAGTGACCAGGCGTCCTGATTTACCTGGGACAGTCCCGATTTTGAGCCAATTTTTCCGTATCCCCAAGGACGCTTACAAACCTATTATATTGTCTCGAGCCTTTGTCTCGAATGTCCTGATTTTTCAACCAGTGTCATGGTTTACAGCACACAGAAGCATGGGCGCAGATAGGGTGGTGATTCAGATCAACCCTGACCCGCCCCCCCTCCTTATAAGACAAAAAAGGGACATTTAGTGCTTGAAGCTCCTTTTTCACCATAACATTGAACGCAGTACAACGTAACCTGACACCGACTAGAGAGGCTCTAGTGAGAGGAGCCGGAGCCGTAGAACCCAAAGGTTTATGCCTGGTTCACAACGGCTGCAGTAGCAGCGCAGTCAGGAAAATCCCGCTGTATTCGCTGCTCCACCAGCTTTTCTAGTAGAGTGGCTGTGAATTTGAGCATTAGTATGAAAATAACTCTTGACATAAGAAGGCAAATTTGTGTCAAATAGAACTTTAAAAACAAAAGAACAGGTTCGAGGTGTGTTAATATAAAAAAATATTCAAAATTTGTAAATTATAAAACAGAGGGGCACTTGGTGTGTCGGGCTTGGAATAGGTAATTATTCTTAAAAACATTTTTTGTAAAATAATTTGTTTAGGTGGGTTTTAAAGGTTGAACCCCAAACAATATTACAAAAAGTAAGGGAAGGATAAATAAAACTATTATATATCACAAGACAGGAATTATGAACATTTCTTATTTTACATAAGATTTCAATCCATTTTGTTATCTTTTTGCAAACATGACTAATTGGATCTTTCCAGCAAAAAAATTTATCAGTCACGAGAAACAATAATGGTCCCAATATTGAACCTTGTGGCACCTTGTATCATCTCTATCTTCTGTTAGATCCACATACATGTTCGCATTCATAAACCTCGGTGTTGTATTTAGAAAAATTGGCTTTATTTTCATAATTGACTGGATAGTCTCGTGTTTCTTGGATTGACTTCCTTCCAGAATTGACGTGGATCGCTCGCGCAAAGAAAAATAGAGCAGACGCGGAAACAGTGGAAATGCTGACAACTTTGTCCCCCTATTTAAAAAATTCTATATCTGCCCCTGCACAGAAGTAATTGTCTTAGGATTTGTATGTCAATCACAACGTTATCATCACTCTGGTGAACTTTGAGGACAGTTACTTTGAGTTTCATGCCGGGCTTGTTGACAACCATAATCTGCTTAAAAACATTGTCTCAAACATGAAATACTCTTGAAATACACTAAAAAGATTTCAGTAGAATGTCCTTAAAAGCTGCTACAAGTCACCAGCGAGGCTATGTCAACCTTTCATTTTTTGGTCAAATTTAGGTATCTCAGTTTTTAGTTTTGAAAATCTGGTCACCGTAAGCTAGACACAAGAAACCTTAGTGGAGTGGTGTGTTATATAACCGTTAAACTTTTGGTTTCAGTAATAAAAGAATAAATTTGTCAACATCATCTAAGTATCACAAAATTAACGTTAAGAAACTAATTGCTAACATTAGCTACTTGACCTAGCAGCTAACAATGTTAGTAGTCCCGTTGCCTACAGTGGTATTGTGATCAGGTGAACAAAATAATTAAAATAAGCTTAAGATGAAAAGAGTACAGTAAATGTGTAATATCCAAGCATTCATTTTGGTTTAAAAGTAATAGTTTTGTAAATTTTCCTGCTAGGTTGTAATGGCAGCTAAGGGCTAAACATTACAAATGCTAGCAACCCACATGCCGACAAAGTTACTGCGCATGAGTAAAAAAGAGGGAAAAAATAAGTTAGTGTAACATTTTATATTTATTTTTGATTTAAAAATATGTTACATTTTGTTGTGTAGCTTTGGAGCATTTTTAAACAATCAATGGTGTGTAAGTGCTAAACACATAGTGGCCAATGCTAATAATTACAATTAATCACAAAAGTGTTCAGACCCTTGGCAGATTTAGATTTAAAAAATCTTTCAAGTTCTTGCATTTTTTTTAAATTCCAGAAAACTCCGATGTGATTATAAATAGAGGATACATTGTGATTTTTAAAAGGTTACTTGGCATGTAGAAACATATTTATACCCTTTACTGGTGTAACAGTAATCAAAACTTTGCTATAATTGCAAACCAGTTTCATGGTTGTTTCTTCTGTTGTTTTTTTTAGGTTTATCTAAAGTGATGAGCTCCTAGTGGTTAAGGTTAGAAGGCCATCCCTGCCATCACCATAATCTTTAGCTACCTGCTCAGATCCTCCATCAGATTTTAATCAGGATTCTGGCTTAAAATAGAGAAAACTAAGGTTACTTCAAGTCAAAAGAAGTCGATCAAATTAAAAGATTACTTTAAGCCTAGATCTGCCGCCTGTATGAATGATTTTAAGCATTTATTGGATCTACAAATGGTTTAGGTGCACTGGTGTGAAATTCATGTTGGAAGGCATGGTAGTGGTGGTGTAGGCAGTGATGGGAAAAAAACTGGGCACTGCATGTCTAAAGCATCGGGAAGTGTGTCAGAAATAAAAGTAATTAACTTATGTAAATATTAAAGTGAGGTATGAGCCAACACCCTTAACAAAAGAAAATGAATATCCCATGTTCCATAAATAAGAAGTTTTAAATATAATTCTTCACTGGCTTCTTCCATTTAAAAGATAAATATGTTTAGAAAATACAAAACATACTTGATGATTTTAGTAAAAACATTACCTGATCGAATGCCATAACAAAGTCAACAGTTTTCCCCACTGCTGTGCATTTGTGTTCATTCATACTGTTTGAAATACAACTGAACTTGAAAGAAATGAGCAATACAGTATTTTATCATAAAATAACCAAAAACTTCATACCACAATTTATATAAACTATATATTCCCTGATTAAATGTTTAAATATCATCAGATCTTTAAATTAATGGAAGGAATGTTAACATATTTTTTACAAATCAATGAGTGAAAGTCTCTCAGCTGGATGTGTGATCGTCCTCTACTGCTGCAGTTCGCAAAATTAGCCAGCAGGGGGCGATCTGCTCCAGCTGACGGTAACCTCACTCATCAGGAAACAATAAAACAATACACTATTTACAGAACATTTTCATATAACTGTTAATCCATGCTTAATGTCACAAATCACATGTCAGTATCTAGGGTTTGTCGATCTTCATTCACAGAGAAAAAAATGTTTTTCTATGGCAGGTCAGTCTAAAATCATACCTCTCACACTCATGCTGTTAGGGAATAGAAAAAAAGGAAGTAGATGTAATAAATCTCAACAATAAACACTTTCAATTTTTAATAGCAAACGTCTTAGTTTTCTGCTGTGATTAAGCCTTCTTGGCCGTTGGGTATTTCATGGATGTTATAGTTTACAACCATCAGGTCACAGTGATCTGGTTTAAGCTACTGTCCTCTCCGGGTAGCTGTATCTGGTTCCAAATGAAAAATGCAGCAGCAGAAGTTCTTTAATCTGATGTAACTTGGATATCACTGTCAGTGTGACTCCTTAAGGATGCTTGAGAGCATTTGAGTTTAGTCCAGAGAGATGTGGAGATGAGCCAAAAAGGGAATTATCATGAGACAACACTTCTTCCAGTATCATTTGATTCTAATAGAGTGGCTACTAGGGGTGTAACGCTATACAAAAATCACGGTTTGGTATGGTTTCTGTATGCTTTACTCAAGAAAAATAAATACAAATGTTCATATGACTTTTTTTTTCCTTTGAGCACTAAAAAACTTTTTTCCTAAATTCCTTTCTTTCAATTCTTGAATTTAATTTTCTTTTGTTATGTTCTATAAGTTAAGAAAGTTAAAAATATAGAACTGACTGGAGATTTGATTGGATTTAATATATATAAACAAAATAGTACAAGCAGACATAGCCAGAGTAGAAAACAACATACGGGCTCTAAAACAATCTGTATTACTAATTAGAAATGTTTAAATGATATCGCCCAAAATTTGAGAATAAAACATGCTTAAATTACTTTTGAGTTGTTTTAATATTTCAACAGCCTAATTTCCCAACTCTACTTGAATACAGTGTTGGCAGCTGTTGGGGAAATCCCTTCTCATTAACGGGGATTACACCAACTTGTGTTTTATCCAAAATCAGGAGTTTGGGCTGATTGGATGCGGAAGACAGCTTGTTTTTCTCCAGTATCAATGATGTTTCTATTCAGCTTGATATTGTTTTTAGGTGAGAACAGAGCATGTTATGGACATTACTGCTGTTGAAAGATACGTTCACTGACTAAGTTCTGGTTTGGTCTATCTTACTTTTTCTATTGTAGTTGCGTGAACCATTTATGTTCCCAAATAGATGAGTTTAGTGATAGCTGGGACTCCTTTCAGGATTGTTTGGTGTCAGTTTTTAAAGTTGCACTGAGCTCTGAGTTCCAAACATAAACATTCTGCATTTTGTTTCAGGTAGAAAACAGCGGTTTTCGACAGTGCCGTACTGAAAAATCTGAATCAGGATACGTGTACCACTACACCCCCAGTGGCTACTGGTGTTATAAAGTAAAAGAAAGAAACGCTTGACTCAATTCCATTTCACATTGAAAATCTTCTAGTAGTTATTTATATAGAGCCTGGGAGAGGCTGCAGGAGACTAATGGGTCACATTTTGATGTTTGTTTTGCTGAGATGCAAATTAATTAGACTGGTAAAAAAAACAACAGAGGATTGCAAAATCTTTATCGAATGAACTTTACGACATTCCAAACATAGGGTTAAGCTTTCTTCCAAAGAAACATACATCTTTGTGTTGAATACTTTAATTAAGCTAAATTAAATAACTTGAGGCTGCACGTTTGAGATTTTTCAGCCTCATTATAGAGATTAAACAGCTTCCAAAACAGATTCTGAGGCAAAATGTATGCATAAAAAAAGATGCATACATAATTTTTGCACATTAAATTCATCTTTCGTTTCTCTGATATCAAGCACCACATGCATACAAAAAATATCAAGTTGGACCAGCATGTTTTGCAAAAACATTATTTGTCTAATTGTATCCTAAGGGATTTGCTTCCCACAGTCATTGCATTGACTGTACAGAATCATG
This sequence comes from Apricaphanius iberus, assembly GCA_028564705.1. NCBI lineage: Eukaryota > Metazoa > Chordata > Actinopteri > Cyprinodontiformes > Aphaniidae > Apricaphanius > Apricaphanius iberus. The sequence goes on from JAPXFQ010002564.1 coordinate 80,441, forward strand.
TTGTGATGCTTCACTTTAAGCAATTTCTTTTGGTTTTCCAGTCCACATGTGTTTTGCCGCTCTGTAGAGGGTTTCAGACCAAGTCATCTAAGGCATTTTGTGGGTCATGTTGTGAATTTGTCACGTCGAGGGATGTTTTTATGTCTACTGAATCTTCGTTGAAACGTAATTTTCTTAGTTCCGTCAAAATAAAAATAAAGTTACTGCAGATTTTTGTCAGTTAACATATTACTTGATGTATAGATCTACAGTAGATTATTCTACAAAAACAACCTTAAAGCCGAAATTTTGTACCCAATTATAGTTTATTTTCCAGATAAAGATGTGTAATTGACAGTTTATACTAGGGGGAAAAGTTATAGTTAACTTTACTGAAAGTTTTAAAGTCCACATTAGCAGGTTTTGTTTCCTAGCTTCGAGCGTCTCTGAAGTCAATAATTGCCTATTTCACAACAAATGCATTTGTGGTTTGAGGACTCCTCAATCAGTTTCTGAAACCAAAAATTGAAAAGCAGTTACTTCTGCGAGCAAGGGGATGCGTAAACCCTGCGGATTATCTGCAGAAAGTCGACTCCCAGTTTTATGCTGATTTATCGTGTCATTAAGAACTGAAATGGAATTGGGCCAGTTGTTTATGAGGTTCACCTTAAAGTACGTTTTCTGATACACAGTTTTTGTGCCACTTATTTAAGTTTTTGTCAACTTTGGCTGGCTTTGAATTTCCAGCCTACAAAAGCAGATATTAGACAAACAGGGCTTTCAGACTAACACGTTTGGGACGGGGTCGGAGTGAAAGTTTTTAATTAGTTCAAGCACCTTGTTGCTGTAAACTGTAAAACTATTCTCAACAAAAGATATTGTCTGCACAGTGAGAACGTCTTTTAGCTGTTTGGCTTCTTAGATTCTCATGTTATAACATCCAAAAATGGTAGTTGTCGGATAAAAAAGAAAAACATTGATGGTGTTTGTGTCCTGGAATTGCTGATAGAAAACAATTCCAAACAGTAACTTCAATCACCTGTGTAGGAATTTCCACGATAATTTACAACCAATCCGATTTGTTCCTTCATTGTGAGATTTTGTGTAGAGTCTGAGACAAAACGGCACCTCGAGAAGGATGGGGCGAACCCACACTGACATCTCAGGAAAATTTTCACACAGAAAAGAATCGAGGCTGCGTGTGACATCAGATCTTTGTTATCCAGGGCACGCTCGGAGAGGAAGAGCAAGCTCCTACTGTTTAATATTCTTTGGCACCTCCAGGCCGGTCAGTAAGGTCACCTGAAGGGAAGAACACAGAGGAAGATGGTCAGCAAACAGATGTGTGCGTATATCAGGTTTCAGTGTCAGGTCTTTACTGGACACCCCCCCCACCCCCCCCTTCAAGACAACAACAATCTTTCAGCTGCATCTGCAAGTTACGATGGTAAAGAGGTTTGAAATATCTTTAAAATAAAATCACTGTGAAGAAACCCCCCAGGCTTATTTATGGAGCATGGATTATTATCTACCAGCATGCACGGTTCTAGATGGGGGCCAATGGGGACCAGTGCCCCAATAGAACGGATCTTGGCCAAAGAACTGATCTGATTACCTCTGTACTGCAAAGATAATAGTAAATTAATACCTTATGATTATTTGGGACAGAAACGATAACTAATTTGTCTACAATTTTATTCTAACTATAAGTGAAAATTAAGGTGTTGCACTTTTAGCTTCAGCCATATTGAGTCTGATCAGGACCCCTGCGCCCCCTGGTAAATTTGGTCTAGAACTGCCACTGTCCACGATCCTTAAAAAAAAAAGAAAAAAAGTCTAATAGGTTTTTTAAATATGACAGGAATTGTCCCAAGATGTTGTTTAGTTGCAGATTTTAGAGTGAAGAAACATCACAAAAAGGAAAACATTTACTTGAATACTAATAAATAAATAATACATAAATAATTAAAAAAAGGAATCCCACAGATCAAAACAATAATAATTTGTTCTAGAAGATGCGAGTCGGGAAAACATGTTTATCTGTACCTTCCAAACTCTCAAAACAACTTCCATTTGTTCCCAGAGTTTTGCAGAGAGAACAAGAATCTGGTCTCATTCTAAATGAGCAGCCATCTTGTTAAAGAGTACAGATTCAGACGATGTTAGTGACTGTCCAGAAAATGCAGAAAATGCAGAAAACGCAACCAAAGCAACGACACACTAACCTGGACGTTTCTGTTAAGGCTGACAGCCGGAACAAAAACCCCGTCCAGGTTCTCGAAAGCTGTTGGTCCGTGCTGCTCCTTGTTTATGAAGAAAGTTAGAGTGTGTTTGGTCAGGTCTAGCAGGATGCCCACAGTGGAGCCCTTGGTGATGCCGCCCTCCGCTCTGCAAGTACACAAATACAAAAAGGATAACAGGTCATTTTGGTGATGAAATCGAGTAAGAAAGCAGGAGCTTATGGTTCTTCAACTGCTGTGTCAGCAAAGGCAACAAAGGAAATGCAGAAATGTGAAAAATTCGGACGTTTAACAACTTTCATGTGTCAATCTAGGCCTGTGACGATAACAAATTTTGCCGGACAATAAATAACCCCAGACATTTTTGAAAATATTGTCGTTTTGAGAAGCTTCCCACCACAAGTAAACCTGTTTAAAGCCTGATTCAAAAAAAACATTTTAGGTTTAATAGGTCAGGTTTACCGTCATGACAACTCTGAGAGGAGGTGAATGTTTTTTTATAATTCACCCGTATAGATGTAATTTAAGCTTGAGATCATGACTAATTAGGTGTATGTCCTTTTGATCGACTGGTCTCAGATGAGCAGTCAGCGCTAGCGCTGGTGGCTAGCAGCTAGCCCCCACCCTCCCCGCTTCCTCCAGGGAAGGCCGCAGCCTTGGACTAATGTTAACAGTCTGAGGCCATTTTGTTTCTCTCAACCTGACCGCAGTAGTATCCGCAATGTTTATTCGTGTCTGAATGTTAATCTTATTGCACTTATTGGACAAAGATGGCTTGCACTTTGTAAAGCATGAAATACAAATAAAATTGGGCTTGCCTTGCTGTGGTATTGATTCCACAAACAGACCGCCCAAGAAGTCTCTTTTCTGTTTTTTCGGTAGGTAAAATGATATTTCTGCTGTGCCTTTAAGATAACGCCGCTTGATCAAAAGTGGGTTTAAATCATCACATTTCTTCTTTACATATAAATTATTAAAGCTTTTTTAAATTAAAATTTACAAAGTTTTAGTGAACGTTATGGACCAACAAGGCTTCATGCTATAATTGACAAAATTATTGACTCTGCCTAGAAGGCAGAGGGGATAGCAAAGTCGCTCAACTTTTTCTGGCTAAAAGCGTCAACCAACCTCCGTTAGCCTGGTTAGCTCCGTTAGCCTATGGCTACATCGCCTCAGAGTGTCAATCATTCGCTCCCACCCTCCTCTCTCACTTCAACGTCTTTGGCCATTTTTTGTACTTTCCAGGCATGAAAAGACTCGTGACGTGGTCAAATTGGTGGTTGTGGGAACCATGCTGTTTGCTTCAATTTAGCTCTTCAGAAACACATGTACAGCAGTGTTTCCCACACGTAGACGAATGTGTGGCGGTGCGCCACAGCTTAAACTCCGACCGCCACATATTGCGTTTCGTACTTCTTTTTTACGCTATTTTACGCACACCTCCAATAATACCCGACTGCAGCTGTAACACCTCCGCCTCTTCCTCTTTCTCAGACAGCTTGTGTCTGCGTGACAGCAGGGGGATATTTCTGCAGGCGGAGAGTTTGCCCGATGTTTGGATTTAGTCCTCAGCCAAGCGCAAGCGGGGTGGGATATTAAACTTTTTTCCGGGTTAGGAGGAGGAAAGCGTGAGAAACCACAAGACACTGCAAACATGGGCATACTTGCTAGGGGTGTGCGATTTGATGATTTAAGACCGTGAAGCAATCTAGACGTGTGACGATCTTTCATTTTTGGGAGATCGTTTTATCCCGATTCACAGTTCTGCTGCTGTATGCGATTAAAAGCGTCCGCTCTCAAATTACCCCCCGCCCCTCTCCCCCTTCCCCCCTTTGTGCGCAACCTGTTAACAAGCATGGCGTTGCCGTGTCTGAGAGCGTAAATGAAGTTTTCGTTCCGAAGTAGAAGTCCTCATCTACGGAAGAGGATTAGGGCCACTGAAAAAAAACATTGAATTCTGAGATTAAATTCAAAATTCTGCCTTTTTCTCAGAATTATGACTTTTTTCAGAAACCTAAAAATAATTTTTTTGACCCTCAAATGATTTTTTTTTTTCATTTCTAAAAAAAGTCAGAATTCTGACTTTGAACTCAGAATAAAGGTGAGGGACAGGAGAGTATTAGCCAAGCTCACCTCCATCATGGACAACACTACCCACCCACTACATGGGACTGTAGAGGAGCTAAGCAGCTCTTTCAGTGGCAGACTGAGACACCCTCAGTGCAGGAAGGAGCGCTACCGCAGGTCCTTCATCCCCACTGCCGTCAGACGGTACAACACTACTGTATAGGAGTTCATGTGCAATAACCCCCATGCAAAACCACGTGCAATAATCTCTTGCATCTACGTCACCTATCTGTGTCACTTTATCAACCTGCACTAGACTGAAACTGCGCTGCTAATACCATACTATAGAATGTCATTTATCGACCCTCCACTGTGTACATTTCTGCTCCTTCAGTTCCTATTTCGTCAGTTATCTTAATTTTTTTATTATTATTATTTTATTTTTTATATTTCCTTTTTTGTGTAGTATTATATATAAGATCCCCTATTGATAGTCAATGTATATAAGAAACCTCCATACAGTCATTGAATTTAAAATTTTAATTCCTGTGTGCTCATTTCCTGCCTATTCTGAGAGCTGATTGTAACTAGTGAATTTCTCCATTCTGAGATTAATAAAGACTTATCTTATCTTATCTTAAAAAAGTCAGAATTCTGAGAATAAAGTCAGAATTCTGACTTTTTTCTCGGAATTCTATACTTTTTTCTTCAGTGGCCCTAATCCTCTTCCGTACTCATCCGTTGAATGGAACTGGTTTGTTTTTTACCGGACGACAAAGAGCAAACAAACAATATTTGCAAAGTTTGCAAGGAGAGCGTCAAGGCAAGTGATCGCAACACCTTAAACTTGTTTACTCACTTGAAGAGAAGGTATCCCAAACAATACAATGAGCCGTCTGGCTGCTAAAGCTATAAAGCCGACTGCAGCAGCAGTGGCTAGCGCTTCTTCTTCTTAGTTCAGCAAGCGCTAGAAAAAAATATTCATAAAACGTACCCCTTACGACACAGATGGCAAACTATCCATGCAGTTGCCAGCTGCCTTTTCCCCCCGAACACCACCATTCCACGCATGTACACTCAATGCGCCGAGAGTTGCATGGAATATTAACAATATGTTTGGATGGAGGGAAGAATAATTAGAACTGCTTACACTACAGTCGACCTTCATTATTTTATGTAGCAGTAACACTTTGTATACCGTTGTGTTTTTACACTACATTGTTATCACTTACGTTTTTATTAGGCAACTTTATTTGTGCCTGTTTATAATATCACCATTCTGCAAAAAAATTTAGAACCAGTTAAAGCTGCATTTACCTCGTTGTATAAGAATTATTAATTGGTGTATTATAGATTGCATAAATACATCTTGCACAAATATTTGCATCTATATATTAGTCTTTTATTTTAAAAGATGATTTTATTCTATTTTCGGAATATCGTATTTTTAAACTAAAGTTCAGTTTGATTTCTGTTTTAGTAGACAAGTCAAGATTAAAATTTTATATAATACATTTAAATACGTTTATGATTTAGATGTTTTTTCGTTGAGTGTATTTGAAAAATGAAATATATATATATATATATATATGAATAAATAAATAATGTTAAATTCTAGCTAAAATTCAAGTATTTAAAAGTATTTAGTATTTCTTTTTTAAACTCCCCAGCCTGTTTGAATGTCTCCCTAATTCTGAGGTCTCAAGGTTGGCAAGTATGCTTTTAACACACAATCACAGATTAAAAAGTGCTATAAAACATTTTATTCTGAATACAATAGTTTCATAGTGTTGATGTTACTGTAGGTCCCGACCCTTGGCAAACAAGTGATTGCGCAATCTTTAGAAAGTTGACTATAGTCACAAGTGTGCGGTAACCCCACCACCACACATTGCTTTCAAATCTGTGGGAAACACTGTACAGTCTATGTGGTCAATTCATGTAACACCTGTTAAGCTCCTAGTCAGACAGCAGCAAGATGTGCAGAAAGTGCTGTAAATCTGAAAAGTTGGACATGTACATTCAAACATTTAGAAAAGGTCACATTAGGTACACCTGTAAAAATCATTGTGGCTTATAGGTTTATTCTGAATTCTTACGTGAAAGCTGAATATCCCCAACATGATTAGTGTGTATAGAAGAGATCTGCAAATCCTGATGAAAATTGAATATCCAATGGTGAAAATTTTCATAAAAACAATGTTGCTGTGATTGGCTGACAGTAAATTCCTACCTGTTGGTGTGGGAGTTGTTGTGCATGAACCAGGAGCGGTTGTTGTCCACATACATCGCCCACGCCTTGTCGTCCTTCCCCAGCATCATTTCTTTCATAGTGTTGATCCTCGCCACGCCGAACGCAGGGTCCGGGTGGTTGTCATAGCGATCGATGCTGACTTCCCAATAATGAACTCCCTGAATTGTGAGGGAAAGTTGTGAAAAACTGTATCGTCCGTAATGGGAGCAATTGCATAGAGAGGATATGAAAATTAAATAAGCCTCACCTTGGAGAACGCGGCCGTCCCCAGAACAACACGGTCATCGTAGCTGCTGCACGTGGCCGTCTGGTTCTCATTAGACAGAGCGATATCTCGGTGAGCCGAGGAGGGGTCGAAGGTGAACCAGGCCACTTCAAAGAGGACAATACATTGACATCTAGTCAGTTCAGATTAATCTTGAAGAAATATGACCAATAAATTTAGTTCAGTTATGTAATGTAAAGGAGCCAGCGCACCATCATCCCCAATAAATGCAATAACCTGATCAGAAAAGTAGGTATACTCAGTAAAGGAGGTTCTCTCTTGACATTTATTAGATGCTTCATGCTACAATCATTCACGCTGGTAGAAGAAGGGATTGCAGATATCTGTAGCCAGTCATTCATAATAAAAACAATCCAACAGCAAATCAATCAACTTTCATCTGAATTCATTTAAAAAAGCAGAACAAATTCAATTGTCCAACTAATAATCCATTAAAAGCAACACTGACATTAAAAAACCCCAACCAGAATTAATTATTAGACAATTTTCCTAAAAATGAATGTTATATTTGCTCTATTTTCTATGTTCTATTTTCAAAAAGACCCCCATCTTCACAGTTGCCATTTTCTTCTTTGTAGTCTCATACAATCAGACTCTACAGTTCCCAAAACTGATTCACTCCTCGGTGGGCTTTGGTCGCTTTGGTGTCCATAAACTACCTTACATACTTCTTCTGTTATTTTCTTTCTTTTTAGATTGTACGCCTTAGTGGAAATTTAGCCAACCCATTCCTCACTTATGAGACAAACGATGGAGACTTAGCCTTCTTCCTGACAGTCCTCTGTTGCTTAACTAAGACACAAATCACAGAATGTCACACTAGATGAGGTCGATGGTTCTACTTGTGGTGTAACCTAGAGACAATTCTTCATTGGTAACACTTTAACGATTGACTCTTATTTCTTCAGATCCTACCAACTCGGTATAAAAGACTGTAAAAAGTGGTTGGCACCTCATATACTCCTGCAGTGTGATGACTAAATTATTTTTTCATTCATCAACAGCACACAACATGGTACCGCCACATACAGTAAAAGCAGAACACAGCATGATGCTGCCATGGGAATATAAAAAAAAAAAGCCCACAGCACAATGCTGCCATAAACAGTAAAAAACAGCCCACAGCATGGTGCTGCCACTAGATCTACACAATTAGGAAGAAATTTTACATAGTATAAGATTTGACATGTACTCATATATTAATTGTTGTTTGCCTAAAAGAGCAATCAAAGTTTAATTGAGAAGGTGGCTCATTTAAGACAAAATGGGTGGCCCAGTTTACCACAGTCTGTTAAGATAAATTAAGCCACCCATAAAAAAAATGTTTCTTTTAAAAAATTAGCAAAACAATGAAAACAGAGTTTATCCAGGTAAAAGTTATCACAATAGTATCAAACATTTTTTTAAATTCCGTTTAATTGGTTCTTTACTTTTCTATCAACCTTATCATTTTTATGCAAGAATGGTCTTTCACAGCTGGATTTGGAGCATTGCCCCATCCACTAAAGGAAAGATATAGACCAATTAAATAAATTGCTTATTTTGATGTAAATTCTGCCAATACAGTAATATGGAATCTTTTGCAACCATTGACTGTAAAAAATTAAAAGGCTAAGAGGCTTAAACCTTAAGTGGCTAATTTTACCTGGTGGCCCAATTGCTAAAGGTTTTCCTTCCTGGTTGTGAAAATTAAAGAGTTTTAAATGATTTACAACACAAGAACCTGGTATTAAAATGTACGTAATCACCTTTGTGTTTTACAGAAGAGGATTACGGCCAACATGAAAAAAATAAAATGGAATCTGACTTTAATCTCAGATGGGCACCTACAGGAGCAACCTCTTCAATGACAGATGTGAGCTTACCTCCTACAAATTTTACATCTCTGTCATTGAAGCTGGTTCCTCCTATATGCATTAAATGAGAAAAAAAAGTCATAGTTATATTACTTATCTACTCCTTTTAATTTTTTCCTTATTACACTCTGCAAGAACATAAAAAAATCTCATAAACCAAAACAAAATGAACTCAGTCAGATGAAATGAATCAACAGTTGTCAAACTCCTACCATCAGAAGTCTTGAGCACAACCGTCTTACTGTAGGGTCCCACTCCGACGGCGTTGTAGGCTTTAACCCTGGCGTTGTATAAACTGTTAAAATGCAGGCCGTCCACCGTGCAGACTGTCTCCTTCCCGACATACACCTCCTGAGGAAGAACATGTTTTAGCATAATAAAATATGCCCTTTACATGTAGGCAAGTACTGTTTATGCCCCGTGTATAATATATGAGGTGAATGCAATGGATGCTCAAAGGGGTTTATATTTGTTTACCCATGCCATAATTAATCTGTTTTTTATTTTATTTTAGACTACAGCTGCTTATATATTATTAATAAAAGCAACAGAAGAATGTATGACATCAGTTGCTGCATTAATTTTAGATAATAGTTAAATTAGTTGTTCCATGACAATAACATTTTAGCTAGTTTTATGGTTGACCCTAAATTCTTAAACTAATCTACCATTAGCCCCAGCTTCAACGTTACCCTTTGTCTCAATTTGATTCACAAAGCAAGATTCCGTTGGCTACTCCTGATTTCCATCCCTTCTTTGATTAAAGAATACTTAAATCTCTCCAAACGCTCTTCCACTCCTACTCTTATTATAGATGACAAAATCATCTGCAAAAAGTAGAATCCATGAATTCATAATCTCTTTAAACATTCCTTTTATTGTGTCTTTTTTCTTATCATGATGTAGAAAAATAAAACGTCAGCAGAGTCTTTGTGCTCTGCTCTACAGAAAACAATTAGGACCACTGGAAAAAACATAATTCCTTATATAGACATTTTGTTTAACTGATTGCAATGTTTGTATCGTTGTATTGAAATAACTTTTCTTATAAACTGCCTTGGGATGAAATCTGTTGTGAATTGGTGCTATATAAATAAACTCAATTGAATTGAATTCAGAATTATTCTCAGAATTTTACATTTAACCACAGAATTAAGACTTTAAATTCACTGAGAAACTGTGTAATACTTGTTCTTTTGAAATACAATCAGTCACCAAGTATCATTTGTTGCACGTGAAATTTTTCTTCAGCCCCATTTCCTCATTAGCTGCAGAAAAACGGCTAATTCAAAAACGGCTAATTTCCACAGAAAATGACTCAAAAGTAATTATTTAAACCAGAGACCAAAGCTAATTTATTGAAAAAAATGAGTGAATTAAAGCTTTAAAGCAACAGGGCCAGGCTTAAATAAAAACAAATAAACATGCATGTTGAGTTTTTTAATGTTATTGGGTGATGAAGCACTATAAAGCAAAAAGAATAAGCCTGACCGCATGCGGTATTCAGCAAAATGTGCTGCAATTGGGCCTGAATTTCTCGAGTTCTATGAGTGTGACGTCAATTGACACGGCTTGCTTTTACTTAGCAGCTCAAGTTCAAAACAGGACGAAGATGGTCGCTGTTCAATCAGCTGTGGGAATGGATTCTCTCGCAAGCGGGAAACGACCAGGAAACACTCAAGCCCACTAAAAGTGGCGCTAACAAGAAGCAGGTTTTATCAGTGAAATCTCATGAGTCAAAAGAGAAAAATATGATCAAAGTCAGACAGGTACCCCGATATATATTGAGTCGCGATCGAAAAAATGGAGGGTGCTTCAACTACATCTGGGACAGAAAACAGATGCTGACATGGCTCCTTTTCTAGTGACCAGATAAGAAACATTATAGGTCCTGTTTAGAGCTTGATATGAAAATGATATGACCTCAGTGAGGACTAGAGAGACCTAACTTGAAGTAACATTAGCTGTAGGCTAACCATAAAACAGCTGCTGTGTACCACTGAATGCTTAGAGACTGGACATTTTACAAAACAAGACTGGGTTAAGTAGAATTATTTCAAAATCTGATCATTTTTTTTAAATTCTCAGATTCTCTTTGATCTCAGAAGTCTGAGAATAATGTCTCAGAATATTGAAAATACTGACTGAATACTGGCTTAATCGTAAAATTCAGACATTAATTTAAGAATTCTGTCTTTAATCTGGGCTTTCTGAATGGTTTCTCAGAATTGGAAGGAAGAACTTTAATTTATTAAATGCGAAATTCTTCAGAAAAAATATCCAAACTTTGGGTTTAACTAAAAATTTCTGAGGAAAATAAGTGCATTTTGAGAGCAAATTCAGAATTCTAAGTAATAATACGGAATTCTGAGATTGAAGGGATGGCCACGCTTTTATACATGAACTTTGATCCTATCCTTATCAGCAGCATAGTGAATAAAGGATGTACTTACTAACAGCTCTATGAAACAGCTGATTGGGAGGAGGGTATCAGATGACACTGGCCACAGAGCAGATTGATTAGAATGGATAGAAAATAATGTTAAAAATATTAAAATGTGAATTTTGGCTGGCTTTTCTTTTTGTGTGTGTAATGCAAATGAATCATGCTTTCCAACACATATCATTTTCTGAGAAAAAACAGCACAAACTAGCCGGGAAAACCTTGAAAACTTATGAATGGCAAGAGCTCTGACCGGGAGGTAATCACAGAGTTGGGTCAATATGTCAATACCCTATGCTGCTGGTAAGGATGGAATACAACTTCATGTCCAAAAATCCAACTATCCCTTTAAAGTCAGAGTTCTGACTTTAATCAACCATGGTAGAAATAGCTTAAATCCTACGGAACTTACAAATTACACAAGCTTGGTGCTTCAAAGGGGCCCATCTGCATTAAAGTCTCAATTTAGATTAAAATTCAAATTCAGAGAAAAGAAAAATAAGAATTGAGATTAAATTCTGTATATATAGATATAGATATATTCAGTGGCTCTTTTCCTGTTGTGTACTGCTTCACACCCTGCATGTGCAACAACTAACCCTGTATTGTCCTCCGTTCCCATCATCCAGCTCCAGGATGTAGCCCTCGATGGGGCAGCCTACAGGCGCAGTAACCCTCCATGCCAGGGTGGCGCTTTTATTCCTGGTGCAGCACTTCTCCAGCTGTAGTAGGGGAGCTGCTGGCACCGCGGGTCCAGACTCCACTGGGGGTAGAGATGTGTGGATGAAATATTAATTGCCACATAAAGGAAGAATGCATTTAACAAGGAAGGGGGGATGGGGAGAGTCCAAAGATAAACACAGATTGAGGAAAAACAGAGGAATCTGGTTGTTGTTGTTGTTGGAACAAGCTGAGGGAAAAGAATAGGAGCTTTAATATGAATCTAGAGGGAGCATAAGCCTCAAAGGGTGAAAGAAATCCAGGTTCATTTGGAGGACAACAGCAGGAACACTGGAGGCCTAAATTAGGCCACGTGAGAACATTTAACACTCTGAAGGGAAGGAGTGCAAGGTTAACAGGGTTAGACTGATATATGCTCTGCCATTTGGCTTCAGAGGCAGAAACCATTGGATCAAGGTGGTAAATTTATGAGGCATGACTCCCCCAGCTGAAATTAAGCCATTATTATATAGCCTGATTTCATATATATGGAACTTTCTGGTGTTTAAATACGTACATGACAACAGAAATAAGTTTGATTTTATCAGAATGTAACAGAGAAAGAGTATATCAGTCTTACCACTATGTTGAGGGAAAGGTGGTAGGAAAAAACAAGCCACAACATGTACCTTCAAGTAATAAAACCAGCTTTTTAATGATTATTTTAGGTTATAAAAAAAAAGTGGAGATAAAAGGGAAAGACAGCAGTCATGACAGAAGGGGAAACATGAACTCATTTTTATTCAGAATCTGAAAATCTGTCATTATTTCATCTGTTTTTCTCAGTTCACTACAGGATGTTCTCCTTTCTATTAATTCTGTTCTTTCCTCCAAGCTCAATATTTATTTTATAAAAGACTCCTACTGAGCTTCAGTCTGGATTTGAGCACCATTGCTGTATAAAAGATATTATATAATTCTAAATTTCTTTGACTAAATATAAACCACTGACTGTTCAAAACAAAGAAGAATCGTTTTATTACTCAATCTAGTTATCAAACAGCCCAGAGAGGAAAGTGATTCACATTTTTTGTAAGTTGATGCATTTAAAAAACGATTTTCATGAGATATGAGAAACAATGAAATAATAGTAATGCAGAATATGCCATTTAATATACAGTTGTGGCTCCTTTTGTAGACACTCTTGGTAAAATGTGCAAAAAGTTGATGCGTTATTGCTGTAAAGCTTTAATATCATGCCTGTACTGCATAATTCTGCAGTGATCTACAAAACATTAACCATGCAGAAGAAAACGACCAGTGAAACGCTGTTGGACAAAAAGGACCAGTGAGTTTTTAGCTGACATGACGGTGAGGGCTGTCAGGGCAGAGGAATGAGGAAGGAATGACAAAAATACATTTAAGGAATGGAAACAAAAGGTTTTCTTTGAGGGGTTACAGTATCTGAAATACCTCCTGGGCTCTCTGCCTCCATCTCTGCCTCACCACTGTCTGCTGCCTGCATTAGTTTCAATACCGGTTTCTCCTGCACATCTGGAAACAGGATGTTGGTTTGGAGTGTTTTAAAGAACAGGACAGCAGAGAGAAACCATTGGAGAAGTTAAACCTGTGTTCAACAATCTGTGCTGGAAAAAGGATCTGATGCATTGGGAAAATTAGAAGAAGAAGAAGAAGAAAAAAACTCCCTTATTTGCAAAAGATCTTGATGTGCGGAATTAAAACTATTGAGTTCATGACAATGTCAGCTCAGAAAATGGTTTATGAAACTTCCTATTTTAAGTTTCACTCATACAATAAGTACAATTATCTTAATGTGTGGACAAAATCTGTTTTAAAAAAATAAAACCAAATTTTACAACAGAAAAATACGAGCTACACTCAGTTGGTTTAGATGCACATCTAAATCGATGTTTTGTCTGTAATTGGACTGACTGTTTTCAGGTGGTTATAATAATTTCTACTCTTGCTACTTCTGCTTGTACTATCTAATTTATTAAAAAAATTAATCAAATCAATTTTCCAGTCAGTTATATACTTTCAACTTTTTTAAGTTATAGAAAATAAGACAATTAAAGGAATTTCAGGAATTTAAATGAAGAAATTCAGGTAAAATGGTTCAATGTGTAATGCTGATGGAAATAAAATGAAAAAAAAGTCATGTTCACATTTTCATTTATTTTTTCTTTGTACCACAAACTTAACGAACCGTGATTTTTGTGTACCGTTACAACCCTAGAATCTAGTAGAAAGTTGATCCTGCTTCTTTGAAGTAAGGCATAATGATGTACTGTAAGTGTCTGACTGTAACAATATCACAGGTTGTTATTTTAGTAAGGCTAAAAAAATGCTCACACTTCAAAAGTGTGGCCTTAACCAAGCAGATTCCTCATTTTTGAGTTCTCAACTTAAACGCTTAGATTATTCTGCATGATTCTTCAAATCAAAATGAGAAAACTCAGCATTTCTCTCCTCCCCACAGTATTTTACATCGTATATTTAATCGTTTTATGATAATCTCTGAGAAAGCCTCCCTCGTCTTGTTGCTCTGAATGTCAAAGACTAAAACTCCAAATAAAATCTGACTGCTCATCTTTAAACTCTGTAGCTTTGTTCTGGATGATCAGTGAGATGTGAGGGCGGGGAAATGATGATGTCACTAGCCTGGAAGAACAAAGGCGGGATGATCAAAGCTTCTCCTCGCCCAAACAAGGCTGACTGCAGCTCAGATTAGAAAAACTCCACTTAAAGTGCAGCTCCACTTGAAGGACGACCTGCAGATCTTTGACTCTTTCCATTTAGAAACTCAGGGTTTAAAATTTCCATACATTTTTTTGGATACTCCTGTAAATGTATTACATGTGAGGAAGTTTAAGCTTTTCTTTTGTTCACTATCACTGCCTGATAACACAGAATAATGAATGCTAAGAAGTAGGCATTTTAACTCTACATGATTAGAAAAACAAACAAAAAAACAATTTAATGCCCCAGTGGAGCTGTGTGGAAATAAAATTTGAAAACGGCACACAAGTTTAACTCACACTGATACAGCTGAGTAAATCTGGGACAACAGTGGAGATATAACACTTTTACTAATGCATGATGACTGATAGCGCAGAGGAAACAGGTAGTAAAATGTAACCTTGTTATGTTTATGTTCTTCTTCAAAGAAGACAGCACATAGCAGCTAAATGCTATTTCTGGTGCTTTGCACTATTCAAGATGGAGATGTTTCTGGTTTACGTAGCGAGTCAAGCTAAAAACCACAATGACTTTTCATAAAAGCAGTCGGAAAACACTTATCAGAAAAATTACGCTATTTGTGATTTCCAAAACTCTTCAAAATGCTAAAATTTCTAAAAACCTTGCTTTTAATCTGCCAGATATTCTTGCAGTGTTTATAGTGGGTTAGATTGTTGTAATCCTTTCTCTACCAGTGTAAGTAAACATACATCAACTAGACAGCTGATCCAAACTACTGCTGCCAGAGTCCTGACCAGCACCAGGAAATTACATCACAGTGGAGCTGCACATGTTCATGATTTTTCTAGGGAACGTAGCTCCAAAAAACTTGAGTGTTTGTCTAGGGCATATCCAAAATATTCAATGAGAAAAGGCAGCTTGGGAAGCTAGATGCAACGCTACTTGACACGCTACTGGCTGTCGTTTGCCAAAACTGATTGGCTGTTGCACAGATAAGGAAAACTTTGGATGCATAGACGGTTTCCAATGTATGTATTAATGCATGCAAATGCATATTTGGTGTTTTAACTACTAAATTAGGCAGTTATAAACGTTTTTAGAGAAGGTCTCAAGTATTCACGGATTCCTGATATTGGCATTCAAAAAAAAAGTTCATTAGTTATTTTCAGCGCCTATCAGGTACAGAACGGGCGCTGTATTGAGGCCTAAATTAGACTAGTTTCCTGCCGCAGGAGGCTATATCCTTTCCAAAGCTAGCAACTGATCTGACTGTTGGTCGGTCGGCATCGGTAAGTGAGAGGGAGATCGCTCCATGGTTTTAGCATTGGTGAGGCTAGCGATTAGCATATCTAGGCTAGCCACCCATGGAGAACCTAAGTCTCCTCCCCTTCCTGTCAGCCGGTGGGCTGCCTGGGCAAAAAAATAATTAATGAAACTTGATGGAGCGATGAAAGTTATTTTATGTTCCACTTTGTCACGCATATGTCGTACTTCAATTTAAATTATAACTTATGATGTACATTTCGACTGTGTTTGACAAGTGATTTTGGATTTATTTGATTTTCAGAAATTTGCAATTAAAATCCCTACAAAACAGAAGTCGCATATATGACGTCAGGGAGCTAACGCTAGCTAGCACTAGCAAGCACTAGTTAGAACTTGAAACAGTCACTGATACACCGACCGTTTCTCTCCCAGCATAGCTGCCACTTTGCACATGACCAGACTTATAATGGTTTTCTGCACTTTTAATGTTCATTAAGTTGTCCTGGAGGCTACGGCCCTTTGTCTCCTTTTTTATTTGTAGTCCGCCAAGTGTTTTTACACCAAACCTAAAGTCACTTTTGCTGGCGGTCAAAAATCAGCGTTTTCTCTGCATCAAAATGTGTTTTTAAAATTCGTGAACATCATATGTTCGATCCATGATTTCAATAACTTTTATCGTTCTATTGACTCATCCATTTATTTATTTTTTGGCAGTAGGGGACCCATGGACTGGAAGGAGAAGGGCACCATTGCTTACTCCCGCTGTTGTCCATTAGCATTGATATACTAGCAATAAGCGTTCCTTGGCCCTTCATCGTCTTTATTAGACGTGTCTGTTTTTGTTCTTTCAACTTTATGGCACTTGGCAAACAACTTGAGGTAAATAACCACTACCATCTGGACTGCTGTGTGGACCAGAATCGTTTTAATGTTTTTATTAAAATGTTAAATATCATCTTGTAACTTATATCCTCTTAGTTTTTCAACAACTAATGAATCCTTAAATGGACACTATGTATGTTGCTCAAATTTGAGCATTTTCCTCTTCTGCCTCTATTTATCGCAACCTACATGTTCAAATGCCCAAAAAAAAAACAACAACCCCAAAATAAATAAATAAAACTTTTTAACAATTCCTGGTCCGTGGGTATGAAAGTAGGGTCCTCTGGATTGAATTACGATTGCCTAATTATTGCTGTTTATTGTTTAAATTATTTTTCTTGATTAAAATGTACCGAAAATGTACGAAAGCCTGACTTTAGAACCCCGACTGTGGATCTAACGGATTTTTGTGCACCCATACATCCCTATGCAGCTGTTATATAGGTGCCAAAACTGGTCAGAAAACAAATAAAAGCAGGCAAAGTTAAAAGAGAAATATTGATTATAGATCATCACAGTTCAGTAATATGTCAAGAACGTCTCACTACATGGAAGCTAAATCTAAACATTCAAATGTTTGGCACCGTAAAGGCGAGCCTTTATCTAGCTGCACACAAAATTTGCATGCTTGTAGTTGTTAAGTGTCACCTTTTAAACCTTTCTCACCTTTTCCCTGGCAGAAATCCAGCAGGAGGATAGTCTGCATCAGCGAGTCTGTATTCAGAGTGAGGTCAAAATCGGGGCCAACCTTGGGTTCCAGGGCGCCTTTCACCCACTGGTCCTGAGACGACGTCACCCGCTTGATCAGGGCATCTGAGATCTACACAGACAATGAAATTGAAACACGCAAAGGTTTACCTGTGGTCTGGATTTATTACCTGCTGCCTTAAAAATAATCATAAAACATTGCAGGACACAGATTAGACCCCACTGTTTGATCATAAGAGTCTTACCACTGCAGGAAATAAAGACTTAACAAATGCATCACTATTAAGCTTTAAAAGTTGTTTTTTTTTATTTTTGTTTTTTCACATTTTCGAAACTGCATTGTTCTTTATACTTAGGAGCCTCCATGTAGAGTTTAGGCATTGCTAATGATAAAGAAGCACCTGATCAATATTTTATAAATTATTCAGGAGAAACGGAATGGATGGGATGTTTGCGTGGGAGTTTGTTCCTCTCAGCATCTTAGATTTCCTTTTTATTTCCCTCTTTCTCCACTTCTCCCTTGCTGGTTTCTTCAGGCAAAATCATTTAAAATCAAAAGCAGCAAATTTATGATATCTGCTTTATATTTAAGAACAGGCATTTTTTTATTAAATCCAAAGAGGAAAACAGGTCAGCATAATTTTTATTTTTATGTATTTGTCCTTATACTCCCTGACTTCTAAATTGATTAGTTTTTACTCCTAGAGGTCCTGATTTTAGTTGGTCTGTAACAATTGTCAATATTTCTGCTTCACTGGGCGTCCTAAGGGAGCATAAGTTCAAGTTGCATTAAATGTATTAAATTCGTGATGTTTCTTCATCTTGCCCCTGAAACTGTTGATTTGTTTTCTATGTTTTTCCTTATGAGGAAGCTGTTCTAGTCTGCACATGTTTCTGCTTTATTAATATTCTTTGGTTGTTTCGACTTTTCATTACTTCATATAGATTATTATTTGAAATGGGCCTCATCTATAAATGTTCATTTGCGCTAACAAATGTTCTCCCATCAACTTCTGTTGATGGGAGAACACAACTTCTGTACGTGTTGATTTTAAGACTCACCAGCGTTTCTAGAGCCAGAAAAAGATTTGAAATATATAAATTATAGAGATAATAATAATAATTAATTATTATTATTATTATTATTATTATTATATAATCCATCCATTCATCTCGCTAGTAGTAGTGAGGACCTTCATGGACATCCATTCATTTTAGTGACTATATCAAGGTTGCCAAAAGTAGGAAAATTGTGCAATATGATTATTCTTCTGCTGCTGATGCCGCTTGTGGAAAATGGGAAAATGAATATCTATTCCCCGGCATATAGTCCTCACTCTGCTTACATTATATTATATCACAAATTAGATTAAAAATCTTAAATATAAACCAAAAACTGGGGCATGTAGAGTAGATTTGCAGTAAAGAAAGCAGTAAAGCCACTTTTGTTTGTGGTCTTATATCGTCCACCAGGACCTTATTCTCAATTTTTAGATCAGATTTCAGATTTTCTATCTGACTTAGTTTTAAACACTGATAAAGTCATTATAGTTGGAGACTTCAATATTCATGTTGATAATGAAAGTGATAGTCTAAATACAGCTTTTCACACTATCCTAGACTCAATAGGCTTTACTCAAAATGTGCAGGGACCAACACATTCTTGTCACCACACTTTAGATCTTGTGCTGACTTATGGCATTGACTGTGAAGAAATAACAGTCTTTCCACATAACCCTATCCTGTCTGATCATTTCCTTATCACTTTTAAACTTACTCTAATGGATCATATCAAACCTGAAAGAAAACTTCATTATACCAGAACGTTATCAGACAACGCTGTAGCAAATTTTAAAGAAGCTCTTCCAACTTTAATTTCCTCAGTTTATAAATGCAGAACAGAAAACAGTGATTTAACTCGTGACCCCTCACAACTTGACATTTTAGTTCATAGCGTTAATTCCTCCCTGCGTCGGGCAATAGACAAAGTTGCCCCCTTGAAAAGGAAGGTGGCTAGCCATAGAAGATTAACTCCCTGGTTTAATTTAGAGCTACGTACCCTAAAGCAGAATGTTAGAAAACTAGAGAGAAAATGGCGCTCCACGCATTTACATGATTCCTTTTTAATATGGAAAAATAGTTTATTGCTATATAAAAAGAGCCTTCACACAGCTAGAACAGCATATTATTCATCTTTAATCGAGGAGAATAAAAATAATCCTAGGTTTCTTTTTAATACAGTTGCCAAACTCACACAGGATCATAGCTCTATCGAGCCAACCATTCCCCAAGCTCTAAGCAGTGACGACTTCATGCAATTCTTTATAAATAAAATAGACTCCATAAAGAATAAGATAATTGGGAACCTTCCCAATATGCTTGCTTCCTCCTTAGTTAATGAGGCAGCCTCAAAAATGGTGGAACCTAATATATGCTTAAACTGCTTTAATGCAGCCGAACTTTGTGATGTACTAAAATTATTAGCTTCATCTAAACCTTCAACTTGCGTTTTAGACCCAATCCCAACTAAACTCTTAAAAGAAGTTTTCCCTCTGATCGCTGCTCCAATTTTAAATATAATGAATCTATCCTTAGTCAATGGATATGTACCACAGGAGTTTAAGATTGCTGTAATTAAACCTCTACTTAAGAAACCCTCTCTTGATCAAAACGACTTAATTAACTATAGACCGATATCTAATCTTCCCTTCTTATCTAAAATTCTTGAGAAAATAGTTGCACACCAGATATGTGAGCATTTAAACAATAATGAGCTGTTTGAGAAGTTTCAGTCAGGCTTTAGAGCTCATCACAGCACTGAAACAGCTCTGGTGAAGGTTACTAATGATATTCTCATAGCCTCAGACAATGGACTGGTGACCATTCTGGTCCTGTTAGATCTCAGTGCTGCCTTTGACACTGTTGACCACAATATTCTCATAGAAAGGCTTCAAAGTGTCGGTATAATAGGAACAGCACTAGGTTGGTTTAAATCTTATTTGTCTAACAGATTTCAGTTTGTTCAGGTAAACAATAGATCTTCCTCAACCTCAATAGTTACTTGCGGAGTACCACAGGGTTCAGTGCTTGGGCCGATTCTCTTTACTATATATATGCTTCCTATTGGTAAAATAATTAGGCAGCATGGGATAAAATTCCATAGTTACGCAGATGATACACAGCTATATCTATCCATAAATCCTGATGAATCCAATCAGTTAGGTAGACTACAGGCATGTCTGGAAGACATAAAAACTTGGATGACTCTAAACTTCTTGCTTCTAAATTCTGATAAAACAGAAGTTGTCGTCTTTGGACCAGAAGCTCTGAAAAAGAAACTACTTAGTCAGCCCCTTCACCTGGACGGCATTAAATTAGCCTCCAGTAATAAAGCAAAAAACCTCGGTGTCATTTTTGACCAAGATATGTCTTTTAGAACTTACATTAAAGAAGTCTGTAGGATTTCCTTTTTTCACCTTAGGAATATTGCAAAAATTAGAACCATCCTGTCCAGGAATGATGCTGAAAAACTAGTCCATGCCTTTGTTACTTCAAGGCTGGATTACTGTAACTGTCTATTATCAGGTAGTCCACAGAATACAATTAAAAGTCTTCAGTTAGTTCAAAATGCTGCTGCTAGGATTCTGATGAATATTAAAAGAAGAGATCACATTTCCCCTGTTTTAGCTTCTCTTCACTGGCTCCCAGTAAAATCTAGAATAGAATTCAAGATCCTCCTTCTGACATATAAAGCCCTTAATAATCTAGCTCCATCATACATAAGAGACCTGATTGTTCCATATGTTCCTAACAGAGACCTTCGCTCTCAGACTGCAGGTTTACTGGTAGTTCCTAGGATTTCTAAAAGTAGAATGGGTGGCAGATCTTTCAGCTATCAGGCTCCCCTCCTATGGAACCGGCTCCCAGGGTTGGTTCGTGAAGCAGACAATTTGTCTATCTTTAAAACTAGGCTAAAAACTTTCCTCTTTGACAAAGCTTACAGTTAGAGATATGTTTATAGGTAGTTAGAGTCAGGTCAGACAGGTAGATAGGAAGAGACAGGTTAATGTTAGTAGTCAGGCAGAGTGTCAAAAGTTAGGAAGAGATAGGAAGAGGTAGAGTAGCTAGGTAGAGATAGATTAATGTAAGCCAGGTAAAGATCCGGAGCCGGTCGCGGCTTACCGCCGCGGAAGAAATGTGCCCCACAGGGGCCAGCCAGCGCCGGAGAGAGGTCCCTCAAGGGGATCCTCCCGCACAGTGCGGCCGCCCATTACCTGCCGGGTTGAATCCCCCGGGCAGACTGTGCGGACCCCACCCGTTTATCTCTTAAACGTTTCTCGCCCTCTTCAACTCTGTCCTCTCAGTTCTGTCTATTTTTCCTTAAGATAGTTGTCGACTATCGGTCTCGTGCCGGTATTTAGCCTTAGATGGAGTTTACCACCCACTTTGGGCTGCATTCTCAAACAACCCGACTCCGAGAAGACCCCGGCATGACGGGGGCCGTTACCGGCCCTACACCGTCCACGGGTCATGAGGACTCAGACAGAGTGTTGGTAGCCAGGTCTCCTAGTAGCTAGGAGACAGGTTAATGTTAGTAGCTATGCTGCTTTAGGCTAGGCTGTTGGAGGACATTATTAGGGTCTGTTCCTACTTTCTCTCCTACTTCTCCCCAACTGCATGATGTGCTGTCAATTCAAGCACTAACCTGTTTTCTATTATAGTAGGTGCTCCGGATTAGCCCTGCTTGACGACCCTGACTAAGATGGCATTGCAGTGACGGAAAATTCTCCACGTCCTGCAACAAACTTGTGCATCGGTTCTGTTGCTCTTTCTGTGTCTCTGTTGTGTATTCTCCAAGCCACAGACGGTCGCGGCAGATAACCGCTTGTGCTGAGCCTGGTTCTGCCGGAGGTTTCTTCCTGTTAAAAGGGAGTTTTTCCTTCCCACTGTCGCTGCATGCTTGCTCAGTATGAGGGATTGCTGAGAATTCCATGACGCAATCTTCTGTGGTTCTGTAATTTCTACACTAAACATTGTATTGTAATAACTCTTTTTGTAAAGTGCCTTGAGATGACATCTGTTGTGAAATGGCGCTATATAAATAAACTGAATTGAATTGAATTGAATTTGTGTGTGCATTCACATTTGCACACTTTATAAGACCATATAGCCATATTCCATCATC
The DNA here is from genome assembly GCA_028564705.1 of Apricaphanius iberus. Classification (NCBI taxonomy): domain Eukaryota; kingdom Metazoa; phylum Chordata; class Actinopteri; order Cyprinodontiformes; family Aphaniidae; genus Apricaphanius; species Apricaphanius iberus. The sequence continues at coordinate 102,988 of JAPXFQ010002564.1, forward strand.
TTCAAAACTGTCCAATAAGCCACTGCTCCCGCATGAACTACCTTCAAGTTCATAGGTCATCATGCAGACTGCTTGCTTAAGCAGCTACCATCAACATGGAGCAGCATCGTCAGTTACACACAGAAAATAGACATTTTAAAAAATGCTGGAAGGAAAAGTATTTTTTCACTGACATCAATGCTAAATCAATTAAATTCCGAAGTCATATTATGTTTCTAATTATTTACACAGGAAGGGAGAAAATTGGGCACTCCTGGACTATATTATGCCTAATCCAGACATTTTTCCTACCCCTAACCTTAATTCGCACCACACCTCTAAAACCAACCAGTATATTGAGGACCACTTTCTACCAGAAGGTCCTCACTTTATAGTTTAAAAAACTTGGTCCTCATTTTGAATGCTAGACAGGAGCACACACATACATACACACACTGTGCATCAATAAGTGCATAGCTGGTACCTGCAAGAATCCGCTGGGGTCATTGTCCTTCAGGACTTCCAGACAGAACTCCATCATGCCGGTGGTCTGCCGAAGCTTCATGGTGCAGTGGGTCATCTGGTCTCGCACCACCTGACAAGGATGAACATCAAACTACTTTAAAATGCATCAAATAGAAAAAGGTTTATATCACAGACCCCTAGATATATAACACATTAAGAAAACTATTCACAACTTGGGAGTATTTTATGCATGCAAACTGCCAAAAGTCCAGCCCTGACTTTGAGGTGGATGCATGATGCTTTCCATCTTTTTTCCATCCAGATAAGGAGCGAAGCGTGTTTGTGTTGAACCGGAGTCAAACTGAGTCACACATCCTGCTTCATATTTCATGTCTCAGGTGTTTATGTTTTTAGACTTCGCTGGTTTTGCTTTGTGCTCTTTCTCTTCACATCAATGCTTCTGCGTCAGCGTCCACTGGATAGCTGTTAAGCTACAGCTGATTGCATCTGTTTTCAGGGTTGCCATCCTGTCGGTGAAGGAAAGCGTGGGGTGAAAAATAGGAACCTGGCAGGCAGCGGGGGATCAGGTGTCAACTAAAAGGCTGACATGAGAAAAAGATCAAAAACCTCACCAGCAGGGCTTTAACTAGTATGAAACCGCATTCAGATTTCACCAAAATACAGAGAGGCGCAGATGACGTCTAATGGCAGAAAAGATCTGTAAAAGTCTCAACATTTTTAGCAATACAGTATATGTACATGAGGCTTTGAGCCGAGGATCAGACAGAAAATATCTTGTGACTCTGGTGACTCTTAGATAATTAAACCAGGGAGCGCCTGGATGAATCCGAGTTAATTAGATGGAGTCTTTGCGATTAGTCGCCTCATTTGTTTGAGGATTAATGGTGTTCAAGTTAATTTTTCACCTGTCAACTGCAGTCTGGAAGAAAATATGAAGAGCGTGCAGAGTTAGAGGAAGCACCTAATCCACCAAGCATTCGGTTCTTTACTTCTAGTATTTTATTAATTATGATGGGTGGATTGATCTTTTTTCTGCTTTAGGGATTCCGTTTTTTCTGTTTATTGTTAAAATTGTCATATTTGTTCATTTATTTGTGTTTATTTTCTGAGTTTATTCTTCTGTTTTGTTCTTTGAACTTTAGAATTCATATGTTTTGTCCTTTTTGGCTTACAGTTCCCTTGTGACTTAGTTTAGATCAATTATGAGTCTCTTTCCCTCAGTTTCACAGCTGTTCCACATCTCCTTGGATTACTTCATCTGGCTCCTTTGTCATTTTCCATTCTACCTTTTGGTTTTTTCTTCACTGGATATTACTCCCCTATTGCCATCCTGCATGTCCTGTTTGTTATGTTTTAGACCTGTCAATTTTTCCCTTTCTTTTAATAAAATCCTCATTGTGCATTTCTCTAGAGGCAAGTGAGCATTTTGGCCCTGATTCATGGAAACAAAATGATAAAATTACATTTGATTTCACTCAAATGTTTTGATCTTTATTTGGTATGAGATACATTTTTATTTGAACCTTTTTGCATTTTGATTAAATATATTTGTAATGCACACATTTAGCTAATTTTACTAATTTATTTAGTTATTGAATATATGTCAGTTGTGCTACAGTTTAATCACTTGGTAATGTGCATCAACTACATAAGAACCGGTTTAAATAGGGGAAGTGTTGAACTGGGTTTGGTTTTCTGTCCTGCATGTGTTCTACCTGAAAGCATGCAGAAGGTTTATGTGAGGAACTCAGAGCGCAGGGCAACATTTCCACAGTGCAACTTTAAAAGTGTCACCAAATCAAAACAGAACGGAATCTCATCTATCACTAAACTCTGTTATTTAAGAGCATTAATGATTTCTTATGCTGCTAAAGTAGAAAAAGTAAGCTGCACCGAATCAGAACTTTGTCAGCGAACACATCTTTTAACAAAAATAAGGTCCATAACACACTCTGCACTGAACTGAATGACTCACCTGAAGCAATTTCAAGCACAATGGAAACATCACTGACTCTAGAGAAAAAGCAACTGATGCCAACTTGGCTACCAGTAGCATCCAATCAGCTCAAACTCCTGATTTTGGATAAAACACACGTCAGTGAAATCCCCATTTCTAGTCTGGCTATGTCTGATTGTACTATTTTATTTACTTACCTAAAAAAATCCAATAAGGTCTATACTTTCAACTTTTGTATAGAACACGATCAAATCAAGGTAATTTGAGAATTTAAAAGTAAGGAATTAAGGAGAAAGGTATTTGTTTAAGGCTAATCAAAGTGAAAAAAGTCAAATACACACTTGAAAAGTGATTTTAGAACCCCAAATTTGTAAAATACTGTAATTTTTGTGGTTTGTTACAATCAAATTAGGAAAGCTCTGCGTAAACGTAACCTATATTAGTGTAGCACTATATTAAATAGCATTTGTTCCTGGTTTAAGTTAATTTAGGTGGTACAAACGTGTTTTGTATAAGCCAAGTAGCTTTTAGCTCATGAAGATTCTCCAAACTGGCATTGTTATGACTGATAACAGGTAACATACAGACTGCTTCTGATTACGCAGTGTATTCAATGAAAGCAAACTGTTCATATCAGCTAATTTAAACATGTTGTACATGATCTGAGTGATTACAGAAATCTGTTTAAACACATCAAAAATGACATTTTATTTTTATTTTTCACACAAAACTGAAAAATTTAAGCTTAAACTGTAATAACCCCTGTGTGGTGGCCTTCAATTATCTTCAAAGTCACATTTATGTACAAATATGATGGATTAGGACTAAAACTAAAGCATTCACAAGCAACGTTGAACAGTCTTTGTGTGAATATTGACATAAATGGATAGAAAAAGCAGTTTGAGCATTATTTCCAGCATTTTTTTAAACAAAAGATCTTTTATTAGTTCAATCACTATCTAGGCATGGAGAGGATAAATGCAACCTTCAGCAGCCAGCGTTCTGCCTGTTTATAAAGGCCTCCTGCTTTAAGACATCTGAGTTTGATGAATGGGTTATTACCAGGATTCTGCAGAACACGATGATCGGCTCAGGAATTAATTACACCGACTGCATGACGAGCATTGGAGCAGCAACACATCCAAAACATGCAGGACATTAAATGCACTCAGACGGAGCAACACTGGTCTCAACAGAGAATAAAACAGGTGCTATTATTTTGCAATTAAATACATGTGTGATTTAAAAGGGTCCCTTTTTATTGCTTTGCATTTGATTTGGCAGATTAAAATGTTTCCACAATGGTTCTTACATGCGAAGCATTAAACTCAAATAACTGGTTACACAGCTGGAGGCTGATCAAAGGTTTAATCATTAAATAGAGGAATATATTCAGCCTTTCATTGTCTTCTATAACAGAGGAAATAAAAGTATTGCTGCTTTTAGGAGTTAAAGATTCGTTGAAAAACATCTGCCTTGCATATTTTGAAGATCATCAAATCTGCTCCTGTATTTCCTCCATGTGTTTTATTATTGACAATTACAATCGCTGTGATTATCGAGAGTACCAGGGATAATTCGGATCATTATTGAGTAATTTTCATGACTTTTTTGATTGGTCTCACCTTCCCTGGGTCAAATATGCACATAACTCTCATGTCTTCTCAGCAAATGGGCTTTCTCCCTTTGAAGCATCTCTCAGATATGTAACCCAAACTTTTTTCCCTCTGATAAGGAAAACACTTCAGTCACCTCCGTCCACCATCACTTCCGCAGTTGTTATCACATCCGGGAAAACACCAAAACGCACATCCAAAACCAGAAATACTACGACCTCAGGAAGGCTCCAGCACCCTGGTATTCTCCTGGTCAAATGGTTTGGTTATCCGTAAAAGACATTCCTCTAAAATCTATTCTCCAGGTTCATCTGTTTTATATGAAATATCCTCCATCACCAGTTGAACATCCGTCTCAGGCTCCCTTTCATTCTGAAGCGATTGGACGGCTGAAGGAACAGTCTGAAGTGCTGATTCATGCTGATGGAACTCAGAACCTCATGATTGGTGAGCTTGGCCGCAGGCAAGACGCTGCAAGAGGCGATCTAGCGTGCGCTGTGGGACTCATTCGCGAATTGTCATCGGAGTTGGAGAAACTATCAGTGCGGATTGGTGCAACTGGAAATTAATGGATCTGGAACTTTAATTTGGTCGATTTAGTTTAAAAAAAAAGGGACTGCTGCTGACGGACTGAAGGACAGAGAAAAATTGCTCTTCCTGCTAACCATAACAATTAGTTTTTTTGCTTCCACGAAGACCTTCAACTGGTCCACAATCAAATGCCCGTGAGAGGAATGTAAACAGTCTCCTACCCGTCCACCTGCATCTACTGACGCACACATCAGTCCCACCGTCCTGCTGCACCGGTATATTGTCAATGTCTGAATATGTCCTTAAATGTTTAAGGTGTGTGGGGTTTTTGGGGGTTTTTTTTCTATTACCATTCTTTTGACTCTGGACTTAGGAATAAAAATACAGCTGAGCACCCCCCCCCCCCAACACTGGACCCTCCCGGACCTCCTGTATCTGTGTTTCTTATCTGCATACATGGGAGTGCCATTCTGTGGCTGCAAGCCCTTCAGTGACCTGAATCTGTTTGCATTGTTTGTTTGTTGTTTGTTTGTCATGATCTTGGACAGGTTTTACTGTAAACTGAATTTCCCCTTGTGGGATCAATAAAGTATTTTTGATTGATTGATTTAATCCATCCCACATTGCATGTCCACAGATCAAACCCCATCTATCCCACTCTGAAATTGTTTCTTGACAGCCTATTATAATACCATGGCACATACAACATACATGATAAAAAGTAGGTTGTTTATTCTAAGGTTTTCCATCTGAAATTATACCATATATGTTCGATACTTTGTAAAAGGATAAAGATTTGTTATTTCTGATAATAATACAGGCAGAATATAATACTTCTGAGAGTTAAACGTTTTATCTGCAACAACTTTGAGCTATGTAGGTCTGAAGTATGTAGGTGATGCTGTTAATTTCATTTTCTAGTGGGAAAAAAAACAGGTTATCAGTAAACATCTTCTAACAAGCCAAATATTTTATATTTCTTTATTAGGTTAATAGGAAATGTAATCCTGTTAATGGGTGTTACCTTAAAAGCATCTGCGGTTTCAGAATGATTTGTGCTTTTTTTGCAGCTGCTCGGCAAGTGAACTCTTTTATTATTAACTCTCTCTTCCAGGATTTATAATCTGGACCAAGAGATGCCTCAAACCAATGTCTCCTCTCCTGTCACCCTGCGGCTCTTTGGCCCTATAACCAAATTCATGTCCACTGCCTGCAGATAATGACTGCAGCTGTCCCTTAGGCTGCCTCCAGACACGTTCTCGCCTTCCCCCGCTGTCAGCCAGACGGCTGGTCGGTCAGCGGACACGTGGATGCTTGGCAGGCGGCCAGTTCATACACTGACGCTTTGGAAGTGGATTTAGGGAGTAAAAAGGAGACCAGCTGCTGTGAAACTGAAATAGTGATTTTAAGAAACAAAAGTACTGAAAAAACATGGTATAAGCTTCTTATTAAAGCTGATATGAAGCATATTTCACCCCAGACCTGGTGCCAGAAGGATTTAGCTGGTGGGGCAGTGGGCTGTTTTCTTATTCAACCTCTTGGCATTTTAAATCCCGTTGGAATTTGAGGTACGTTACACCTCTGGGTCTGAATTTTTTCAAACACCCCTCTATGTGCATTTGCTGTGACATCCATTTCAAAGCTGAGATTCTTTTGATTCCAATGACGAATGCCAGTAATGGTAATTTCCTCCCTTGGGTGTATGTCTCACAAAGTTTTCATCATAACTACCGTTAGCATGCTCATATTTGCCTAAAAACAAGAGCAGCACCCGTCTTCCTTGAGATGTTTGTTGGCGGCTGGCAAAAAAAACAACTAATTGGTGCATTACCCTCAGTGTAGGGCATCTTACATTGAAGAAGTAACTAGTTATAGTTAGAAATTCATTTTTCCAAAAAGTAATTGCGTTAGTAACTTAATTACTACACTGTAAAAGTAATAAGTTATTCAGTAAAGTAACTGTAACATTATTTCTATAGTCTTTAACACAGTTACATTTTATATCTATAAAGTCAAGTATTTTTACAACTGAACGAAGAATAAAAAAACACAATACATACAGTATTTTAGAACATTTGGTCTTTCAACTTGACTCAATAAGATTGAAGCTGTACTCAGAATTTAAAAAAAATATGCAAAAGGTAAATGTTGGAAATACATAATCACACACTTTCATTATAGTACAAAACTAAGATGCATTAATGAGGGCAAATAGAAACAAAGGAAACTGTCCATTAAGTTTAGCCAATCTCTGTATCTGTCATATTGCACAATAAACAGACCACTATTCAATATATTGGTTATAGTAAAACATTTTAAGACTGATTTGGCGTCAACTGGTCACATGAACTGAAAGCTATTGAGGGAAAACCCGAAATATTACAGTAAAATATAAATATAAAATATTCCATCCATTCAAATGTCAAATAAATTGTTGCGTTTGGTTCTTTAGATGTAGAAAGACATTTCAAAATTTTCACCTGGTCACATGAACCAGAAGCTATTGCAGAAAAATCAATTATTTGACAGTAACATATTAATAACAATTATTATATATTTTAATGAATTAATTTTCTAAATAAATCGATGACCCATGTTCTTCTGGTGTCCAACAACAATTTATCAACATTTTGGGGTTACTTTGTTAGTAGATCTCAGTGGTATTTTCTGATATGTATGAAAATGTATCAAAAACCTAAACCTAACCAAAACCATCGCCTTCAGCACCGAGCCTTCGGCTACGATGTATCCGCCCTTCAGCGCAGTTCTCGGTGAGACGTTGGAGAGAGTCTAAAATGAATGTCTGTTCAATATCCACCTTAAAATTAAGTTCACCAAGGCCTTTGCAGCATCCTGTGAGACAGTGAGAGCATTCAGGATATCCATCTATAGTTGTATCATCGTATTTACAACGGCGTCTTCACCTACACCTGGTCTCTCCCTGCAGCTGAAGTGTGGCTCTCAGAAAGCCTGACTCCGCCGCACTTCATTCAGTCACTTTACATCCCAAGTAATGGTTACGGCGTTGTAACGATAGAAAAGTAATTACTTAGATTGCTAGATTACCTAAAAAAAAATGCCGTTAGTAACAACGTTATAAAATGTAAACCACGTTATATAAAGAAAAAAGAAAGAAAGAAAAGTAACCTTGATACACTTAAACGCCGTTACTCCCAACACCGATTCGCACCACCCATTGGTGTGGATTATGGACCAGAATGTAACTCTAGGTTCCACACACAAAATCTTTTCACAAAGTGACGAGTTTGAAGCCTCTAGAGTTTATTTCTGGTAGCTTTCTCTGTTGCCAGATGTTTTAAACAATGGTGGATCATATCAAAAGAGTTATTTGCTTAGGTTAGACAACGTCCAACACCAGAATGTCGTTGTGACAACAGTGAGACTCTTTGATTGGTTGACCCTCAGGGGATGGCCCCTGAAAGTTAAGACAGTTCCACTTCTGTGTTGCTGGCTTTTGCCGCTTTGAAGCCTGAAAAGCAGAAAAAGTTAAAGAAATTCCCATGGCCAAAGCACCATGGAGACTCTGATGGCCTCTGCCATAGACTTAACATGTAATATTAATGTCCATTTTGTCACACAACCGTATCAAAGTATCTTCTTTACTGCCTCCAAAATTCCCAATTATTAACCCACTACACCCTCTGCTGGTTGTCTTGGGTCAATACATTCAAAGGTTGCAATTTATTTTACATTTTAATTTAATCTGTAATATGCCGGCTTGCCTATAGCCTGTTTTGCTACTGAAGCTTTAAAAAAGAAAAGGTCATTAGGTAAAATGAACACCAATTAATTTCCGATCAAAGATAAGAATCATTAAGGACGCTTTTCCCATATTATAAAGCTGAAAAGGGACAATGAGGACATGCTAGGTTTCTTTTCACGCAATCTAATTATGACTGGATGTGTCGTGAAACATTAGTTAGCAAGTAAATGTTATTTATATAGCACCTTTTCTAGAAAGAATCCCAAAGTGCTTCAGAGTAAAACCAAACAACAATCAAATACACACAAAAAAACAACCAAAAGAAAAAGGCTAAGAAAAAGCAATTTAAAAAAGATGAGTTTTGAGCTGCTTTCTGAAACAAATCTCTTACTCAGTGAATCTCAGGCGTGAAGAGAAGGAGCGACAGCTCTAAAAGCTCTGTGAGCTTTGTTTTTTTGTTTGCTTCACAACCAACACATGACCTTGATCACAGGACCTACTTTAGGGTCTAAGGCATACTTGCCAACCTCGATACCTCAGAATTAGATAGCATACATACATACATACAAAAAAAAAAAAATTTCAATTCAGTTTATTTATATAACTACTACATTTGTAAAGCATGAAAGACATCCCGATGTCATTGGTGTAGATCCTGGTGGTGTGGATCAGGGAATCAATGTCCCGTTCACTCTTAGCATACAGCTTGAGGTACATGAGCATAGTGAGTCTTGTTGATTATTTGGCTTAGGGGATTCAGACCTATGCAGAACAGCAGTGGGGACAGAGCATCACCTTGGTATATGCCACATTTGATGGACACTTGTGTAAGTGGCTTGCCATTGGCCTCAAGGGTGGTTCTCCACAGCCTCATCCAGTTCACAATGAATGCTCTAACAATCTTGTTAATGTTGTACAACTTCAAGAATTTGTTGATCCATGTGTGTGGCTTTGAGTCATAGGCTTTCGGGATTTGCAGTCTTGGACGACCGTTCTGTCAACCAGGAGCTGGTGTTTAGCACCTCTGGTGTCTCTACCAAGTCCTTTCTGTGCTTTGCTCATGTATTGATCCATTTGCCTGCTTATCTTAGCCGTGATGATGCCTGACATGAGCTTCCATGTTGTGGAGAGACAGGTTATTAGGCAATAGTTGGATGGGACTGCACCTTTGGTGGGATCCTTCTGGATCAGCATTGTTCGCCCTTCGGTTAGCCATTCTGGGTGAGTCCCATCTCTTAGCAGCTGGTTGAGTTGTGCTGCCAGGCGCTCATGGAGCGCTGTGAGGTTCTTTAGCCAGTAGGCATGGATCATGTCAGTGCCTGGTGCTGTCCATTTTTTCATACCTGAGACTCTTTCTTGGATGTTTGCCACTGTGATGGTAACTGGATTTTGCTCAGGGAGGTTGCTGTGCTCCTCTCTCAGAGAGGCCAGCCATTCAGCACTCCTGTTATATACTGCCTCCCTTTTCCATATGCTCTTCCAGTACCTTTCACTTTCCAGCCTCTTGGTGGGTCTACTTTGCTGCTATTGCCCTGCCATTGAGCGTACACCTTTGCTGGTTGAGTAGCCAACAGCCTGTTTATTCGTCTGGCTTCATTGTCTTTCGTGTACCTCCACTACCACCATGAGGAACATACACATACAGGTGCTGGCCAGTAAATTAGAATATCATCAAAAAGTTGAATTATTTCAATAATTCCATTCAAAACGTGAAACTTGTACATTATATTCATGCAATGCACACAGACCAATGTATTTCCAATGTTTATTTCTTTTAATTTTGATATTTATAAGTGACAACTAATGAAAACTCCAAATTTGGTATCTCAAAAAATTAAAATATTTTAAAGGCCAATGAAAAAAAATGTTTGTTTTTTTAAATGTTGGCCAACTGAAAAGAATGAACATGAAAAGAATGTGCATGTATAGCACTCAATACTTAGTCGGGGCTCCTTTTACCTCCATCACTGCAGTAATGCGGCGTGGCATGGACTCGATCAGTCTGTGGCACTGCTCAGGTGTTATGAGAGCCCAGGTTGCTGTGATGGTCGTCTTCAGCTCCTCTGCATTGTTGGGTCTAGCGTATTGCATCTTCCGCTTCACAATACCCCATAGATTTTCTATGGGGTTAAGGTCAGGCGAGTTTGCTGGCCAATCAAGGACAGGGATACCATGGTCCTTGAACCAGGTACTGGTGGTTTTGGCACTGTGTGCAGGTGCCAAGTCCTGTTGAAAAGTGAAGTCTGCATCCCCATAAAGTTGGTCAGCAGCAGGAAGCATGAAGTTCTCTAAAACTTCCTGGTAGACGGCTGCATTGACCTTGGACCTCAGGAAACAGAGTGTGCCAACACCGGCAGATGACATGGCACCCCACACCATCACTGACAGTGGAAACTTTACACTGGACCTCATGCAACGTGGATTCTGTGCTTCTCCGCTCTTCCTCCAGACGCTGGGTCCTTGATTGCCAAAGGAAATGCAAAAAATGCTTTCATCAGAAAACATAACTTTGGACCACTCAGCAGCAGTCCAGTCCTTTTTGTCCTTGGCCCAGGCGAGACGCTTCTTACACTGTTTCTTGTTCAAGAGTGGCTTGACACACGGAATGCGACAGCTGAAGCCCATGTCTTTCATGAGTCTCTTCGTGGTGGTTCTTGAAGCGCTGACTCCAGCTGCAGTCCACTCTTTGTGGATCTCCCCCACATTTTTGAATGGGTTTGTCATCACAATTTTCTGCAGGGTGCGGTTATCCCTAGAGCTTGTACACTTTTTTCTACCACATTTTTTCCGTCCCTTCGCCTGTCTGTTAATGTGCTTGGACACAGAGCTCTGCGAACAGCCAGCTTCTTTAGCTATCACCTTTTGTGTCTTGCCCTCCTTGTACAAGGTGTCAATGGTCGTCTTTTGGACAGCTGTTAAGTCAGAAGTCTTCCCCATGATTGTGGAGCCTTCAGAACAAGACTGAGGGACCTTTTAAAGGCCTTTGCAGGTGTTTTGAGTTAATCAGCTGATTAGAGTGGCACCAGGTTACTTCTATATTGAGCCTTTTCAGAATATTCTAATTTTCTGAGATACTGATTTTGGTGTTTTCATTAGCTGTCAGTTGTAATAATAAAAATGAAAATTAATAAACACTTGAAATATATCACTGTGTGTGGAAGGAAAGTATACAGAATAGAAGTTTCACGTTTTGAATGGAATTACTGAAATAATTCAACTTTTTGATGATATTCTAATTTACTGGCCAGCACCTGTATATTAGTCCACAACTTGAATTTTAGGGTATTTATTTATTTGAAAAAATAACAGTCCACAGCAATAATGTAAGTTAAGAAATTAACTTGCCTTTTTGGTAAAGAACTTTTGTAAAAAAAAAAAAGGTTGCAATGTTTTTTTATTTGCCCTTATTTTACATTATCACATAAATCTTAGCAAAATAAAATTATTTAAATGTGATTTTAACAGATGTGACCAACTCAGATTGGGTCCCCACTACAAGAACATCTGTGCTTTTATTTTGGTGCTAAAGTCCCATCCTGGGGCCTTTTAGCCCCTCTTTATTAATTTACTGGATACACCCCTGCTGAACATTTAGGAACACTATTAATCATTTCAAAAACTCGTAGCAGTCTCTGTGTCAGGAGAGAGTGACTAAGTAATTTTTTCATCTTAGTTTGGTCGCAGCACATCATTGAATCTGTTGATTTTGACACTGTAATGTTTTTTGTCAGAATGCAAAGTCTTATTTTTTATTCAAAACGTCGAATTTCGCCAAACGTGATGGAATTTCATGTCCAGAATGAAGAAACTGTTCACTTATTTAAAATGTAACAGGTTTTATACTCTATCCCTCTCACATAAGAAACAGGGAGTTTACATGATAAATGACACCGTCAAATATCGGGAGAAATTCGGCAGAATGGTGGCCCTGGGAGATTTTCGGGAGGGGCACTGAAATTCGGAAGTCTCCCGGAAAAATCGGGACGGTTGGCAAGTATGGTCTAAGGGTCTTCTTTACCTTGTATATGAACAGTGCTATACAGTTACACACTCCTTGCTTCAAATACAAATTCTCAGAGAAAGTTGCATTTTGAAATATCCATATTTAGTGGTTTGAATGTGTTTTGCTGATTCAGGTTTCTTTTGCTGTAACAAACTGAGAGGCTGCATAGGTCAACGGTTCTCACCTTCAACTTGTACTCCTTCTCCTTGGTGACTTTGGTGAGCAGTTTGGCTTTCTGTCTCGTCAGCGTCTCGATCAGAGAGTCACACTGAGCCACAAGGCACGCTTCGAACTCCACTCCGTTCTCCTGAGGCAGGAAAAACACAGACCATAAACGGAACTATGCATTTGTGTCAGCGAGGTCCTCTGAGATGTTTCACAAATGTGAAAATAGATTTCTCATAGATTTCTCGGTGTAAATGTGTTTATTCACCAGATCTGAGATGCTTTTTGTTTGTCATTAGTATGTAAATTCATCGTCTCGGCTGCACAAACGTAAACACCAGGCGTTAATTATTTCAGCAGGCTGTGCACACAAACACAGCATAGATAAAAATGTAATTACATTTCCTACAGAGGCCAAATTCTAAACCATCCCCCTCCACAAAATGCAGCACATGAGGAAGAGACATCTTCTGTCAGTTGCAGTCGTGCTGTTGAGCTGTGATGCCTAAACACTTCTAGACAGTGAGCAGCTTTCTCTGTAGGTCGAAGCATTGGGCCAGCACAGCAAAACAGAATCATAGCGCCTTACAAATAAACACTTACAGGTTGGATTTTTATGTGCAGCTAATTTATATCAGAATATACCTAATTAATTCACCTTTGTTTAATTTAACCAGACTATAAATAAATTGTTTTATTTTTTAAAACACAACTGAAAAGTGTTTCATGCCATGCAGAAGTGTATGTGTATAACCCTGAATAAAATCCAGCCCAATAAAATACCTACAGATGTTATGACTGAATACAAAAGGGAAACCCCCGTAGCATCTCAGTTCCACAGAGGAACTATTAAGAGGGGCTTTTTTCCTCCTAACATCAGAATCAATTTAAATTTGAGATGAGGTTTGAGGTTATTTCCTATTGACCCTGCTCCCATCAGGACTGCAGTTTAGATCTGTAAGAGGATCGTTTTCTTAATTTAATCCTCACCCAGCCATGCAAACCAAACTTTTTCTTTTTTTTTTACTTAAACTCAGTCCTCCCCTGTATTTTTTTTAAGACTCTTAATTCTGTGGATGTATCAATGTACATGAGAGCCTGACCGGCAGCTGCTGCAAAGAGAGATCAGCTGCATCGTTATACAGTCTGCAGGGAAAACAAATTCATTTGCTGCACACGAAACGGCACACATTCGGCATATATTGTCTGTAGTCTGGCTCATTGATTGAGAGGATTTAGTTCCCTTCTGCTGATCTAAAAGACCAAATGTTACTCTCTGAGTTATTAGGATCTTATGGTCCATTATGAGCAAGGGTTCTTTTATTTAAACAAAATAATGCCTAATCAGTTGAGGGAAATGAGACAACTGTGTCAGCGTTTGTGGTTCTTTTTCTTAATTGTGGTTGTGAGACAGCGAGATCTGTCTTCTCCAGGGCCAAAGTATTTTCCCTTTGGTGCCAATTCCCCAGACTTAGCTCTGCAGTCGTTGAGGTAGTGGCACACAAATAACGGGCCATCGTGCTGAAGAGAAGCAGCTTTATTATGAGTTCTATTACGCGCTACTGCTCTCTACCTGCTGGCAAGGTGTCCACACATACACACAGAATCTTTTTAAAAGATGACGAAAGATTTTTAATAGGTTTCCTTCAACATTTTTTAATGGACACCCAAAACCCAGCTGTTGGGTTGCCTGGTTCGCTGCTTAAACGCCCAGTGTTTTCGTGTGTGTTTGATGCCGTGGAAATGTTTTATGTGGGTCCAGCTAGTGTAGGCTTGACCTAAAACTACTCTGGTTTTGTTTCTTTTGCCGTCACTCCTCTCCTGATATGGATAACAATATCTCTGGGGCTCTGAAGCAGCTGTTTGACTTGCTGACTCCACCATTCTTCCAAGTAACAGCCGAGCTGTGCTAAACATATAGTTGGATCATAGATACCGTATCTGTCAACCTGCAGCCGCTGCTGTCAACTAGATGGGAACATAATGTTATTGTCGTGCACGTTTTAAATTTACATTTTATTATATTTTAATTCAAATATACGTTTTTAAAGAAATATTGTACTTTCATTCTACATGGCTCTAAAAGCCCTGTGGATGTTTTATTTTTTTTAATGTAGCTTTTTATGAAAATGTTTCATATTAGGGCTGGATGATAATTCGATAGCAATATATATGAATCGATAGACGTGTGGTGCGATAGAAAAAAAAGGGGTCGAAAAAAAAGTTTCCCCTCATTTTTTCTTTACACCCTATCAGGCTGCTTAATACAACAATCATTACTTACTCCAAATGAATCATTAACAATGACCCACACAGCTCTGTCCGCCACCCTCTCTCCTTTCAAACCACAAAAAGGATTAAATAATTTGAGCTGAAACAGAATTTTTTAATAGTCCCTAAGCGAACCATCGCTGTAACTTCGCCGCGCTCAGACGTCACAACAAGGCAGCAGCGGTTGTTCCGGATAAATGTTTCAGAGGCTCAGGTAAATTTGCGTCCCGTTTTGAACCGATCCTCGACGCACTCAAACACTAAACGTAGCAATAATGAACGAAATGTATAACTACGATCAGCTGTTTAAAGCAGAACTTCCCTCTCCCGGCTCCCTACGAATCTCTTGCAGTGAGACACAGGAAACTTACCTAGGTCACGTCGCGTTGCTAACATCTGTGGCTGTTAAAATCTGGCCTTGGTTCTGCTCCCAGTCCTCAGAAGCGAAAAAAACTTTTTCAAAAACACAACAGGGGTTGGATAGACCTGCTGGCTTCAGCTCTCAGTGACTGAGCTGCAGTGTTGGAGCCCATCAACACTGGTGAGTAGCTTGTTAGCTTTAGGTTTAGCCTACAGCTGAAGAGCGGATATGAATTTGAATAAACTTTATTGACAAACTAAACCAAGGGTTTCAGCCATTAATATTATAGTGTCATTAAATGTTTAAAAGATTAAAAAGCATAAAAATAAGCCTTTAATTTAAATTACTAACATGATTAAAATATATATATAATATATTGGTTAATAATATTACTTTTCCTTGTATTTACTGATGTTACTCAGGTCTCTTGGTTTGTTTCTGTGCCTTACAAACTTACTTATGATAAAAAGAAGTGTTTGAAAATTTTATTAATTTAATTCTTAGTTAAAATTAGTTCACTGAAGAATAACAAAATGATTGGGGAGGCACTTAAATATATTTTTTATATTATGTGATTTTTTGTTGATAATTATCGATATTGATCAATATGACTCTTTTTTTATCGATATGCTTTTTTTCTATATCGTCCAGCCCTATTTCATATACAACCTTCAAGCGAAATTGTTTACATTTAAAAACTATTTACATTTCAGTTTTGCACTGTAAACTAGATAGAAGGAATGTAATTCATTATTTCCACTTGTTTTTTTTTAGTATCGAATCGAGTTTAAATTTTTAGTATTGTGTCAACACTAACCTAGACCATAACATAAACTCCTCTACAATATATTTGTCACTCGACACGGTGCAGGCTGGTCACTGGATGGCATTGAACCTTGCAATGCTTGTTTTTCTGTCATTGCACCTACAACCTAGACACATTAGAAGTCGCTATTGTTTATATTCCATACACAACCTTTAACATGTCCCTATAAAACTGCAAATAAGAGCCAACCTAAACAGAATCCGCTATGCAGCAAAACAGTGCTAGCATAAAGAGGTGTTTGTTCTTGCAGCTCAGGAACATCTGTGCTCTGACTTTAGTTTCCATTTTGAGAGTGCGACAAAAACAACACAGGGTGTTCGTGAGCTTTTCAACATCACCTGCTACGAGTTTTGTCATGGAGCAACTCACAGAGACATGGAGGCAGATATTTAGATATATACTGAATACCCCTGACTGTGGAAACACGGATGATGTTTCAGCAAAACCATATTTACAGCTGTTAGCATACCTGTATCTGCTGGAGCATGTTCTTCAGCTGAACCAGAAACTCCTTTGCCTCTTTAGCTTTATCAGAGACGCCGTTTAGAGCCTGGGAGAGCTGGCACTGCAGAGAAACACAGAGGGGAAACACATTATAAGACCTATTTGTGTTACTTTAAATGCCCTAAAATAAATATTTTAATATGCACTACAAAACACATATGAGCTGATTTAACAATGACAAAAAGATTTCAATCTAGTCTGCCATGAACATTTAGAAGCAAATAAGTAAAAAAAGCAGTTTTTTTATCTTACGTGGGTGAATTAATGTTTCCTATCCCTCCAACGAAAACCATGCAACCAGTACAACCAGTGATGCTCTGAGCTGTTTCCTATGATGTTGCTTATATAATCAGACCGTTATCCGTGGAGGCTCCGATTACTAGTGATCCTTCCCTAAAGTGAATTCCCTGGGAATTTCTTACACAGGCACAAAAACTCTCCATTGTCTCCGTAAAATGGATTAAATTTAATATATGCATCAGATCATCATCTGCAGAGATTAAAGGCTGGAAAATCTATGAAAACATAATTTGTCATGTTTGCAAATTGACATGTCATGCAAATAATACTCTGTGGAGAAATCAATACAAAGCTATCCCATTGCTATATACTACGTTTAGGATTATTACTTTTGAATACTTTTAAATGGGATTCAGAAGAAGAAAAATACCCTAAGCCTTAAGAAACTGGCTCAGAAACAAACAAATCCTATCTCTTCTTAAATATCACGCAAAACATAAAAGTTACTGTGAAATCAAAAATACGTCAGAGATCTATGACATGAACAAAAAGCTATGTAGTCCATCATATCTGGGTCTTGCAGATGGATAAAATATTGATGGCACTGCTATAGAAATATAGGTTAATGAACACAGTTGAATTCTGCAGCTTTTGTGCTTTAGAAAAAACGTAAAGGTCTGTTAAACATAGAAGAGTCAAGTTTAATAAACATGTAGATAATTCAACATTGCTGTGATGATTTTCAATAAATTGTTGACCATGATATCTTTTGTCCACACTTTGTCATGTTATTTTACCCGGATGTTAGTAACACAGTGTAAAACCGGAAGTGCAAGGAACATTTTCTAGTTTTTCTACAAATAAGAATCTGAAAAGTAATGAAGTGCATTTGTTTTCATCCACACAGCTGCAGAGAGCATTGATTAGATAAGCAGCAGTGTTGTCCTAGTTGGTGCTTTTGCCACTATTGTTTCCTCCTCCCTGCCACTCCTGGTTAGATCATTACAGATCGAGCTGCACCTGATAGGGGAGTGAAAATTTCAAGCCAGCTCCTGCAAACTCTATGGGCCTGATTTAGCAAGATTCCTGATAATGGTTTTGCAGCTGTGTGGAAGACACTGCTGACAGGAGAAAAGACGTGCTCTTTTCAAATGAGTTAAAAACTTTAACCTTTAAAGTCAACATAAGGTGTGGCAGAAAACTATTCAGTGCTGTTTTTAAAGTTAAAAATTAAAAAAAATTGGGGGTTAATTTTTTTTAAGCCGTGTGCATCCATGTTTTTTATTCATTCATAATTGTCTCAGTATAAACAAAAATCTTTAGCTAGCTAACAATCAAATAAGTTAAATTAAAGAAAGATATTCTAATATTCTCAATGGCTCCAAATAAAGTGGATCAAGGCAAAAGTTGCTTAGCAAAAAGAAAAATAGGACAAATTAAAGTCAGAATTCCTACAATGCGTGAAAGGCACATCTAAAGTTGCTGACAAAACATACACCCTACAGATGTATTGATTATACTGGAAGGGAGAGCTGATTGCTATTTGTCAATGTTACACTCCAAAAATCTATATTAATATAGGTATAATTACAAGAGGAGCTTTTATAATATTTAATGCTGAGTTGAGTTAATGTTAGAATGTATTTCAACAAAACAAGTTAAACTGCAGGGCTAAATCTGGATATACAAATACTCCACCTTTACAATAAACATGCAGTTAAAATTTATAGCAAAAATAAACCAATTAACTTTTAAGAAACATTTTTTTTATCCATATTTTTTATTATTTAGGAAAATTTCTTTATTCTATTGTCTCTTCCTCACCATGTTGGTTGTTCTTTGTTTTCTGAGTCAAACATTAGTGTCTGGAAAATGGCTTCGTAAGAACAGAACTCTCTAATAAGAAAAGTTATTAAACCTGTTATCAAACTAAATTTATTAGTAGTATTTTAAATACCCTATCTTTGTGCATACATTCATCCGTCAAATGGTTAGACAGGACAAAGGAGATCCACACTGTTACACGCATGATGAATATGCTTCTCTGAGGACACGCCCACCTGTGTCCCTTTTTTCTGGATGGTGTTCTCATCAATGAGCTCAGACAAAATGACCGAGAAGGCAACACAAAGAGGGGAGATTTATTATGTTGAAGCAACAAAAAAAACCATATTTAGTTTGAGAAATATAAGTCATAAACATGGGAACAATTTTGACATAACAGTATGACCATGATAGGACTTAATCACTCCTAAACGTGTATTTTGGCAATAAAAAAATCATCAAACTATAACGAAATCATATTAACAACCTTCTACTTCTTAACGTAGATGGAGCAGTATGTCGAGAACTATGCCTTTTGCTTTAGATCAGAGATGTCAAACTTGTTTCCATTTTGGGCCACATAAAGATGAGTGCCCTTAAAGTGGCAGAAAATATCGATAAAACTATATTTAACAAACCGCTAAAACATGAATAAATATGTCTCAACAAGTACTTCTTAAAATTAAATGATACTGAACATCTTTTCATAATGATGTGATTCCGGACTATGAAAATAAACACTGATTTGAGTGATGGTGGAAGTTCTATGTATATGGTCCTCTACAGTTTGAGGGCCACATCAATGGCCATGGTGGACCGGATTTGGCCTTGACACCTGTGCTTTAGATCAATCATTAGAAAAAATATAGGGCCATGATGATAGTCAACAGACATTAGCTAAGGCAATCATCGGAGTCTTAAACTTAACAACAAAAATCCAAAAACATACAAAGGTCAGCTGGGGCCACTTAGTGAATGCATCTAAAAAGCTCAAATAATACTTGAAAAATGACCCAAAATCTCAGAGGAGTTGAAAAGGAGGTTTCATGGATGCGGAACAGGACTAAAGAGGAGAGGGAGAAGGAGGAAGTTTAAACCATCTCTTCCATCCATCACAACAGGATAATGTCTCCCTTCCTGGCTTTGTAACGATACGGCCAGACTGAAAAGGAGTGGAAAAAGCAAATGAAGCGGATAAGCAGTGCTTGATGACAATGGACTGCTATACGACTCTTCAAAAGTCCTTGGATAAAAGGAGTTAAGACATAATTTATTTTCCCTTTGGGATGAATAAAATACGTTGCTTTTTTTAAGGATTTATCAAATGCCTGATTTTTTTTTTATAGCATCTACTCAGATATTCTTGAATCTGCTGCTCTCTATTAGAAAAAGGAAAGCCTTTTTTCCATGCATTCCAATACTTTTTAATAAAATTCTGATTTTGTACATTTAATTTTATGTGATTTTGTTTTTTCATCTGCATTATCGGCTGGATGGGGAAGGTCAAAGGGCAGTTTCCTTTTTTGCTTCATACAATTATGCATAGACAGTAGCAGTAATGATTCTAACTTGTTCATTTCTAAGTTTAAGCTTTTTATAAGTATTGATTAAACACTAAGCCACAATCAGCAACCTCATACTGATCAGGGATTCCTGCTTTAAGGCATTATGTAGTAAAACTCTCTCTTTCATTCAGTCCTGGGCTTTCATCTGAAATTAAAGCTGCCTCTGGTCTCTAATCCCCTCCTCTCATCTCCACAATAAACCGCTCCACCCCCACAATTTGACAGCCAGACACTCCCACAGTGATCTCATCCCGGCACACTTTCCTCGAAGCCCCCGTGCTGTCCGGAGGAAGGACACGTGGACCTGGTGGTTCATGAATCAACACAAACCCCTCTGTGGGACTCCTCACCCAAAGGCCATCTGGACTGCTAAGCTGCCCCACCGCTCCGTCTGTGTGTGGGTGCCAAGACGCTAACAAGCAAATGACGGATGCGCCACTTCTCCTCCTTTCCTATTTGTTCTCTGCTTCTTTATCTATTTAACTGCAGCTTTTCTCATCAGGTCAAAGTTCGAAGCGAACTGTGTCAGCTGCCTCGTTCATTCACCGCTCCGGCCATGTTTTATTCATTCATTGATCTTCTTCACTCACTCCATATTTGGCAGGGTGATGCGGAGCTGGAAGCAGTCCCAGCATGCATTGTGTGAAAAAGCAGAAGCAGCGGCAGATTGTACTCAGATCTTTGTTTAAAGAGATAAAATCTCAGTTTCCCCCCGCCTCATCATAGAGCTCGATACAGGAGGAAAAGAAATAAAAAAACAAAGAGCTAAAGCAGAATGAGACAGTTGAAATAATAAATTGAACTTAATGCACTGTTTAATAAGCAGGATCAATTGGGACGTATTTCCATTGTGTATTATGGTAGAGGATTTGTGATGTGAGGGTCCTGTTTCTCTACAACTCTTTGAAATACGAGATTTAAAATTAAAATCTGTTGGACTCTGCAAGATAAGTGCAAACTGCATCTTTCAAAAGCATAAAAATGCAAAGTATATGCCCGAATTACCAAGAATGGATCCCCGGACACTAAATTAATTACTAAATCATTTAGAAAACCTGTGATGTGAGCAGAAAAGGAAGATAACAGAGGATTGCTAAGAGATCGTTGCATGCTCCAATCTTGTGAAATTTACGTCTTAACAGCAGGGGTAACAAGTACTCTTTGTAGTGAACCTTTCTAAAAGATAACGTTTGCAGCTGTGTGATCAATAAAACAAAAGAGCTCCCGTGAATTGTTCCACTTATTCTGAAACCCAACAAGCTCACTGGATTATTGATTTCAGTAAGTCATTCTGGAGTTTAGAGGCGAGAGATCAGAACGGCAGGGATTTTAAACGCCGTGCGCTGACCCATTTCAGGAGACTAAATACAGCCCCTATGCAACCTCCGCTGAACTACAACACAACAATGCAACAATTAATCCTCCATATATTCAATTTTTATATCTTAAAGCATGGTTTACTTTACATACTGTGAATGTAATCTGCAGTAATCCACAATATTTGCGTCAGTGTTTAGAACGTGCTGTTGTCTTACTTATTTCTTCATGGTAAAAAAATATAACTTCTCACTAAAAACTGTTTAAAAATCTTCCTAAAATCCCCATAATGTCTGAAATCCAGATTCAGATTTGTTTCTGCACATCAAATTTGGTGAAAACCCAATAAATGTCATGTTTACAGGTTATTTAATTTTTTAAACTTTGTTTTTACTTATTTATTAATTCATATATTTAATTTGACTGATTTTACGTATTTATTGTTTATTTATGTTCATTACTTTTATATGTTTACAGATTTAAAGCAACACTAAACTACGCCCAAAAGACAATACTCCATGAATAGGACTGCAGCTGGCCTTGGTCCCTACAGCAGACTCCACTAAAATCGTGTGGTCTTGCCTAAATGCGAGACATTTTCCCTACAGTTAAAGGGCTGTGAAATGGGGAACCAAAGAGGAACAGATAGTGGAGATAAAATCAAAAACACCACAAGTAGATAACAAATTGATTATATCTCTGCAGAGAAAAATGACACACCTACAAAACGGATTTCACTTTCAGAAATCCAATTTTTTCCATGCTCCGTTTCTTTTGTCTTCCTCCCCTTGACCTTTTTTCATCCTCTGACAGTAATGTCATTTTTCTTTTTCCCTGCTGTCAGCAGCCTTCAGCCCCACTCTCAAAGACAAGTACTATTATCTTATTATGTCGTTATGTGAATGATGCACAGCTGCTTATTCGGTCTGTGACATTCAGAGCGCCCAGGGGAGGAAACACGGCTGCATTGATTCTCCAACAGGAGGAGAGGTTTCAAAGTTCCTCAGGTATTAAAAGCATCATTAACTGAGCTATTTACATTTCCAAACAGATTCAGAACCTAAAAGTTGTCCACTGGAAAAGAGAATGAAATAGAGCAATAATTAAATAAACTAATGGAAGGAAACAGTAGCTGTTTGAATATCGGGGCGTAACTATACATAAAAACCATGGTTTGGTACATATTTGGGTTTTTAAAATCATGTTTTGGTTTGCTTTTTTTACAAACTTTACTGAACAAAACTAAGAAAAATAAATACAAATGTTTATATGACTTTTTTCGTTTTACCTTCATCAGCATTAAACAAAGAACCTTATTTTGCTGAATTCCTTTCTTTCAATTCCTGAAATTAATTTATTTTATGTCCTATAACTTAAAAAAGTTCAAAGTATAGAACTGACTGGACTTGGATTATGAAAATTGTATAGTATAAGCAGACATAGCCAGAGTAGAAAGTAATATAACCACTTGAAAATAGTCAGTGTTCAAGTTTATTAGTTTAAATAATTTTTTTACCTATATTTGAGGATAAAACATGCTTAAATCACTTTGGAGTTGTTTTAATATTTCAATAGCCTAGTTTTATATCCAAAACCAGTAACATCAGCTGTTTTTTCTCCAGTATCAGTGATGTTTTCATGCAGCTTGACATTGTTTCTAGTGAGTCATTCAGTTCAGTGCAGAGCGTGTTATAGACATTATTGCTTTTGAAAGATGCATTTACTGACAAAGTTCTGTAGCTGCAGAAGAAACCACTAATGGTCCCAAAAAGCAGAGAAAGTGTCAAATGGTGCATCATAAAAGCGACCCTGAGATGGTAGTGCGAACAAAGGAAGGAGAAAGCCTGAAGGAGAAAGCCTGTAAACAACGGCAGACACAAAACCTCCGACTGGACTGTTCTGTTAGGCTTTTTCCTGCAAGGAAGCACATCTGTTATCCTGTATCATGCTACAACTTTGTTGTTGTAATAAAACACAGAATTAACACAGAATGTCCATAATCCCTCCCACTCTCTCATGGACATGATGCTGTTGAATGGTGGCAACAAGATGAACACACAGGATAACAATAGACAGCGATTGCATATCTGCTGGGTGATTGTGACATTGACCTTGTCAAAAATAAAAAGACCCAGGGGAAACAAGGAGGCACAGGAGGAGGAGAAGGGGGTAAAATGTCACATTTTTACCTCTCAGCCTCCTTTCTTTACATCCTCATCATCTGTTCCTACATGAATGTGACAATGTACTTTTTATTATTCTTACTCTACAGTAGAAGTTAGTTTAAACTGTCTAAGTCTTTAAATCTTGAACATTTTGTTCTTGTTAAAACGTACATTTATCTGTATGAATAATTTACTTCCATTGTAAACCTCAAAAAGGCTTTGAAATACTTTCAGTAGCAAAAATTCACACATAAAAAGCCAACCTTTAATTTCAGATCAATCTTTCAGTGGGATAAAAATAATCCAATGTGAAGTAGAAATTAAATCGAACATCAAAACATTACTTAAATTGTATTTTTTTCTCTCCTGAAATTTGACTAAAGTGTTGACCCATTACTTCCTGTTTCCCTGGCTTATAAATATGGCATTGAAGACTATTTTTAGACAAGAGAATAACATTCCTTTATATCAGATTTGCATTTCTCTAATAATATAAAACAATTTACTTTATGTTGAATTTTTGTTTCAGTTCCATGATCCAATCTTTTTATTTATTCATTTACCTTCCATATTTGGGTCAGGTTTCAAAGAGTCCAAAGATGTTTAAATGCAGTCTCACTTCTTCCCTTTTTATCTGTTTTTTTTTAACCTGTTGGCTTTTTTCCACCAAACTGGTTCCAGTGTTATTTTGGTATGAGAATCTGACTTGGAAGCAGTTCTTTGGTTTTCTACAGCTTTCATTGATTCCAAACCGGTGCCTGACCTAGTGCCAACTCTTTGCTGGGCCAGAGCTGGTGCTAGCAAAGAACCGCTTTCTCCTCTGCCCACATGGTGACTCAACCAAGTTGTTGGAGGAAGGATTACAAAAACTTAGCGTAGCGAGATCAAACACACAACTGCTTTTTTTAAATTCATAATAACTGAAAATGGGCATACCCGAGAACATCAGAGGAAAAACAAGTGGCTTTTTGAAAGAACCAGCTAAGAACCAAGTAGCACTGGCTCTGGCACCAGCACCGAATCAGGTTTGGTTCTTTTTTGGTGGAAAAGCCCTATGTGTCTCTTTGTAGGACTTCCATATCTCTGTCATCACTTAATTTTCCTCAGCTCCTAAGAAGTGACAGAAATGTTAATTATTACGAAGTCCTTGTTCCACTAATCACCTCCCCAACCGTTTTAAGCCTTCCAGTTTTGCTTTTCTGGTTTCCGCTGCCCGATTTATGCGGTTCTCTGTGTCCGATTCTTCGACAGAAGTTTAGATGGATGGCCGTGTGAAAGTTGCAGAGTGAGGACTCGTCATCTGACCAGAATTAAACAGAGCTGAAGGCAGACTGCAGGACGAGTCTGCCTGCAGCCCACACACAGTTCCTGATAGATTTCAGAGGAAGCAGCCACCTCCACTCTGTGCGTCACAGTTGCCACACACTTCTGTGAGTTACAGCTCATTCATGTGCAGCCCAGCAATGTAAAAATATCAATTGCTATGTGTATATGTTGAAAATGGAAATCCAGTCTGAATGAATCTAACTTGAGAGGAAGCTGATTATTAAAAATTACAGTGTGAAATGAACAGAAGGTCTGAATTAGTCGTCGGCCTAAAGAAGCAGTAACTGATCAACTGTTCAATAAAAAACATTCCTATAAAGTAACGCAAAATGCTACATGTGGCTGGAAGCAGACAACCAGTACAAATCAGGGACTTGTAATATCTGTATGAAACTGCTGGTCGGTTTGAATTGTAAGAGAAATCTTTCATTTTAATTTTTGTTAAACCTTCAGTTGACTTTCTGGAGCTCATACATCAATATTGATTTTTAGTTGTTTTTTTTTTTTCCTTTAAGTTGGTTCTACCACTAAACTGGTCCAAGAGCTAGCTTGACACAAATAGCTTCTGTTTTCCACTAGAGAAATTGGCTCCATCTCAGCAGTAAAATACTCTCAGAAATCAAATAGTAACTAACTTATTTAAAAGGAAATAAATCAAATAAGCAATTGACTTTTAGTCTGCTTTGTTGAACGCCTTAAATTTCTTAGCATGGTAAAGGAAGTTAAGATTAAAATTTTTTGGTGAAACAGATGAATCTGAAAGAAATTTTGAAAGTTTTTCAGCCGCAGTTTATGTTAGATTGTGGATGTAAAACGTGTTGTGGACAATCTATGTTTTTTGTGTACATTAATTGGACCTTTATGGATGAAATAACATTTTTGTTAGAGATGGCTCAGTTCTGACAATGCTATCAGGTGTCAAACGGTGAATAAGCTGTACATAACTGGAATATCAGGAATCTTAGCTCTCTAATGATGTATAACATTTAATATGTACATTAAAATACATGTTTGATGTACATTGATAAATGCAATTTGGAATTGTGAGTGTGCTTGTCATATGTGACATAATAGAATAACCTTCTCTCCATCATTATGTGCAGGATGTTGCAGATGTTCAAGATACTGTGGAGTTTAAGCAAAAAGCAAAATAAGACAAATGGGAAACATGTTAAATGCATGTGTTCATTTTTAATAGGATCAGCAATGACAAGTCATTGCATGTAGCAAGGCGATGAGTTGTTTCACAGGGGAAACATGGCTTCTGCTCCGCCCCGACAGCCACACATCTGTGACTGGAGATGTTTTCTGATAATCAAACAGTTCTCTGAATCTCTGACTCACTTATCTGTCTTATATCTTCAGATCTTATATTTACTTGTGACGTGTTTGGATTTTTTTCAGGCATAAATCTTTTGCATCTACTGGCAGCATTAAACGCATTTCTATACATTTATTACCTCATCCCTCCTCTTAGGGATGTCAGCTCCTCTGATGCGTCATCATTTCATCCTGACACTAACACACTCGGTCTTGTTTCTCTGGATGCTGACAGAACATTTTGACTGATTTTACTGTGTCAGAGCTGCCGGCTGTTTGTGTAATAGATTATGTATTTGATCCAACTTTGAAAACACATATTTAAACAGAATCTGTTGATTATTTGCCACATCTAAATTTTATGCATCACAGAATCCTGGTGGAGGAGTCCATCAGATCAGAAAAAAGAGTGGCCCCATTATAGAGAAGTGCTTCTAGATTCATCAGTCAACATCAATGCTGTTGTGTCTTAGAGATGCTGTTGAAGTAATGATGTAGATTAATCGCAAATTTGTGCAAACGATCATGCCCGACTAACCTCATTCCAAGAGGCAGCACGCGAGCTGACTGACCTCAGGCCCAACAGCACAGAAATGCACTGAACCGTATTGGCTTGCATTAATATCTGACTAAAACTTCAGACGACATGTTTAAGTTAGAGCTGTACTAAAGATTGGCTTACTTGTATTTTTATCCCCCGTACAACGATTTCCTTCCACTCATCTTCTTCAATGCTAGTTTAATATTTTTTTTAATCTAAATTGTGAAAATACCCCAGATAAATGTGATCAAATGTTGAGCTTTAGCTCTTTTAAGAGACTGAAAACTTGAACATAAGTTTTAAGATTCTTTGAGTATAAAATTATCAAAATGACTGCAAAAAAGCAGGTAAAAAAAGAGATAAAACTGGATACAAGCAGATATTGTGTGGGTTTTATTTCTATCAGATAATTATATTGTGTGATTATAATATAAGAGCAACAAAAAACACTTTACACTCCAGTTGTGACAAACATTTTGCAGTATACTATCCTAATTAATAATTTATACAAGTCTTGTTTACTGAGAAACTACGTGAGACTTGTTCAAATGCTTGCTGCACGCAAATATTTTCTCCAAACCCTGTTGCTTGCATGAGTTACAGAAAGAAAATGGATGGGGGAAATGGGTGAGTCAAAAAAAAAAATCCTGTCTGTTCTACGTCAGACGGAAAATTAGTATTCATGGTTTTGCCAAGATTGACTTTGCAATTGCCAAAAGGAAGGCTGTATTAATTTTTCGAGAGAGAAAAACACATCACACTTAGAAGAAGCTAATGATTAGGAATGTTTGCTATCAATTAGCAATACTAATTGTTGTGAAATACATATCATGAATATCAGTAAGTTATAGTTTGTTCACAACAAACTTTGTCTGCATCAAGCAACGCTCACAACGCATCTAGTTTGACGCATATACATTAATAAACTGACGCTTGCAAGGCGCGTGGGCGGGCCTTTCTCTGCCGCACGTTTTAAACGCTAGCGGATTGTGATTGGCCAGACAACTTTAACATCGGGCGACATCCCTACAGTGACACAATTAGTTGATGCACTGCGTCGAGTTCGTCAAAAGTCCAGCTAGCTGAACTTCTGCGTTGGTTACGTTTGCTGCTTTACCGCTTGAAAAGCAGGTGACGCTTGCAAAATGAATACAGTCAACGCGCACAAAGCACCGCAGAGACTCTGACGGACTCAACCATAGAGTTCCAATAAAGTGAGTTTTATTTAATTATTATTATAATATTATAATAATATTATAATTATTATGGTTTTTATGTTGACAGTGGGTAGTTTTATTAGGAGCTGCTAAAAGTAACTAATAAGTAACTTGTAATCTACCATAGTTGTTTTTTAAATAAAGTTATCAGTAATGTAACTAAGTTACTTTTGGAAGGAGTAATCCATAGTCAGTAATCAGATTACTAATTCAAAGTAACTGCGGTAACACTGCTCCCACCCACTCTTCCAGGAAACAGGAGCGTGAGTGCAGTTTTTTCCCTCACACAGAACCAGTCAAATGGTATCAAATCATACTAGAGACCACAGCAAATGTATTAAAAAACTGAGTAAATGAGACCTTTAACAACTTGTTTTTTCATAGCTCAACATCTGCTTTTATTTGGTTATCATCTTTACGTGATGCCCCAAGATCCCTGAATGTAATGAAAAATTTATTTCACTGCAGAATCTACTGGAACATCGCAAAACAGTTATGTATAGCAAACTACTTAATATTGGAGTGATATCATCATATCAGTCTCGTTGCACAGATCAGGATATGATTTTTTTAAAAAGATCTGGTCTTTAACAGGTTCTAACATGTTTAAATCTAACTTCAGGCAGAATAAAAATGAACAATAGATTGTGGGCCATCATTATTTTTCAAATATTTTGTTGCATTGTTGTGTCAAAATGTTTCTCTTTTTTCTTTTTTGCAGTACCTCTGATCATTGTACGATCAGATCTTGGGTAAATTGGCCTGGGCCGTTACTCCAGATCAGTTTTTATAATCCTGGTACATGAAACTCGAGACTCAAAAAGAGGATGGACCTTCTTTCCCCATATCTTCCGTCAGACAAATCACACCAGGCCCACATTAGGAGACCAGATTTTATTCCCACATGGAGGCTCCAGCCGAAAGAAACAACTGAACAGATTTCTGTCTTCACAATGTCATAACCACAACGCAAACAGTTTTTCTCTCCCTCGCACACAATGTGGCACTCAGTGACTAAAGGCTGCGCTGCAGGAATACAGCAGCGAATTTAGGCTAATGCCCATCTTGCTGCACTTCCTCTGTTTTGGCCCCTGCATCCTCTGGAGACATGCTGAGTGTGTAGCTGTAGTAGACCTTGGGTGCACGTGTGTGTGTTAGACTGTGCGCCCCTGTAATCTATTTTTGGCTACAGAGCCAATGGTGATGCCAGACTTCTGAGAACAGTGTGGACAGCGAGGATTGTTGCTATGGCTACAAACGTCTGCTCATTCATCACAAACCCCTATTAAAACAGCAGGTTAAAGACACTTGCATGATTTTGTTGTAAAAATGTTGAAACAGTGGGGCTTGTGTTTGTAACTCTCGTGCACCCTCATTTTTCTGGTCGTTTTTCAGTTCTTTCTTTACTCTCTGGACAATTCTGCTAAGCTAAAGTCACAAAGGTTTTTACAGTTGGCCAGTTCGTACAAATCTCAGTCGGTACCAAATCTGGAGTTGGTAGACATTCATGGCCTTTTTAGGAAGTTGGTAAGGCTACTGTTAAATTCGCAAGAGCAACTTGAGGCAATCTTGAGAAAATGATATGCCGTACACTCGCTGTAGAGTTTTTATAGTCCTTGTAAGGGTGCCTTGGAACCTTCCTACAGTATACTAATGCTGCATTCACGCTGAACACTTTGTCTGTGTCAAACAACGCTCCCAACGCATGTAGCTTGACGCATGTACGTTGAAGCTTGCAACGTTTGCTTCTGAGCAAAAAAAGAGCGTGTGAGCGGGGCTTCCTCTGTTGTTGGTAGGAAGATCGTATACGACTTTAGGAACGTTTTGGAATAGTTTGCGGAGTTGCAGAGAAGATTACAGCTGAACCGTAATTCGCATGGCATTCGTAGAAACGCTATAAACCCCACAAGAACAACTTAATGTGTTCTTAAGGTATACTACTGGCCACCATAGAAATATTGGATTACAGGATGGGCTCCTGATCCTGATCACTAACGTTGTAAGTTCCTAAAGCATTTGTTTGTAGGCCCTATGAAGACAGATTTCATGGTGTGCTTTCAGACAGTCTTAGACAAGACTATAAACTAGGCCACAAACAGACGAAATGGTCCAAAACTCATTCGTAAGAGGTTTGTACCCGTTTGTACGGGTTATTGTGCCTAAACCATTATGCAAACATTAAGATCAAACTTTTAAGTTCAGATCAGCTTATTCACAGTATTGGTCACTACATTGTGAGTCATTATGGAATGGAAATGCTTTATGAGGTGCAGCACAAGTGGTTGCACACTAGATCCATTCAACCGTTGTACACAGTGGAATCATCCGCTTATCATTAGTATGATTCTATTTTCACTTGTTCCAGTGTGTGATTTGTGAAAATAGCGGCGGCGGGGGGGGTTATTTTATTTTTTTATTTTTTTCGTCATGAAAACAACAGGATTGTTTATGCTGGCTGCAGGGCATCTTGCACATACGTTTACCCTTTCAAAACTTACAGAAAAATGTGCAAAGCAAATTTATTGTTGACATAAAAAATTAAGACAAGATAATATATATTAGGCTGATTAAAATTAAAGATAAAATAAAGATTTAACTTGATTTATCCACTCTAAGCAATTTAAATTATTTTTCCCCCGCGGCAGCATTAGCCC
Source organism: Apricaphanius iberus (assembly GCA_028564705.1). Lineage (NCBI taxonomy): Eukaryota > Metazoa > Chordata > Actinopteri > Cyprinodontiformes > Aphaniidae > Apricaphanius > Apricaphanius iberus. Next base: position 133,580 of record JAPXFQ010002564.1, read on the forward strand.
CATCTCAGACCCACAACTCTGTATATTTTTCTGTGGGGAAAAAAAGTTCACCTCTGGACCAGAGGAACCCAGACGGGGTCATGTACAGAATCCCTACCCTTGGTTTATTAAACCGTCTGCAAGGATTCGGATACCTGCAAGGAAAGTATAGACATGAGTCACTGTAGCCGGAGACTCATATGTCCCTGGTAATATTTATAAATTACAGTTTTTTCCCCACCATTTAAAAACCTGATGGGGTTTTTTAGGGGGGCTTGTTTGTTTTTTAAAAGTGCATCCATCAGCACAATTTTCATTCAATCGCTATCTGAACGGCCTGGTATTCCACTATCTCATACAGTTTCTCTATGTGCGAATCCTATAGTCGTCTTTATAGATATTGATGTTACATTCAATACAGACTTGCATTCAGAACTGGCTAGTTTCAACGGGTAACTGACCTCTTTAGTATAAGGTGTTCTTCACTGCAGTTTTTGGACCATTTCCACACATTTTGCGATCGGTTTGTCTAAAAAGCCGTATAAAAATAAATATTGCATTTATATTGCATGGAGTTGAAACAAACCTGGTCATTAGTGATTCTGAGTGGGCCTATAGCTTAGTGGTCTTATTTAGATGCCTTTTTTTTCAGTTTAAAGCTCTGAAACGGTCCAGTACGATGCCCAAATCTGCGTAAACATAAAACCTGCGCATGGATTCAAAATTCATAGGCAGTTTTTATTAAACTGAGGGTTCATATTCTTACACCTCACAATAATTTCTGCACCTGATCCCTGCTGGGCTCCGTGCAGAGATAAAGGGAAGATAGTTGAGATTTTTTATCGTTCTGTTCCTCTCGTCTGTCAAAACAGGGTTGATTGCGCTGAATCTCCTTTCGCACTCTGCTGTGTAAACTGCAGCCATCATTTTTTGAAGGTGTTCGCCTATGTCGTTTAAATAAATGGGAGCGCTACTCTTGCGGCTGAAAGCCCTTCAGTGACCTGGATTGGACAGGTTTTACTGTAAACTGAATTGCCCAGTGGGATAAATAAAGTGATCTGAATCTGAATCTTCAGCAGAATTACAGAAGTTGCAGAATTCATTTGAAGGGAAATATTACTCTGTTGGACCACCGGGAGGAACAAAAAATGTATCCCCCCAGAGATAAGAAATGAATAACCAGAGGGGGGGGGGGACATCACAAGCAGATCCCCCCAGCAAATCGCACCCTGCTTATGACAACGCTGCAGTACAGAGACTAGCCTCTTCTGCTGCGTGGGAGTAGAATTTTAAGGTATTTGGAGGGAAACTGGATTTAATTTTTGTGAACTCCAAACATGAGCTAAATCGAAACATTAAGAAGAAACGGCGTTTGTGTTTTAATATATAGCCAAAATTTTATAGCTTTATTGGTTTTGCATTTATAGCTTCATTACATTGTTAGGACCTACATCAATTTATTAGTTACTAATTATTTGAATATTTCCTGTGTTCTTTCTTTGTGGTTCAGTTATGGTATTGCTAAAGAAAGTTTTAGAACTATGAGAGTAATTAGTATTTTTGTTTTACAGCGCTTAAAGTGAAATACATAAAAAAAAGTTGCTTTAGTAGGAATATTTCTTAAATAAATTAAATGGAGGGCGGACTTCCAGCATTAGTCCTCAGTGGAAGTACAGACTAAGCGCATCACAGCTTAAATTACTTTATTCCAGTAAATTTGGAATATTTTAAAGTTTTTATCTTCCGGGAAACACATGAAAATAATGTGAATCTTGTAAATCTGTATCATTAACACACTGGGATTCAATTGGGTTTCAAAATGTAACAGCAATGAAATAATCCACGTTATGACTGCAAAAAAAACAGGTTGGAAAACCTGACTGGAGCTATTTCTCCTTCTCTCTGCTTAATGGTAGAGTTGGTTGCATTTAATCCATTTCATGGGATTTAGAGTACAGTTTTATTGCTAGAAATCCCAAAGGATTTCCTTCTGGCTCAACAGAAAATTGACTAGGGTACAATTCATAATTTTGATCATCCCTCTTTATTCTAATTGGAACAGATTTTCCAACGCTTTTGCCAGTATGGACCTGTATGTTCTCCCTGTATTTATGAATATGGAAGCTACTCAGATTAATTATTGATTAAAGTGGCCGACCTTCTTTTCTGTGCTGCAGAATTGTTGCCTTCACACTCTACCCTAGGAAGCCAGGGAGAGAAAATGGCCCTCAGCTCTGGGGGAGTTTGAATAAGAGTGTTATAGTAAGGCCACGATAGGACTGTACAAACAGATACAGAAACAAAAAAATGTAATCTGCTCTCTGGGCTTTTTTGTTTTCACTTGACATTTATCTTGTGCCTCCGCTTCAGGTAATGATGCCGAGGTGCTGTAGGTGTTGTCGACTGTGTTATTTTGAAAATGTGTTGTTTTTTTTTTAAGCAGAGCAGCAGTAGACTGGGAGGCTGGACGAAATGGTAGATGAAATAATGTAGAGGAGGAAGGAGCGGAGAGATTGGTTTTGACCTCCACCACATCTGAACTAATAGCACAACAAAGCTGGGGGAGTGATGGACTGCAGCACAACTACACATACAACGTTTATTACTGCAGAAAAAGCTTTAAGATTAAAGGGAATTATTATCCTGTCAACATAGCTACTGAAGTTAGATAAAAGGATGGATAATTGGTTAGTTTGATATACTTCAGATTATTTTATAATTAAATACTTTAAAGACAGTTTTTATGTCCACTGGTCTTGTGTTTTGTTTCAAATAAAACCTTGCCGGATCTATAGAATAGAATATAGGATGGAAACATCCATTATTTTCCCACAGAGGGGAAAATCAGGCGTGACAGCAGCTAAGTGACGGGCAAATGAAGTATGTAGAATCACAAAAGAATAAAGAAAAACAACAGAATAAAAAAAAATTAACATACTGCACAGTGAGGAGAAATTTTAAGTATAATTCTGTGCTGTTATTCAAATAAAAAGCCCATACTCAGATCCAAGAAATGTCCAACTGAGCAGGATCATTCAGAAGTGCATTTAAAAAAACCTGATTATTTATAATAAGTGAAAAATAAAACAAAAGAGATGTGTATATTACAGGAGGGATGTAAACATTCACTGAGTTTGTTGGGAGCAGTGATGGTTATGCAGTATAACAGCTGCTGGGAGGAAGGATCTGTGATAACGTTACTTTGTGCTCCTAGGATGCAGCAGTCTGTCAACTGAAGAAGCTCTGCAGCTCAGCGACAGCTGGGAGACCCTAATCTCTGGATCCAATTTCCAACTTCAATGGGCAAAAAACAGTTTGGTTAGCCAGCAATTTCCCATGTAATCATGACAAATATCTCTCCCGCGGTCCTAGCTTGGTGTTCAGGAAGAGTGAATGGGATCATTTTGATCCCACGAGAGCATCGGAAGGTGCATGGCGGACACTGGCATCACCGGGATCCCGAGAGGAGAGTGGGAGAGTTAAAATGTCTCCTCCAGTTAATATTTAATCTTCCTTATTTTAAGATACGAAATGTATTTTTCAACCCTGAAGTACTAACACAGAACTCCAGAAACTCTGACTTTCAGGTTTTTAAAAGGTCACATTCTAACTGAGAAACCACGTAATGCGTATATTTTCTACAATACAATTAGTCAATCTGCGTGATGCATGTGGACATTTTCTCCAACCCCCATTGCCTGTATTAAGCACAGAAAACAGCCAGTCCCTTCAGTATCACAGGGAAAATTAGCATTCATGGTATTAGTATTCCTGCTTACTTTGACTCGTGACCCCCCCAGAAAAGGCTGATGTTGCAGCCTTGAGAATTGGAGTACGTCTACGCTTGTAGGAGCTAGAATAAGCTAACAAAGCTAACTGTTAGCAAATGAACAGCTTGGCAGAACAGGGTAAAGTTGGACTTATTTGTGCTTGTACTTTTTTATTTATTAAAAAAACCTAATCAAATTTCCAGTCAGTTCTATAATCTGAACTTCTTTAAGTTATAGAAGATAATAAAATCAAATACATTTCAGGATTTGAAAGTAAGAAATTCTTGTTTAATTCTTATTAAAGTAAAAAAAAGTCAAACATTCCAAATGGTGACTTTAAAACCCAAAATATGCACTGAGCTGTAATTTTTGTGTACCATTACACACCACAAATATTTATTTTAAACTATGATGGTCCTAACATTTAGACTGTAAATCCTTATAGTAGTTTCATATCTGTTAGTTGTCACCATTGATTAGACATCAAAATACATTTTCAATACCTTCAAAAAATTATGCAGGGAAAGCTTATTTAAAAAGTTAAATTATCTTGCTTCCCGTTTCTTTCACTTCTTCGGCGATTCCCCCTTGATTTTGTTTTCAACCTTTTACGTGGCAGTATATTCTAGGAAGACCGGCTCATAAATTCTCTGCAAGATTACTCATCGTCTTTTGTGTCTTTTCCTCAACTGGGGCGGCTAATCTTTGGTCCAGTGGAGCCTGACAATGCTCTGTGATGCGTACTGGTACAGGCCGAGGTCACTGATACAAAAAGCTAAAAATGTCTGTAACTGATGAAAGGGATTCAAAGGCTGCATTAACCATGTTTCCAAATGTTTAGGTATGTTAAGCGTTGTGGAAATTCTGGTAAGTTTGTTGCTGTGCAGTAAATTGGGTTATTAAGTTAATAATGACTAAATAAAAACATTAGTTCATCCAATTTCCTTTCCTCTTTTGTTTTGGGTCTGGCAGTAATTATTTATTTTCAAAAAGTGCTAATAATGGCAGATTGGATACATTTTACTGTTCTGTTTTGCCGGTAATTGCACTACAAAATTTAAAGGGGATCAGATGGATTAATAATGCCATTATAGGATCATAGCAAACATGGGCAGCTACATATTTACAGGAACAATCAAAGCAGATGAGACTAATAAATTATTTTTGAACAGTCATCATAAGTAAACTTAGTGGTTAGTTGAGGTAAAAGTCACACTGTGGGTCATGAAAGAAGTGCAGGCTGTTTATATAGCTCCATAAATCAAATAACGATAGATTAGGGCTGGGCGATAATTCGATAACAATATATATCGACGATAGATGTGTGGTGCGATAGAAAAAAAAGGGGGTCGATAAAAAAGTTCGATGGAAAAAAAAAGTTCCCCCGCATTTTTTCATCATACCATATCAGGCAGCTTAATAAAACAATCATTACTTATTCCAAACGAATCATTAACAATGGCCCACGCAGCTCTGTCAGCCACCCTCTCTCCTTTCAAACCACAAAAAGGATGAAATGATTTGAGCTGAAACAGAATTTAACAGTAGCTTCGGCGCGCTCAGACGTAACAACAAGGCAGCAGCAGAGGACGTTGTCCCGGATAAATGTTTCAGTGGCTCCGGTAAAGGTTACGTCCCGTTTTGAACCGATCCTCGATGCACTTAAACACTAAACGTAGCAATAATGAACGAAATATAAAACTACGGTCAGCTGTTTTAAGCAGGACTTCCCTCTCCAGCTCGCTACGAATCTCTTACAGAGACACAGGAAACGTACCCAGGTTGCGTCGCGTTGCTAAAATCTGTGGCTTTTAGAATCTCCCCTCGGTTCTGCTCCCGGTCCTCAGAAGCGAAAAAACGCTTAAACCACAACAGGGGTTGGATAGACCTGCTGGCTTCAGCTCTCAGTGACTGAGCTGCAGTGTTGGAGCCCATCAACACTGGCTAGTAGCAAGTTAGCTTTAGCTTTAGCCTACAGCTGAAGAGAATTTGACTTAACTTTGACAAACTTCTTTAAGGGTTTCATCCATTAATATTATAAAGTGTCATAAATGTTTAAAAGATTAAAAAGAATAAAAATAAGCCTTTAATTTAAATTACTAACATGATTAAATATATATATATATATATATATTATAATATATATATAATATATAATATATAATAATATATATATAATGGTTAATAATATTACTTTTCTTTGTATTTACTGATGTTACTCAGGTCTCTTGGTTTGTTTCTGTCTTACAAACTTACTTATGATAAAAAGAAGTGTTTGAAAGAGAGTGCAGACCTCCATCAATGTTGTGCTCTAATTGCAATTTCTTTTAGATTCATTGACCATTAAAACTCAAAACTTCTAGCATCTGGATTTGTACTGATATCATTATTAGTTTATTCGTTAGTTGTGACCAAAGGTACCACTAGGCATTTTTAACCAACGGGTTAAAATAACAAAACAATCATAATCTAATTTTTACCTCTCAATTTTTAAAATGATAACATATTCAGTCGTTTTTTTGTTTTTTTTTACTTAGGTAGTATTTAATCTGAAAAGAGAACTACATTTAAAGAATAAAATTAAACGCTTGCAATTAATATAAAAATAGTTAATCTGCTGTGGCCTGACGTTCCTCCTGCTTTGGATGGAGATGAAATGCTTAGTTATTGGTACAATCACTCAAAACCGGGACGTTTTGGACGCTTTTTTCGAACGTTAATGGGAAAATCTGAAGGCCGTCCGTCATGTTGACATATTGCAACTTACACCCCTCACCACTTGGTGTTACTGCATTCCCATGAGAGCATCTGATCATCATCTCATACCTGGACACCATACGCGAACACGAATTCAGCCTCCAGGTCAACATCCAAACCCCCCATGACTGTGTGTTCAGGTTACAGCATGTTAACTATTTGTGTTTTAAGTGTAATCGCTTAATTACATTTTCATATGTAGTTCTATGTTATTTAATTTTTTTATATTACTCAAAATTGAATAAAAAAACTCATTTTAAAATTTGACAGGTAAAAATAGATTATGACCAGATTAAGACAGTCTAACAAAAATATCCAGCGCAACCCCTGCTGTGAACATTTGCAAAAACCCAATTAAATTAAGCCAAAATAAAACCCAACTGAGAACCCAAGTTAAAAACAGCTTTTATGATCTTTCATATCTGCATATTTGTCTATAAAATAACTTTTAGACACTAGGAGACATGAACTCAGTTTAGTAGGGTTTAAACCCCCTAAATGACCCAAAAATAGACTTTTTGTAAGAAATCAATAACCTTGATTAGCAGTATTCTTTGTAAATGTCACCTTTCATTAATGGTTGAAAAACTAACAACCAATGATTTATTATTTTTTACGAACATGCAGCTCGTCTTTAGCCTCAGAAGCAGGAAATGCAGCATTGTGAAATCAATTATTCCGTCAGTTTCCTTACAAAGATTCATGATCTGGTCAGAAATGTTTCTACAAAACACCCATTATCCAGTGAGGTTTATAGAAAAAAGATTTTTTCTCGGTCACTGGCAGAGAACCACGATGTTTTGGAAGACAGAAAAGAAAAGGAAAAAGAGGAGATCAAGAAGAAAATGGGGGAGGAAGCTGGATGAAAATACACCCACCAAAGCCGATGGAAGAAAACCAGTTCAATCCATCAAAAATAAATAAAATAGACTACACTGGTCTCAGTGAGTGGCACTTCAGAAACTGAACAGCCATTTCAGCTTTGCAAAGAAGATGAAGTCATTGATCTCATTCAGCAAAGAGGACACTGGATTAACTAAGAGGTGCCCGTCTCTTGTTCATATGCTGCTGATTGCTTATCAACGCCCTCTCACTTCACCATCCTGATGGGATTTTCACGGGCCATTTATGAAAGAGTGGATGGAGGGAGGCAGCGAAGGGTAAATGAAGGGTAGGGGAATGTAAATAAGAGGCATGTGGAGAAGGTGAGACATGAGCCAAAATATGAGGAAAAAAAGAGGGAAAAGGATGAGATGTGATGAGAATAAGTGATGGAATGGCTGCAGGATTTCAATCCCTCCCTCCAACAAACAAGACAGACTCGCTGATGTTAGCTCCAATGATCAAGTGAGCACGAAGCAGACAGAAATGGCTTTTAATTTCTGAAAATTATGTTTGGGTGTGATCAAGATGACCTTATGAATACTCTATTATAAACAGGAAGGGACCTAAAATAACTTAAACTCAAACGGACGTGGGTTCACTCTACAGTCTCTGAAAATCATTTTGCTTCCTGTTCCTCAGGCCAAACTCCCTAAATTAGCATGCTAGTTAGGTAATTAAGATGTAATATTTAAGGATTACTGTAACTCCCAAGGACAATACATTTGCAAAACAGATATCTTAGAGTGAACATTTTTTAGAGGCACTGCATAATGAATATTAAGCAGCTGTCCATATACATATGGCAGTAATACTCTGCAGCACTTTCTAGTCGATCCTAAGGTGGTCCAAGGCAGAAAGGAGTCATACAGCCCCTTCGGTGGATTCTGGTACCCAGAGGAACATCGATGGAAACCCACTAAATGGAGGCAACCAAAAGGAGTCCTTTCAAACAACTGATCCAATTCAACTGACCGAACCAGAACTTTGTCAGCGAACGCATCTTTCAACAGCACCAACACGCTCTGCTCTGCACTGAACTGAATGATTCACCTGAAACAATGTGAAGCTGAATGGAAACGCCAGTGATACTGGAGAAAAAGAAACTGACGTCACCATGGCTACCAGTAGCATTCAGTCAGACCAAACAGCAGATTTTAGATAACACACAAGTTGTTGATGAGAAGGGATTTTTCCGCTGCATTCAAGTAAATCTCGGACACTAGGCTGTTGAAATATCAAAATAACTTCAAAGGGATTTAAGCATGTTTTATTCTCAAATATGGGCAATTTAAGCACATAATTTTAGATAGATAGATAGATAGATAGATAGATAGATAGATATTTAAATAAAATTTTTTAATAAAAATAGAAATTGATACATAGCTTTTGAATATCAATAAAATATCATGACATAAAATATCTCCATGTACAGTAGGGGCGTTTCAATATTTTCTTACATTCTTAATAGACAGGTATTATCCAACATTTTAAATAAATAGTTAGCAACATTTAACTCAGTCTTCCATAGAAGGTGTGACGGCGCTGTTTTAAACAACTCTATAAAACCTTACTTTGAAAAATCTGAATTATCCTCCTTTGCTTTTTCGTGACCAAATAAGGATTTCCTTATTCAGACCTTTGCCGCACATCTTCCCCCACCTTTCTCCCCCTGCTATGTACTATCCACTGTCAAAAAAAAGATCACTGTGGTCACAAAACCTCCTTTTTATTATTATCGAAGTGGACACTAACCTGAGGTAAATGAACTTAAGTTGACCTCAGCCCAGGAGCAAACTCATCTTTAAAATTAATGAAAGAGCCATTAAAAAAATGGATTAGACCATAAATCACTTTAATCAGTCCCTAATGAAGCAGGCGGGTGAGTTATTTATTTTCCTATTTTGGCAGACAGAGCAGGGGAGGGACACATTTGGATGGGGATGGTGGAGAGAACTGGTCTCTGCAGGTTTTTGTCCCATCTTTTTTGTCCCTGAAGACATTTGAATGGAAGAAGCAATGTGTCCCAAAAATAGTTATTTGGCAATAGACATTAAAATTTACGTCCCAGTCAGTCTAAAAAAGCAAGTAGTTCACATGTCTAAGGTATTTACACTTTTGAAGACAGATTAAGCTAAAATAAAACAATTACGCGACATTATTTAATCTTCATACTTGTCAGATTATTTAGATCAGACAAACTAACACTATAATTTAAATTTATGCTTAGCAGCCTCTGTAAATTACCTATTTTCGGCTATACAAATGTAACATTATTGTTAGCTTTTCCAGTTGAAATGGGTCGCTAACTTCTGGATCTGTTGTAGGCACAAACAGTGAAGTAAAAGTAAAGGTACAACCAAGAGGATAAATAAATTAGTAGGGATGAACCGATAAGGAAATTTGGGCCAGTATTAATGTCCAGCATGAATAACTGCTGATATGAATAATAACAGGTGTTTACCCGTTTTATTATTAGTGCGTAGTCGTTAGATCAAAATGCAGGCAGAACATGAGGCAAAAGGGGAGGGAAAGCATTTTAAGAAGGAATTTCTCCCCAATAATTTGAGGAACAACTATTGTTTTTTTTAAATTGTATATTTGTTTTTATTTAACAAGCTATAAAAGAATAAAACAGTAAATTACTAAAAATATAGCAAATACGTTGTTTATCTGTTTTTATTCAGCAATATATTTTCCGACCCGTCTTTAAACGCATCATACAGGTATTTTTGTCTGCTGAATGTCCGGCCAGCAGGAGTCTGCTGCAGAGAGCTGCATGTTCAGCAAACCAGCAAGGCAAGAAACATTATTGTTTTTGCCATACAAACTTCAAAAATGAATTCTGCTGTTGCATGTAAATGTTAGCTAAATGACTAGTAAATACATACCAATATATTGTATTAAGTTAATTACTGTCACCTGTTACATCCTACTGGAGCATATTGCAAAAGGATGCTAAAAAGAAAAGCCTCCAATTTTAGTATTTCAGTCTTTTTCATTTATTTTCTTTTACTTTATTAAATTGAAGGAAAACCATTTACTGTACATAATTTAAAGTTGAGTATTTCTCAGCATCTGAATCCCAAACAAGGTAAAAACGAATGTATTTAAGCAAACAGGACATGTTTGAGTTCCTGCTTAAGAGACACCCAGATAGTTGAAGTATGTCTGCTACCTTGGGCTGCAGCTGGCTACTCTTGGTTGCTTAATACCCCTTTTCCACTAGGGTCGATTAACACCCGAACGGACTCGGCCTGGTCGCTTTGAAGAAGACCACTCTAGTGTTGGGGTATTAGGATTAGAAAAATAGTGAAGATAGGGTTAGGTAATGCTCCTTGAATGTTAGGATTAGTTACAAAAAAATCCAGGCTTGGAAATCAGAGACAAGGAAGGTGGGACCTTGTAGAATGATGTAAGATGTGAGTGATGTAAGATGGGCTCATGTGTGGTACGATCGGGTTCCCGGCACAGATTGCATTGTGACAAATAGCATCGACCCTGCTTGTATTCGCTTTGCTCTTGTTTTTATTAAGCTCTAATTTCAATTTTAGCATACAACCGTATCAAAGTTTCTTCTTTACTGACCCCCAAAGTCCCAATTTTTAGCCTACTGTACCCTCCAATGTTTTCTTTGGTCAATAGACCAGGACAACTTAATTTATGCGGGCACTGTAATCTGTCTTGGGTGTGCCTGAGGTACAGGATGCTTCTATTCAACATAACGAAACTTACAACAATTACAGAGGGTACACAGGAGGTCCGCGGACAAACAGGTGACCAGAAACTATGCAGCAAACAGAAGAATTGGTGGAAGTGACAAAGAAACCAGAAGAGCAAATCAGTGGTGAGTAGTAGCAGCTGGGAAAGAAAGAGCAAACAAAATGACAGTAGGAGATGAGAAACAGCTGGGAAGCCTGAATACTATCAGGCTGAGGAATGGGAGACAGAAACGACATTGAGACACAGAAAAACTATGGATGAAAGGGGAAAAAACCCTGAAAAAAAGCAACCACACCGCTTCTCTTCTTCATTCAAATACCCCACAATCCTGGGCTGCATCACTATCATTAGCTCATATTAGATGTGAATTTACACACACTTATTGTTACATGACCAAATATATACCACATGCCCCACCCCCTTCCATCCTGAAACACAAACGGTTCTGAATATCTGCCCAGTGTTACTTATCGGACTGATCTCGATTCGTTAAAGATGACAAACATCGGCAGATACCAACATTGAGGCCGATATTACGTGCCTCCCTGACTATCAGCAGCAAATGCTGTAAAAAACAGCACTATATATTCCTCTGGGGTTATGACATCGTGCAAGCTCTGCTGCAGCACATTATACCTCTACGATATCTAAGCCCAGGCTTCAGAGGGAAAACATGACCCACTGGTTTTAGTCCTCCTTATTTAGAAAGCCTTTAAAGCGTAAACCAACGCTGACCTCCTCCCTCGTCATATGCAACCACTTACAGTACAGATGTAGGCCAGTGGCTGAAATGACTCATCCCACATTTACAGTCTACATGTCTGCAGTAATCATCTTATAATGTCTTCATTCACATCTAATTTGCCCCATATACAGCAAATCCAACACTGTTCCTTAGAATGGGGGATGATTAATTAACTGAAAACTGAAATAAAGCTGCAGTTTTGTGCAAGAACTCAAACAGGACCCCTACTGTAAAAATCCTGAGAGTTAAAACTAAGGGAAAGAAGGCACATGTGAGGTCTGCTTTTAAAAAAGTTACAATAGGTCTATGGTCTATGGTCTGCACAAAACATGTTAATGAAGTTTCGCACAGCTCAATTCTTGACAAATACGGGGCTTGGTTAGACCGATTGTTGTGATGTCACAGTAAGGAACATTTTCAAATGCCTTGTAGAAGCAAAAATTTGCTAAAAAACGGATGGATGGTTGTAATTCATGTTTGTAAAGGCAGCAGAGTACCAAACAGCACCACAAAAGAATGGAAAAAAGTGATATTGGCATGTACAAAAGGATGGACTGTAAACATTGCTCTATTGAGAGTGAGGAGGCACGTGCATATTTGGGCGGGGTCTGAGTTCATCTGTCATAATGTAAGGAGACGCTATCGGTTGCGACTAACATTCCGGAGCTCTTTAATTTTTGCGCGTTTATTATTTCGGCGGGACAGATCTGCTATTAGACAGAAAGTAGAGCAATGGAGGAAGTCAAGGCAAAAGAAAATGGACCTTACAGGGACAAGCTTATACCTATACGGCAAAATAGCGGTATTTGGAGAAGCTTTCAGACATTAAACATACAGACCCATACGAGCTCCCTGCAGCGGAATGGCACAGAGACCTGAAGCATTTGCTTCCGTGCACGTATATAGATATGGTAAATTATCTTGCTTTTGGTGTGAGTTATTACACGATGCAGGAGTTTAAAAGCCACAAATCTTTGGAAAGCTACAAGGCTTTCTGCTGTGGCTGTGTGCAGGACTTGGCCATCTACAAGCCTCCAGGTGGTGAAAACCGCGTGGTACTGGCAAAGTACCACTTCTTGATCAAAATGATAAAGTAATTTACTGCGACTGCTTCGTAAACTCTAGATTGTGACGAGATGTTCAATGTACACAAACGTTTCCAACATGTTTTGATGTAGGCTAAAGCTGTGTAGCGTATGTTTAGGTATTTAGTTGTAATTTGATTTTAGCCCAATGACACATACTGTACCAGGCATAGACTCTATGGCACCAGGATTTTGTGTTGGGGGATGATCACCGGTTCTGGGTCGGCTAGGGTAGTTAAATGTGGGGTACTAGAGCAGTTTTTAACGCAGCAGTGAGTTCCAGGCATGGTAACACAGTGCAGAATTGCGAGAACCTCCTCTACTACCGAGTTAAAAAAACACACAGTTTGACGCTGGAAGGAAGCCAAGATGGCGGAGACCGAGGATCGAGGGGAGGGGCTCTGTACCATGACGACAACTCCTCACTCTCAATAGGCAGGTATTACTTTCTTGAATCTATCAAAAATATGAGGAAATACTCAAAACATCCACATTTAATATATGTAGGTATATATTGCATATATCCTGCATTTTTTTTTTTAAAGTCCATCTAACACAACTAGAATCACCAAGCCCAAGGTTAACTATCGGAGCACGGTGCATAATAGAGACAGTGAACGGTTCTTTCCTAAATAAGATCAGCTTCATCTCTGATTCCAGCTCCAGTTTATCATCTTGGGTCAAAAATCATCTTGGTCATCAAATACAAGTTCATTTCACACTGCGCCATTTGTACTATCTCTCATGAGGCTAAAGGCATTGTTGCTATACAATAGACAGTTTCTGTATCACATGCGAATGTCTTCATTGTTAATCATGAGTCTCTGTTGAGTAAGCTGATTTCATATCATCAGTTTCAAAGCTTTGCCTGTCAGTCAGGCGTCTCAAACTGCAGTCCAAATGTCCCAGCGTGCAGCGAAGCTGAATCACACCACTGAATCGACTCCTTAGTCAGTTAATTGCTCATATCAGGGCAGGGCTAAGGGAGGACTGGGTGGCGTCAGGGCCCACCCGAAAAAATGACTCTCGAAAGAAATTTGAAAAAAATGACAGATATATTTAAGTTTTATTTTTGAGGGATGTCACTTAAAGTCTTAAATAAAAGAATAAAATCAGAAGTGACGTTTAAATCTTTTCAAAACTGTTTTAAATAATATGCCTTGTAAACTCTCCAGAAAAGCTAGGGCTAGCTGCAAGATTCCCTCTGTGAAAATGTTATGATTCCTAGCTAAACTTTATGGACTAATACAATAAAGTGCTGTACCACGAGTTAAAAACAATCAAATTTAACAAATCAATGTGCATTGATTTTAAAACACGGTTATTTCAGGGAGTTTTCCTTGCAATGCATCGCTTCTACGTTTGTCATATATTCCCTTGGTAAAAACCGACCAATGACTGAGCCCAGATTATCCTGTCCCATTTTCCTCTGGTTAGCAAAATGATTTGATGAGGCAACATGATTAACAATTTCTAAAACTTTTTTAGAATAGAATAATCCTGATAATAATTAGGTTGTAACAGCAGCAAAGCAAGAACAGAACAGACTCCAGAAAAAAAAAGTAGCTACATTACAGACATAGTTATTAAAGATAGATAAAGTGGCATACCCAGGATTTTATGTGCAACAGAGCGAGAAACTTAAAAGATATTTAAACAATTAGAAATATTTAGAAATATGCACAGAATCGTACTCGTGCAGTAAAAAATTGAATGAATTATTTCCAAAACTTGCCATATATAAACTGAGAAAAAGACAAGTAATGTGTAAATTACAGCAGTATAAAGCTGTTTTAATATTAACCCTTCAGGAAATCAAATGTTTAAATATTTATGTAAAGTTGAGAATATGACAGTTGCCATATTATGTTTACACTTTGTTGTCCCAGTGTGGTTTTTTTCTTAGCTGTTGGTTTCTGATGTATACACAGCCATGTCTACTCAAGCAACAGTGGAGCTTATTAATACACTGACTTGAAATGACATCTATATGTTACATACCTTTTATTTATTTATCTATTTATTTGTAGGCCCACCTGATAAAGATTTTCTGGCTACACTACTGGTTCGTATACCTGAAGGCTCCAGGTGTGTTTGATGAGCAAAACAGAAAGCAATGCAGCAGATATTATATTTAACCCTATAATAATACCTCAATGTTACAGAAAAAAAGTCGTCCCTAATGCAGTAAAAATAAAACAAAACAGTGCATTTTCTCACCTTGTGATGCTTCCACATCACAGCCAGCGGTTTGACGTCGTGCTTGGCGTGCTTGCCCTCCTCCAGACACTTGGTGCACACCGGAGCCTTGCAGTTGCAGCAGTACATGCTGAAGTTTTCCGCCTCATGATCCACACAGGTCCCCGCTTTCTGCGCGGTGAGGGGCGGCTGCTGAGCACCGCTGCCTCCCCCGGCACCGCCGCCGCTCGCCGCTCCTCCGGCCGCTTGGTTCGGCGGCGGCGGCGGCACCAGGCGGTGCTTGGCCAAGGGTCCGCGGGACGGGTGGCACCGCTGCTGGCAGGCGTTACAGTAGTAGACGTCGCACTGCTCGCACATCACCGTGGCGACCACCGGGTTGCGGTCGCACAGCTGACACTTCACTGCGGAGGAGGGTAAAGAACACGGGATGCCGCGAGTCTGCTGGTACCGCACGACGATGGCCTCCAGAAGCCGGTTCCGAGGAAACCCCCGGAGCCCCCGCTCGTCCAGGGAGACGCTCCGGTGGCACAGCGGACAGGTGAGAGAGCAGTTCCGATGGGGGGCGACCGGCGGGAAAACCCGAACCCCGTTTGGAGACTTTAGTTGGCAGGGGGTGTAGGAGCCGTAGCCGCTGTCCGTCTCGCTGTACAGACTCATCTTGTCCATGTCCAGGTAGTCGTAGTCGGAGCTGCCGGAGGCACGGCTCTGCACCGGAGTCTCTCCGTCCGGCGTCTGGACGGAGATGTTCCGGGCGCACAGCAGGCAGACGTTGTGGGAGCACGGAAGTAGGATGGGGTCCTTGAAGAAGGAGCCGCAAACGGGGCATTTCAGTTCTTCCTCCATGTCTCCTGTCGCTCTGTGTTCGGGGAAACTGCTGCGGCTGAAACGCTCCAGCACCGACTGACGCGGACAGCTCCCTCAACTGCTCTGCGCAGGCGCACACCGGGGAGGGTCGATTTGATTTATCGCAGTAATTTCACGACTTTGAAACGGGTCGGATATAAAATCACGATGAGCTGGTATCAGGGTCGTAGAGCATACTTTTAAAATATTAAATCTATACCTGTTTTTCAGATATACTCCTTTTCCACCTGGTGTGGCAAGCTGTTGGTATCAATAATACCCCGTGTGTTAAAGGTTGAAGATGAAACATTTTCACAAAAAGGTACATAAAAAATACATCAGTGGGGCTTTTAGAGAGGTGCAGAATGAAAGTACAACATTTGTCAGAAAAACTTTCCTTTCCTTTCAGAATCAACATTTTCTATGAGATACTATACTACAAAATACTCCCACAAATCTGAGCCATTTATTGCAAACAAGATTTGTTAAGTTGCACACACAAAAAAGTGATTTTCCTAACAAATTCATCCAAGCCCATGTTGCAGACGTGAGTACAACCCAATTATAGTCTTAGGAGAAAAGCCACACTTAAGACTACAAAATTCTAATTAACAGACATTCAACCACAGGTGACTCTAATGATTCATTTAAGAGGTGTCCAGCAGACAGGTGACTAAAAAACGACATTACTTTACAAAGAAAAAGCCCTTCCCATTTCATGCTGTCAGCAAGAGCTCCCTATGGAAGAGAAATGTCACACAATCTAACAAAGGAAATAATTTCTTTACACAAAAAAGGTGAGTCAAAATCAGTCAAAATACTTTATAAAAATGATACAAAATTTAAGAAACATGGAAGTGCAACCATCTTACAGAGACGTTCAGGCCGTCTATAGAAGTTAACATCTCAACAGGAGCGTCTTCTGAGTAGAAGCGTTGAAGAAAATCGCCATGCAAGTTCACTGCAGTGAGCTAAAGCAGTAGAAAGCCAAACTGGAGTGATCGTTTTCCGGGACACCATACGGCACACACTGCAGAGGAATGGCATGCATGGGTATCGTCCACGAAGGAAGCCGCTCCCAAACCCCATGCACAAAAAAGCACGCCTAGAATTTGCTAGGGTCCATGCTGAAAAGAGGACTACTTGTACTTTATACTCTGGAGTAATGAGACCAAGATCACTGTTTTTGGAACTAATGGTTTAAAAACCATATGGCGCTGTAAAGGTGAGGATTTCAAAGAAGAAATCATGGTGCCTACAGTGAAACATGGTGGTGGCAGTGTAATAATGCAGGGCTGCATGAGTGCTGCTGGTGTTGGGGAGCTGCATTTCACTGATGGTATCATGAACTCAACAATGTACTGCTCTATACTGAAGGAGAAAATTCTGCCATTACTCCGTGCACTTGGTCGTCGTTCACTTTTCCAACATTACAATGATCCAAAAAAACACATCTAATTCTACTGTTTCATTTCTGAAGCAGAAGAGGGTGAAGGTGGTTGAATGGCCAAGTTTGTCTCCTGATCTGAACCCAATCGAACATCTAAGGGGAATTCTGAAGCTACAAGTTGAGAATCCCTCTCCATCCAGCATGCAGGCTCTAAAAGAGGTTTTTCTTGAACAATGGAAAAAAAAATAGATGTTGCAATATGTTGCCAACTTGTTCATTCTATGCCTTGAAGACTTGCTGCTGTCCTTAAAAATCATGTTGCTCATAGAAAATACTAGATGTACTAGTTTTTGTTGTGGGGTGTATTCATTTTTATTTAAACTAATTTGAGTAAAACTGAAGATTTGGATTATTAACCTTAATTTCATGTTATGGAGTTAAATAAGTGTTGAATAAAACTCAGCCTTGTGAAAAGTTTGGAAATTGTTTTTTTGTTCATTGAGTTACTGATTACAATTGTTGTTTTTAAATGGGTTGTACTCATTTATGCTGAGCAATCTGGAGCTGCCTTCAATGATCAACTAATGGAACATCATAAAGTGTTATCCATTCATCCACCTGTCATTGTTTTCTCTTACTCTGCTACTGAAATGTATTTTTTGTTGCTTTTTTGTTGTTTTCTTTTTGCTTGTTAGTCTATTTCCGTCTAATCAAGCAAAACAATTTGAATAGCCTGGTTGAATGCCTTGCATTGCCTAAACTGTAAATAAAAGGATGAACCTTTTGGGGTTGGGGGGGTTCCATGCAAAGCCATTATGAATCTCTTGGAGGGTTGTAAAACAACGCCTGATGGCTCTAGTGGATATTATTCATGCCACTAGATTTAAAGGCATTTTTACTTAAGGTTGCCACACACAAAAAAATGCATCCCAACATATGGCTGTTATTGACACCAATGTCTTGACTCGCCATTTACCAGGCATCACACGATTCAAACTTCAGTGGCAACGCGTTCACTTCCCAAAGGCTGGAGACTGTTTTATGGGACACAACTTTCAGAGGTGTAAATAAGTAGTTTATTAAGGCAGTTGTTTGCACCATGTTTTCAAGTAAATAGACTGAAATTAGAGTGCTTTTTGGTACCAACCACTCAAAAGAAGTTTAAACTAGTTTCTTGTTTCCTCTTAGCAGTACTGCACGGGTCGGTCCAGTTCAGTACAGTTTTTTATGGCCCTGCGTATTCTGCTGAAAGTTGGATACTCACTGGGAAGGCGGGGTCAAACCCAAATGCCTAATATTCCATCATACTAGCGCAAGAAAAAGCGTGACTCACTGGCATGTCTTTAGCTTGTCGCCACCCCTTCTACTTGTCCAGCAGCCATGTTTGATTTAGAAATAAGGCATGTTGGGACCCTCCTACTTTTAACTTTGGAGGGCGTGTAGAGTAACTTTTCCAACTTGAAACGTTGAAATGTAATTTCCAAATGGAAGGCACCATTAATGTTTATGAAGGTCCTGGAATTAGATTCTACTTGCTTCTGTTCAGTATTGAAGAAAAACAAACTAAAAAATGCGATTCAGTGCATTCAATACTCAGAAATACAGAAATACATACTAATCTAAAACAAAAGCACCTAAAAACTTTGTAAACTGATCTACATTTTTTAATGTTTATTACTGAAAACTCTTTGTACTATTGTTAGTTTTTAGGTTTGCTGCCATAAATAAAACTCAGGTCCAGATAAAATAGATATGAATTCTTTAAATCACTAAATGCATATTTATTTTATTTTTTTTAGAGAATAAAAGCTTCTGCTTTAGCCCCAATGGGAGGGGGGAATCCCCAGCTGAGACTTGTAATCTCTCGATAAGTCCTCAGTCTGTCTCCGGACCCCTGCCTGGCTGGATGAGGCAGCTCAGCTGTAGCCATTTCAGAGGGGTGCAGTATTTGGGCTCTTTCTGAAGTCAGATGCTTCTTGGCTGGATCCTCTAATGCAAAGAGGGGGTCAGTTCACACAAAAACGATACTTTAGACCTCCATGGATAAGGAGATTATTACCATGAATGTGTTGCCAAGAGCTAGAAACCAGTCACTGCGGAGGAATCAGTCTTATCTAGCGGATCTTTAAAAGTTACTAAACTCTAACTTATGTCTCAAAACTTTCCTATTATCAGTACAAGGAAAAAACAAGGCCTTTACTGACATCATTGTGTCAACAATAATGATAAGGATCATAGTGATCATTTACTGCATCCGCCTCGAGTTCTGCATTTGTTCTGCCAGTCGGTCTGAGACAGATGAAACATGATGGAAGCCCGTCCTCCACCAAATAGCGTTCAGATGAATCAGAACACGCTGAAAATGGACGAAGGAGCCTCTGCAGGCAGATCGACCTACAGGTAACCTTTGAGTTTCCTCACATTTAGCTCTCTGTGTCAGGCAGACAGCAGCAGTGACCGGGGTCCCTCAGGGAGCTGCATCAGTCCCACACGCTGGAACAGATTTTCCATTCATCTGCCCTGTTAGCATCTAATTACCTGCCTTTCAGATCCATTTTGCAGAGAAATGAGCAACAGAGAGTATCTGTTTGAACAACAGTGCGCATGTCCCCAGACAAGAACGCTGCTGACTGTTTGCTCCAGTTTTGTTGCCAATAATAACCTTAGCTGGACAGATTTTTATCCATTTATTTAGTTATTTAAGTCATAATCAATGAATTAGTTACTTTCAAACAACATGAAAAATAAATGTATTCACATAAGCATTCCAAATGAAGAAAAACATATTTTTTCACACATAAGGTTAAAAAAGGAGTAGGATGAAGTGTGAACTAGTGTGGTTCTCACCCTTATCTCATATTGTCAAAATAAGTAATATATTCATGTGAAACTAAAATCTATCAATACTATTCCGTGAAGAAAAGAAAGCGTAATAATTTATGTCATCATAATGCAACCTTGTTTAACCAAAATAAATAACCAAGTTATGCCTTAGCATAACATTTTAAATAAATCTGAGGTTTTCTCTATTTAATGTACGCCACTTTTATTCTGATCTTCTGCTTTTTTTATACTTTTTTTTTCAATTCCTTCTTTTGGGGACAATTATTTTCTCTGGTAACGGATGGTGTGAACATGGGAGGATTTTTCCCTTGCTTTTCTACTTTTGGGCATTTGCTATGATGCATAACCATAGCAACAAGACGGTTTATAGATACAGATGGTTAGCATGACAAAAGAACAAACAATACTGCTACTGCAGCCTCTAATATCTGAGGATTTAAGAAGGAGGCTTCAGTTAGAGGCCTCTTCAGATTTGTTGGAAGACTGACTGCTACCAGAGATCTGTGCTGCCCAAAGCATCACCATCCTAAACAATTCTTTAAAGATATTCAGATGTAATTATGTAAAAAAAAGACATTTACTTTCTCTTTGGGATATGTGAAGTGTTTATGAATTGAATTATGAGGACATGTGTGTATTTGAGTCTAAATGTCTGCAAAGCATCCAGAAACCATGGCACCTCCACCTCCATGCTTCATAGCTGGTGTGAGGCTATTTTACCAGAGTACTGTATCAAATGCTAAAAAAAATTGCTCTATCTTTCTGCTGTACAAATAAACATTTTATTAATCTAGTCTGTACAAAGAAGTTGTGTCTAACCTCAGTTTAGGTTTTGTTACGTGTGCAGCCTCTTTCTCATACAGTCATGCTGCAGAACTCATGGGGACATTTTGAGGTCTTTGGAGACCTCTCAGCCTTTTTTCGGCCTGCTTTCTGGGTAACCTTGCTTGGACTTTTAGACCTGCACTTTTTGGCAGTTGTTTCTAATATCCTCCACTTCAAAAGTATTTTCATTTCAGGCGAATATTTTATTTCAGATTCTTTTGAGCGCTCACTAAATCCTCAATCTTTATTCCCAAGGCCTCAGACAGCTCTTTGGATCTTAGCTTAGGGTTTAGATGAATGCCTTTTTTTTTCATTTTAACACCTACACATGTTCTGAGAACATGTTTAGCACTTAAAACACGTTCAGAAGCATATATTAATTTTGGGTAGAGGATGAAGGAGTTGCTGCCAGATACTCCCACCAACCTGATCCATTTGCTCTGGGAACACAAACTGTTAACAACCCCCAGGTGTTTTTCCTCAAGCTCCCAATGAAATCGGTGATCACAAAGAGGTGAGCTTTGAAGCAGTGACTAGAAAATTACTGAAAATATCTGACATTCTTTCCTGTTGTTTTAATGACTGTTGTAAAAGGGGGGGAAAAACATGTTTCCTGCAACTCCTACATGCTTTTTGGGGGGATTATTTCACCGTGCATACCAGTTTAAATAACTTAATCTGCTGTAATTTTGCATTTTTGCCACCAATTCTGATATTTGGTCCAATGGAGCAAAGCTTATATAGCCCGTCACAAATCTCTGCCTTTAAACATCTAGTTCCTGATGCTAGGCTGCCACAAGAGGGCGACAATTCTTTGTACTATGAATCAGGAAATTACATCTAATTCAAACTAATACTTTAAAAAAAGAGAAAATAATCTTTATGGTCCTAATTAAACAAGTTTCGTATCTGAAGTTCCAACTACGGTGACATCTATTTAAAACTACTGAAAAATGTGGATTATTTTTGAAGTTGTTTGTTCTAAACCTACTTTTAAATAGTATTTGAATTTATTCTGCATCACTCATTCTCAAATTTCACTTTAAGTCCTATATTATCATTATATTGTTACCTATATTATCCTATATCATAATCCTATTAAAAAATATTCTAAAATTATGCTTTTTTAATATGAATTAGCAATTTGATCTTGCCAAGGTAAATGTTTTGACCGATATGAAGCAATTTCAGATCCAGGAAAACCTGACCTTTTCCTGCAACTCGTGGAGGATTGGGAGATCCAGAAGTGAATACAGGTTCATGGTGTAACCTAGGATCTCCTCCCAGAGCGAGCTGGCTGGAAAACCTCCTAAAGGATCTTAATACTTCTCTGCCCTACAGAGGAGTCTCATCTCGGCTGCTTGCATCCCAAATTTAGCTCAAACAGCTGGGATAATGCAGCGCACCACAATCTAGTTTTGAATTCCACAAGATTAAAACATCTTTGCAGTTTTCTTTTTATTATAAAAAAAATGATCAGACTTTATGTGCTTAGAATGATTTTTATTTATGTGACGTGTTATGGTTAAACAAAACCTCAATCGTCCTGACAGATAACTGTTAAATCGTCTCTTTAAATAAATATACCTGATCGTCACATAATATCTAATATAATCAGCATGAACTTGAGTGGGGATAAACCTAATTTAGGATGTAAAAATAAAAATAAAATGTAACTTATTGTTTGATTTGGTGGAAGAAAAAAAAAAAAGGTGTGATGCTTGTATTTATAGGAAAGAAAGAAAACGAGTATAAAGATCTTAGCCTATGATTTTTTTCCGCTGTGGCTTTTTTTTTTTAAACGATGCTCCCATCACCACACCCGTCAGCAGCACTTAGTGTTTTTGTCAGCTCTGAAATGCGAGTTGAAATTGCAGGGAGGGAAGGATGTGTGGGCGTCCTTTAGTTCAAGTCTCCTCCGTTCCCGCCCTCAGACCAAGGATGTGGTGCTGTCGGGGTTGATCCGCACCGGCCTCGTGCTCTTCCTCAGGTCGTGCAGCTGCTTGGCCGGCTTGCCCACGCCCTCCTCGAATCGCCGCTCCACCACCGGCAGCACGGTGTCGTGCAGGAAGCCGGCGTTCTGCAGGATGAAGGACTTCTTCTCGGGGTCCTGTTCGCAGCGCAGGCTGTAGTCGACGTGCTGCACCGCCACAAGGATGATCTCCCGCAGGCTCTCCAGCAGCACCATGTGCAGCTCGGGGAAGTAGAGCTTCAGGCCCTCCTCCAGGAAGCTCATCATCTGCTTGGTGAAGGCCACGACGGTGTAGCTCAGGTTGACCCAGCAGTCGTCCCCCGTGTACTGCTGGAAGCTGATGCCGCAGCCGCGCATCTCTTCCTGCGAAAAGGAGAGAAGACGGTAGCGTTGGAGAAAAAATAGACATACGTGGAAGCTTATAAAGGGTCCTACAATAAAGGGGTGAAACAGTGATGAGCTTATTTATACAAAAATATACAAGAAAATATAAATTCCTGTCTGTTCTTTTGTTAAATGATTAAAAAATATTTTAGTTTTAATCAGTGAATGATAAATGAACTGATTTCTTTTTCCCTTTCCTCGTCATACTGACCAGTCAAGATGCTTCCACTGGGTGATTTAGGAACAAATGCTTTATGGGCAATAGTTTCATGTTTGAAAGATATTTTTACTATTTTTGGTCCTTTAAGCCTTATTTTTTACTTCTCCATTTACGTCGAAACGGATTGACGCAGCGCCATTATCCGTCCGCTCAAGGGCTCTCTGTCACCTACGCAAAGACGTATGGAGTAGAGCCGCATTTTCTAACCATCCGGCTCCGTCAATAGAGAGCGTATGCCTGGTATTGGTCAATTCAGCAACAGCCAGAGATCGTTTCACCAGAACGGGGCTCTATAGTCGCTGTAATCAGTAGTTAATGCAGCGTTCGGCCACTACATGCTTTATATTGAAAGGATAACTTATCTAATCTGTTCTTTTTGCGATTTTGAACAAAAAGAGGTGTAGGAAACAACAAAAAAGGCTGCTGTGTTTGTTTGCTTATGTTTTAAGAGTATTCTATGAGCTGCACTTCTAGTAAAAAGTTTTACAGCTTAATTGAAATTTACTTTCTGTCGTCCTTTACTCATTGAGGGGGGAAATGTATTCACAACCTGAAGAAAGTAAACTGTAGTTAAACAGAGACAACACAGCAGTGGTAGACCTGACGTGAAAAGTCAGCACCCCCTGCTGCCCTGGTGGGGGATTGGTTGGCAACGCTGGATAACCAATGGAGAACGGAGAGGCAGAAACTGAGAACTATAATCGAAAAACATCTATCAGTACGTCTACGTCTGGGTGCAAACCTGTTGATGGCAAAGCATAAACTAGGTTTAATTTAGTTTCTTTGTAGAATTCTGCATTTTTTCCTCAGAATTCTGACTTGATTCTCAGAATATTTAATTTTAACATTTTAGATTTTCTTTAGAATGATATGTTGTTGTTTTTCTGAATTTGACCTGAACGTCAGAATTTCGGGAACATTTCAGAGTTTTCGTTGTGGCATTAATACTCTATAATCTGTCCATTATTATAGTATTTGTGTCATTTCCTACTGTACTGATGATCCAGCCTTTTAAACAAAAGTGCTTTGATTTTTCGTTCAACAAAAACTCCCATTTTGCTGAGGGGTTTTCACATTCAGGCTTATCAGGTTAGTTCTAATTCAAACAAAGCGGTTTCATAGCATTTTTTCTTTCACTATGTGTATTTTGTTGGTAAATTTTTGCCTTAAAATGACCCCAATAAAGTTAAAAAAAAAACTCTCCAAAGTCAGAGTTCTAACAACCGAGGATCAAAGAACAATACAGAAAGCAGAAGGAAAGATGAAAACAATGGCAGTCGGCGCCACCTTGAGTTTGGCCAAAGCCTCAGGGGTCATCAGGTTCATCCTCCTCCACATCTCCTCAGAGTTCCTGTGCTTGGTGGCTTCGATGATGATATCCTTGTAGCTCTGCAGGGCCGCCCTGATGTCTTTGACCAGCAGCGACTGCAGAGTGAAGGTCAGATCCAGGCCGATCTCGGTCAGCTGCTGGCAGTGCTCTTTGGCCACTTTCACGCACTCGGCTGCTGTGGACAGGCTCTCCTTACTGTCAAACACCTGGAAAAGAGAGAGCCATCACGAACCCTAGGTGAGCTGAAGGACATTCCCGTGACAGGCACTTTCAGCTCATCTCTTACCTGCTTGCTGAAGGCGTCAGCGAACATGGTCATGGCCGACCTGGACCAGACCACGAAAGCAGAGTAGCAGCCCGTGTACCCCGCAAAGTCCATCTCGAACTCTTTGGCGGTCTCCAGCAAGCTGGTAAAGAAAATGTTGCAGAGCTTATGGATGTAGAGTAGCGTGGCTCCTTCGATGCGTAGCTGCCGTATGGCCGTCTGGACGGCGGAGGCGCGGTTCTTCAGGAACAGCTCACAAGCTTTCGTGGACTGACCTGAAACCGGCAGAATCCATGAGTCATTACAGGGTTACGAAGTCTAGGCCGTTGTATTTAGAGCCTACTTAGTGTTTAGTGTCGAGTACTGGTAAGTCTCTTGAGTTTAGCGGCTGTTCAAACCCTAGACTGATTATTTGATTTAACAATGTTTGCAAAAGCGGCTAAAAAAAATCTTCAGACAGCCTGGAGAGCCGTAGATCACGAGCGTTTTGAGAGTACAAGAAAGTCTGGCAGCTCAGAAGACACCTAATATGTAATAAGAGAAGACTCTATGGATCAAATTTGACTTTATTGGGGTTTTTTTTTTTGCAAGATTCACCAATCAGAGTTTTCCTGGATGATACCAGATTCCACTTTTTGTTCAGATCTGACCTGTTTTGAAACCTTGTTTTGATTGAGGCAGGATGCGGTCCAGGGTTTTATTCCCGACTTTGAGTCTCCTCTCCCCTTTCTTTTCTGACCATTTCCTATCTGAATACAACATACAAGTAGGGATGTGACAGTTTCAAAATACCGTAATATTTAAACATTAACAATGTCTTTTTTTTTAAGTGTTTGTACTTTTTTGTACTCTGGCTATGTTTGCTTATACTATTTTATATTCTTTCTTTTTTTATCAATTCAAATTTCCAGTCCGTTTTATACTATCAGCTTGAAGTTATAGAACATAATAAAATCTGATTATTTCCAGGAATTAGAAGACACGTATAACTTAATAATAGAAGACTCTGTTAGCAGTACTGAATACTCTACAGAGATGCTGCTTTGGAATTATACAAAGATTGATCAAATGACTTTATTGCGGGGTTTTTAAATGACATTCACCGATCAGTTTTCCTGGATGATACCAGATTCCACTTTTCGTTCAGATCTGACTTGTTTTGAACTTAACGCTTGTTTTGATTGAGCCAGAATGCGGTCCAGAGTTCGATTCCTGACTTTGTGTCCCTTCCGCCCTTTCTTTTCTGACCATTTCATGTTTTGATATTACATACAATTAGGGTGTTAACTGTTTCAAAGTATTATTTAAACAATCACACGATTTTCAAGTACTTGTATTTTGTCTACTCTGGCTATGTCTGCTTGTACTTTTGTACAATCAAATTTCCATTCAGTTTTATACTTTAAACTGGAAGTTATAGAAAATAATAACATTTAATTAATTTCAGGAGTTAAAAGGAAAGAATTCTGGGGAGAAAATTATTTGTTTAATGCTGATAAACGTTTTTTTTAAGTCGTAGGCATATTTGCATCCATTTTTCTTGATTAAAGTCTACCAAAAAGTGACTTTTGTCTACAGTTACATCTCTACAAATAAGTGCCTCTAAACCATTGTTTTATTCCAACAATTAATGCTAGGTGGAGTTTATGCATCAAAGAAAATGTTTTTAACTTCATGTTTACTGTTGGTGAGTTCACAGGCACCAGAAATTGAGAGCATTCACTTTTGATGCATTTAATAACAACAAACAATCTGATTTCCTAAGTGTTTACCCTGATTGTCATTGCTTAGACCAAATAAGGGGTTGACTGATCACTTCTGCTCCTTGTTTAATACTGGCTTGTGCTTTTTGTTTGAAAAATTAGTTCTTTCAGAACTAAGTAAAAGAAAGTAATAATCAGTATGACATTTTATAAAGCGTCGAGTTCTAATCTGCTCTAAAATTCTGCAAACCAGTTGAAGATTTAGAAAAGATTTAACTGAAAACAAATTGATGTTTGGGATCAACATCATATTGTGTCCAAGCGTCGATCATCCGACCCAAAGTTTAGGTTTTTAAACGTAAAAATGCCAAATCAACTGTCAAGCACGGTGATGGCAGCATCATGGTGTGGGATGCTTCAAAATTCTTTTTTTTTTTAAAAGGTAAAAAGTGTGATTGATTCTGGAATATTGCTGTAGGACATAAATGAAGCAGTAACCGAGTCTGATGAGCTGAGAGACGGCGCGCCGGGTGGCTTTGGGTCCGCCACGGAGCGAGCGATCCGGAGACAACTCAAACACCAGCACCTCCGTCAGCTGCCGCACGCGCTCGTCCACCTTGGCCCTGAGGTCCTTGGCCCTCGGGGTCAGCGGCTGGTCCTTCAGGTACTCGTTGAGCTTGTCCAGCAGGTCAACCGCTCCCTCAAAGTCCCTCTGGGCGATGCACACGTCCAGGTCCTCGGGCAGCTCCTGGATCCACTCCAGGCTGAGGTCCACGCCGTCCTCAGAGTCCGCCGGCTCGTCGTCGTCCACGTCGAAGGGGTTGGTGGACGCCGCGGCCCGCGCAGGAGACGTGGGGGGCTCCTCCTCCTTCTTGTGCTTCTCCTTGGAGGCTTTGTTCTTCTTGGTCTCGTCAAGGATCTCCAGCCACTCCTTCTTGACCTTGCTGTTCTCCGCCTGGAAGATGCGGCTGTCGGGGAACATGAGGATCTTGAACATGTCCTTCATGGGCTGGTTGTCCTTCACGTTCACCACGGCGAAGCTCTCCAGGTCATACAGGGCGTTGTACTTGTACTTCACCGCTCCTCTGCGGTTAGGGAGCCAGGTGGCGATCAGCAGGCAGTCGTTCATGAGGAAGGCGTGGACCTTCTGGATGGGCGACATATTGTCCACGTCATACTCCACCAGGTCTCCATTGTAGACCAGGTGTCTACCTGGGGTGTCCATGATGTTTTTAGCTCCTTCCACCTTCTCCAGCAGGGAGGTGAGGGTCCTCTGCTTCAGCTCCTCCGTCTCTTTAGGGAAGGCCGCCTGCATCTCCTTAGAGGTCTCATCCTTATCTGTGGAGAGCAGGGACTGAGTGATGCTCTCCATGATGCTCTTCTGCTCGGTCAGGATGTGGCTCAGCTGGTACATCTCGCTCTCCAGATACGAGATCTCCTTGGCCGTCTCGATGAACTGCCTGTAGTTCTTGTACACATTCTTCTTGAGGTTCTGGGCCGTCTCGTCGGCCAGATTCTGGATTTTCTGCCGATGCTCCTGCAGGTCTCGGTCACCGTCGGACTGCTGGGACAGCTGCTTCACGTAGCTCTGCGGGTCGAAGTTGGGCGATTCGAGGAGTTTCCGAAGTCGGTTCCCGGTTTCAGACATTTTTAGTCCGGAGTTTTAGATTCTTGTTGGATCAAAAGTGGAATTAAAACAGCAAACAGCCGACAAACTCCTTCATATCCGCTAATACACAAACAGGAAGCTGTGTGAAGGTTGACAGCCGGGTTGTGAACGTCACGGGATCAATGTGACAAGCACGTCAACTAAGCCGCCATATTGGGAGGGTCGGCTATGGTACTGTACAAACAGCTAAAATATAACTAAATTTAACATTTTCAACTAATTCAGAACATTTATTTATTTATACCTTCACTACAGAATATTATGTTTAATAAGATTGGGGGCGAGTTTCATCTCAGAGTTCTGACTTTCAAAATGTCAAAATTCTGCATTTGTCAGGATTCTCATTTTGTTCTCAGAAAAATTAAGTTTGGATTATTAGGGGTGTGTTTTTTTCTGCTCCAACATTAAAGTTCCTACAATTCTGAATTTTATGAAGTACTCATTTTGTAATTAAACTTTTTTAATCAAAATTCTACGTTTCCAGGTTTTGCTTTTTTCCCGAATTCTGATGTATATTGACTTTTTCGTCCCAATTCTGACTTCAATCTCAGATTTCTAACTATTTCCTGCTGAATCTTTTTCCTCGGTGTTCTCACTTTTTTCACAATCTTGATTCCAATTTTAGATTTATTTATTTTTTATTCTGACTTTAATCAGAGTTCTGACAATGTTCTCAGAATTTTGACTCTATTCTCAAAAGTTTGAAAAAGTCAGAATTCTGAGATTTTTGTTAGATTTCTTTTCTTCTCTTCTTTCTTCTCTTCTTCAAATATTAGTAACAAGTGTGGCTTCTCGTACTTAACTAAAATGTCTGGATACTCTATTAGGGCTAGTATTTTCACTGAATGAAAAAAAAACATCAGAAAGTTCACCAGATGCTGAAAAACACTTTTAGTTAATGTTTAAGTGAGACCGACCTCTTGTTTGGTATTCTAATGTTATTTTCTGTCTGGTGAGCCTGTTGTGCCATTGGGGGGTGAAGTAAATATACGTTGTGCCATACATTGTCACTGGAAGCACCTTACTCTGTTATAACAGATACATAGGTCATCATTACCTACTTTAAACATTAGTTTCATACGTTTTAAATTGAAAACAAATGATTTGGTGAAGTGTTTCTTCTGCTAAATCTGTTAGTTTGTAATTATGTTATCTATTTGGATTAATTTTCTCATGTTAGAATATCAGAATATGCATATATCTTAAAAATGTTGTCTGTCTCATGATATATAGATCTAATATTAAGATATTAAATATGATGTACGGGTCAGTTACTCAGTACTCAAGTAGTCTTTTTTACCAAAAACGTTTTTACTCTTTCTTGGATGACTATGTTTTTACTTTTACTTGAGTAAGAATGTGTTGAAGTACTTGAGTATAGTTTACTTTAGTTTACCTACCTCTGCCTAGGTTCTGCTATTAGTGATAATAAACACCTTTATTCATAAATACAATAATTTATAACAAATATTGTAGAATAGAAACTAATTAAAGAATCTAGGCGATAATGTATTTATTATATTTTATTTTGCCCCATTTAGGTTTCATAGAATAGGTTTACTGATCAGTAGCGAAATGCCAAGTCAAAACTTTAAACATTTAGTTCGGCAATGAAAAACTTTTTTACAATACAAAAAATAGTCTTCAAATAATCTACAAAAATATTATTTGGTTGTGATTGGCTTTTTGATATACCTCTATAGGGTTTGACTTGATCGTAGAACAACATCCGGGTCAAGTTTAGCCCGGAATGCGATACAACGCCAGAAATTCACTTAACGAAGGGGAAGAGTATTTTTCTTATAAATGAGATCATATTTATAATTTGATATATATTGACAATTAAGAAGAATTCGCCAAATGAACAAAGCTACGACAGAAAACAAAGCTTTTATTTTTGTAAACTACCGGAAATTGCCACGGGCATTTCCGCATTTTGACACGTAACCGATGGGCGCTAGCTTTATGCAAGTTATTTGATGCTTTTATGCGACAAAATGTGATTGAATTCGGAAATCTGACGCAAAGCCGAGCAATTTTACTGTGATACGTTGTTATTATGATCTGGTTCAATCTTTTGTTCATTCCGGAACTTACGCTGCTTTTGTTTTACATGAATTTCAAGTTCCGAAGCTAGCTAGCCTCCTGCTGCTGACGTTGTTGTTGTTGTCATGGATGCCGATTTCCTGCTCGCCATTCAGCTTCAGGAGCAGTTCGACACTGAATACCAGACCTCACAGTTATCTTCAGAGGGCTTTCTGGAGGATGACTTCGGACAAAGCAGTAAGAAACAGAAAATCGAGGCAGCTGGAGGCGGCATCGACGCTGTTTCCCGCTGGAAGCCGCCGACCTCCCAGCCCGAGAGGCCGCTGAGCATCGTAGACCAGTCCTGGGAGGTGCTGGACCCCAACCCGGACGTGAGGGCCATGTTCCTGGAGTTCAACGACATGTTCTTCTGGGGGAAACTCTGTGGGGTGGAGGTCAAATGGAGCCCCAGAATGACTCTGTAAGAGATCTTTCACGAAACTATCATGAAAAGTGTAAAAATGTCAGCATTTTTCAACACTAAAATCGCACAACGATGCTTCTGATAGTCGAGGTCGTCACCCTTTTCCATAGCAACAAATCCATGGGTTATACAGACATCCTAGACAGGAAGGGGTTCCATCCAGCCTTCATAGATATGCATCCTTATTAAATAACTGTAACCTGTAGCCACCCTAAAGAGGAACCATTAGTTTGTTCATTATTCATATTTCTTGATTATAGCAGAAAGCTATTAAAGCTGGAACAGAGCAGCGCTCCTATTTTCCTGTTGAGTGCCGCAGAAAAACCCAGCACATGCTGAAGGTCACTCTACTTGAAGAAGCCAAAGGATCCTCTTCTCCGAGATCCTCTCCACGAGGACCACAGACCGGATCAGTGGCCGGCTTCGGCCCTGGTGGAGTCCATGAAGGAAGGGACTTTTTCCGAACCACAAAAACCCATGTGGACAGGACTGTCTTCCTCTCCCTGACGCCCTGTTCAACTCTGCAGCACAGCTCTTTCCCAAAACTCAACAGCTAAACATAAAACGTCAAAATAATAACCTCAAAACAGACTTTTTTACAAGATTATTGTACAAATGTGTCATTTATCAGGGTCAAGTTGGAATAAAAGACAAACATCTTTCATTTATAGCCTTCTATAGGGCATGGTGCATGTTTTATTAGGCCATTTCCTAATGCAGTGGTTTTTCAGTAGACCAATCAAAGTATAAATTATTATAAGTTATTGATTGGTCTACTGAATACAGTTGTGTTAGAAAATAACGTATTAGAAAAGCGTTGGTCATCAAATAAAGACGTTCTTTACAAGTGTTGCTGGAGTCTCCGCTACTAATTCATAAATATTCCTTCTTTCCATGCACCTTGGGAGTTGGTGAAGTTGCGCCTACTGAAGGTCACCAATGTGTCATTTAAAAGATTTCTGGAAGTATGATTTCTGTTGTAATTTCTCAGCCTTTATTTTTTTTTTGTTTAACCTTTTATATTGAATATTAAAATTCGGTAACGATATGTAAATTTGGGCCGATTTGCTATAATCGATATTAATTAATATATTCCCTCGCCTTTAAAAGGTAGCAAAAATAATTAGGTGTATCAGCATTCCAATCAGGGATAATGTTCATGTTAATCTGCTGAATAAGTAAGCAGCCACCTGCTTTTTGTTCTTGTGTTTCTGCAGATGTGCCGGGGTTTGTTCCTACGAAGGCCGAGGTGGGCTCTGTTCGATCCGGCTCAGTGAGCCCCTGCTGAAGCTGAGACCCAGAAAAGATCTGGTGGAGGTCGGACTCTTCATTTCACTTCAGTGTTATTTTCAATGCGATACTTGTGTAATGCAGGGTTTCTAACACGTCTTAAAAAGCATTGAATTTATTAATTTGGTCTTAAAAAGACTTTAAAAGTCTTGAATTTTGATATTTGGGTCTTAAAATGTTTTGCATTATTTAACTTGGTATTGCAAGTTTAATTTGTCAACCACGGTTATTTTGATTCAATAGTGTTGCATAAATTAAGAGCAGTGGAACAAATAACTGAGAACATGACGTCTTCAGTAAATGAAGATTACATTTTTATTTTTTTGAAAGCGTAGACAATGTTAAGTAAAAAAATTTAATTTTTAGGCAAACATTCTTGTGGCCTGCTAAAATGTTTTTTGACCTTTCACACCTCTGCTTGGCTTGATATTCTCTTTAACACATTCAAAATTTCTCTGAGAAATTAGTGAACACCAGTTGAAGGATTTTGTTTTTTATTTCTATCAGTAGGGCCGTGCAATAGGCCATGAAATGGGTATACATTTTTTATATAAATGGTTTTAAAAATGCTTGAATTTAATTTGATGAAACCTGTAGGAACCCTGTAATTTTCTTCTGGGGCTCGGGCAGATCGTGGGTTAACGTCTTTATGATCGTTGGTTTCCGCAGACTCTCCTCCATGAAATGATCCACGCGCTCCTGTTTGTGACCCAGAACAACCGGGACAGAGACGGCCACGGGCCCGAGTTCTGCAAACACATGAACAGGATCAACAAAGCCAGTGGGACTAAAATCACTGTAGGTGCATTTCCTTCAGCACTGAGATCTGTCAGCTGATTCTCCTCATGTCGATCTGGAGCCGCCATTTTTTGTTGTTGTTTAATTTTACCCAGGTCTACCACAGTTTCCACGACGAAGTCGACGTCTACCGGCAGCACTGGTGGCGATGCAGCGGACCCTGCCAGAGCCGCAAGCCTTACTTTGGGTATGTGAAGAGGGCCATGAACCGGGCCCCGTCCCGTCTGGACCCCTGGTGGGAGGACCACCAGAGGACATGCGGTGGGACGTACACCAAGGTCAAGGAACCTGAGGGATACCGGAAAAAAACCAAGAAGGAGACGAAGACCTCAGAGAAGAAGAATGTTGTAAATGGGAAACCCTCGGAAATAGTGAAAGGTGATCTGTTTTTACAATATCTAGGGTGTTCAGTTTGAGTTGTACTAACGATAAGAAAGGTATTAAAGGGGATGTATTATGCAAATGTCAGCTTTTTCATTTTTTGTGTAGCCATTTGGGTCCCTGCTGCCTCTACAAAGACTCCAAACATGAATAAAAACCATCAACCAGCAGAAGGTTCCTTATTGGGATGTCACAATGAGCTGAATTTGGATAAAACTGCCCCTCATTTGTAAAAACCTGCCTACTTATCTCAACAAGGAGCCTAAGTACGACCTTCTACATCCAGTTCCTGGGTCAAAAAAACTAGTAAGGTCAGTGGAGCGATAAAAGTTATTTTCTGATCTCGTTTTAACCGAGCCATGGAATGAACATATGGTGTCAATGAATTTTAAAGACGAAGCTGTAATTTTCTGACAGGCAGAAAAAGTTACTTCAGGTGTTTTGTGAAAAACACGTAGTGGACTACGACTGCTTGTCTCATGAATTTACGTGACCGAACCACACAAGGAGAAGGAAAAAAATGGAGGTGAGTTTAGCAAGCTTTGCATCCGTACTCCAGGACAAAGAAAAGAGCGTTAAATGTGGAGAAAACCCCTAGAAATCTGGCCACGTGGCTCCGTGATGTAATGTACGAGTCTTCTGATTTGTAGTCTTTTTAATTAGGAATTGTTACAAGCAAATGAATCAGATGACAAACAACCGAAACTCACATTTTGAGTTATAATCAAACTGAGGTAGAACAAACGTGTGATTCAGGCTGTAAGGAAAAAGCGGCCCAGAAAATAGCTTTCATTGCTCCATTGACTTCCATTGACTATTTTTTCAGTCAGAACGGTGCTCTATAGTTGATGTAATCTGTAGCCAATGCAGCGTTTGGGCGCTACATGCTTTATATTGCAAGGCCAGTTTATCTAATACGGTGTTTTGAGCACCAGGAGGTGTGGAGAACAACAAAACAGGCAGCTGTGTTTGTTTTGTTTTTACATGTGCTTTTAGAGTATTCCATGAGATGCACTTCTACTAAAAAAGCTTTCCTGGGGTCTCATTTATAAAACAATCCTCACTAAAACCATACTTAAGCTCAGCAACTTTTTCTTTTGTTTACGCCTAGTAAGTTTATGATCTATTAAACTTGGAGTACGCACAGCTGCACGCAATTTCCACTCATTGTAGAAATGTGCTCAGTTGTTTCTGGATCATATCCCGTCCAGCAGTTGCTGCAACATGCTGAGCTGGAATCGCTCTGGTTCGGCTGTAGGTCCGTTTCTCAGTGAAAGCAGTAACAATAATACGTGCTCCACATTAGAGTCGAATACGATAACACCATAAAAAGTCACTACATTCGCCCCTAGTCGCTTTTTTGAAAAATAGTCGCTAGGTAAGTCTAAACAATCGCTAATATATAGCGACACTGTTGCTGCATTAGCAGCACTGTTCCCTTCTGGATGGGTTGAGGTCTTTTTTTTTTTAAAGACATATCTCTGACCTAACCGTCCTAAATTTCGGTATCTGTAAATTTCCGTTATACCGCCAAGCCGTATTCACAGCTATATTTGCCTACAAC
This sequence comes from Apricaphanius iberus, assembly GCA_028564705.1. Taxonomy (NCBI): domain Eukaryota; kingdom Metazoa; phylum Chordata; class Actinopteri; order Cyprinodontiformes; family Aphaniidae; genus Apricaphanius; species Apricaphanius iberus. The sequence continues at coordinate 168,707 of JAPXFQ010002564.1, forward strand.
GGAAGACTGCTACGTCTTCTTCTATGGTTGTTTCCAGTGTTTTAGACAGTTTTGAGCATGTCAAAGTGATTTATTCTGCTCAAACATGTAGCGGATGGCAGACCCACCAGAAAAAGTCAGCACCCCCTGCTGTCCTGGTGGGGAATTGCTTTGCGACACTGACAGACCAACAGAGAAGTATAAACGGGGCTTCAGGCTCCCCATTCTTGCCATTCCCATATGTGACAAACCTGTAACTTAGTAACAAGATGGGTGGGCGTGGTCTGAAACTACAAATTTGCATTAAAGTGAGAGAGCCTCTAAACAGCTCATTCTGAAAGGCGCTAAAACTGTCAAGAATTGAGCTGGTGAGATCGCGTTGTGATTATTATTATTTTTTTGTAAATTCATTAACATGTTTTATACAGATGATAGACCTGTTATAACTTGTTTAAAAGTAGGTATAATATGCCCCCTTTAATAGCTGTCGTCTTTCTGCTCAGGTTCTGGATCTCAGGACATAAGGAACGTCATCCCGTTCAGTGGGAAAGGCTTCCTCCTGGGAGGAAAGTCCCAAACCTTCTCTACTTCCTCCACACCTCCGTCACCACCAGTGCGTGCTCCGTCCAGCTCCGTCTCCTCTTCAGCTGGCTCTGGCTTATCCGATCAAAGACGCTCGATCTCAAACAGCCCGCCCTCCTTCAGGCCGGCGAGTGCCGCCAGAGGAAAACCTCCCGTGAAGAGATCAGTCGGGAACACCAGAGCATTCGTCAGCATTAACGGCTCCCCCGTTAAAGTTCCTAAACCTCAAGGCAACGCCAGAAACCAGGTCAAACAGGCTTCCATTCAGGATCTGTTCAACAGCACTAACCCCAGGAGGTCAGCTGGTCAGTCCTCTGTGCCTAAGAGGGACATTCCTGCCGAGACTTTCCCTAGCGTCGCGTCTAACTCCAGTCTGCAGCAGTCGCCTCTAAAGTCAGCAGCATGCGAAGGCGGCGCTGCAACATCAACTCAGTCCAAATATTTCAGGGATTCTGCTGCTGCGGTTAAACTGGGGTCCGCAGGTGGAGGTCAGCCGTCGAGGAAGAGGCCGCGGGATGACCTGAGCAGCTCAGCCAGGATCTTTGATTTCTTTGAGAAGACGCTAAGCAGCAACTCGGCCGCCTCAAGGGAGCCAGCAAAGACGCAGTCGGCTTCTGGCGCCGCCCCGTCGTCCCTTCAGTCCTCTGCAGGACAGAACAGCGCCCCCTCCTCGTCCTCAGCATCATCCTCCTCCACCCTGGCGATAATGGTCAGCTGTCCTGTGTGCCAAGCTAAAGTCCAGGAGTCGAAGATAAACGAGCATCTCGATTCCTGCCTTGCTTAAACGTCTCTTAGAATAAAACCTCTCCAGATTTTTAAGGATTTTAGTGTCTTGATGCACAGAAACCTTTTCTTTTTTTTACACCTTCAGTGCCTGTAGAGTAGTGGGAAAGTTTTACAAATAATATAAGTAAAGCTCAATGTTCTGTAACACATATCAGTTCTGCAAAATAACCTCAGGGCTTTACATTCAACTCCCTTGAAAGCTTAATGAACAAATAATCTACGTTTTAAAAGATGGCTTTGATCAGCGAACTGAACAAGTTCTCGCCTGTGGTTTTATTTGAGTTTCTGTCCTCCACTGCAGAGCTGCATCAGGAGAGAGTGACCTCTGCTGAGTCGTGCGAATCAGATTTCACTTTCGTTGGCTAGTTATTTTCGCACGTCTCTTCCCATTTCCGCTGCAGAGGGAATCGCGATGCGAGATTGATAATGCACTGACATTTCTGCAGGACATAAAAGGATGAGGTTGCACATGGTTTTAATGTGTGTTTTAAAGAAAACTTATGTAAAGTAAACTTTTTCTGAATAAAATGTTTTATTACTGACTTTGCCTAAATTATGTAAAGTGCAATTGTTATTTTTAATCACAAAACAGCATTTTTCAGGTTTAATAAATATCATGGGAAAATTCAAAGCAGAGTTAGGTTAGGTTAGGTTAGGTTAGTTAGCTCTGCCCATCATAAGATGGAAAGGGGCTGACACAACTGCAAAAGGGAGCATTAATCAGAGTAGTAGACCAGGAGTTAATCCAGGAGAATCTATTCGGGATGTTAGCGACAAGAAGAATGACCTAAAAAGTCTGGTTTGTACGTTGTTACAAGTTATGTAGGTGACACAGGAACAACAAAATTGTTGCTTAGAATATGTAAAAGTGCAAAGGTTAAGAACACTTTCGCAAATCCCTTTAGATTTAATATAAATCTATACATTTTTTTGGTGTTTTCTGGACGTTCACAGTCAGGGATGCTTCAAATTCTTGTGAGCATATGAGCTTCAAAGGAAAGCCCAGATTGGATTTGGGGCGTGGCACTGTTGGTGGTTGAGCATAAAATGGGAGAGAAGAGTGAGGGCGGAGGTCAAGGCTGCATGGGGCCAGCTGCTGCCCTCAAGACGCTGCAGAAATAAAACAAGAGGCAAAAGAAAGGATGTCAACCATGGCATTTCAATTACCACAGTCTGTCGCTGCTGCAGCTCTGATGTAGAGCTGCTCGTGTCCAGAGCTGCTCAGAGAATACAGAGTTAATGTTATTTTTGACGACCTCTGCTTGTTTAAGGCCTTGAAATGGGAGGAAAACGTTTTTCCTGACATATAACATAAAATAAATAGATTTTTTGTGTAGTCTGGCATAAATTCTGCAGATTTAATCAAATTTAGGCCATGATCAAAATAGTTATTTTGTTATCTAAAGATTCCTGCTTTCAAATAAACTTAATGAAATATCATTCTGCAGCCATAAAGCCCTGAATGCCAAATGCTTTTGAAACTACATCACCTTCTCAGACAGTTATTCAGTCTTTGGAAGGGTTTTCTCCTATGTATACTTCTGTCCTATGCAGCAGATAAAAGCACTCTGTCTGATCCCTTTCCTGTTTGACTACAGGAAGAAGCGGCCCTCCCGATGTGAAGAAAATGCATTTCATTGACAGCAGCTGTTGGTCACGGCCACTCCTCTTTCCTGAGCTGCTGGGAGGTCGAACCCCTCCAAATGCTCCCTCCTTCCTGTCAGGCCCATTGTCTCTCACTGACACTGAGGCATACCCGACGAGCCCCGGGTTCAACGCAGCTGTTGCTGCAGAAAAATGGAAATAAGGCACACTTAGGGGGTTGGTCCATCTGTGGAAGGTGGAGGACATTCACTGCAGAGAAATCTGCTTTTCAGATAAAGATTTTTGCACTTTTAGTGTGGAAAATGTATTAGCACGCTCCCCCTCATCACACGTCCGTCTAATTATTTAACAGAAGTCAGCGCTATCACATCTTATTTCAACAAAATTACCAAAAACAATACCTCTTTGTGTCATTCTAAAACATTAACAGTCTTTAGACATAGCACTAAGTACATACAGTGATGTGAAAAAGTATGACTCCTTTCTGACCTCCTTCTTTTTTTCCTTCTTTCTGCATGCTTGTCACTAGGGATGCAACGATACCAGTTTTTCCAAACCGATATGCTACAAAGTACTTGCCGATAACGACTACCAATGCTGATACACCTACCACACAGAAAAAAATGCAATGAATTGGAAGGCAGCTTTTATTTTCTACTCTGCTTAATACGACAAATGATGGTGAATTAGATAAAAAGTAAAATATTTATAAAAATAATTACAAAACTAAAATTTCCAATGAAAAAAAAAAAAATTTCTGTGACATTATTGAACAGTTTCCATATTTTAACTATTAGTTCATGGTATCAATTAACTAACCAATACCAATGTAAGTTCATTACAATTGTATCGGCCCCGATACCCCTACTTGTTACACTTAAATATTTCAGACCATCAAACAAAAAAACCCTGTAAATAATTATATATATATAAAAAAAAAAAGAAAATCTCTTAAGACGTAACGTTTTTGTTGCTTTCCAAGATATTTTAACCTTCTTCAGGGTATAATTTGATGATTTCCTGAGTAATCAGGTCATCCAGTAATCTGGCCAGGGTGTGGATAGTAAAATAATAAACTTAGAAAATGTTGTGGATCACAGTTAATTCATGATTTATCAAGGGGGACAGATATTAAGGATGTAGGAAAATACACCAGTACAATGCAATATTTATGTCACGATATTGTACCCATATCCAAAAGCAATGTATCTTTTTTTATTTTTAGAATTTGAATGGAACCATTATTGATGGTAGTCATTTTTATAGTAAAAGAAAAAGTATCACTGGTAGTTGGTCGCTTTTTTTTCACCTTCTTCGTGCCTGTGGATCAGCTAGATCTAGTAATAAAACTGGATGCGTTTTATATAAAACAGGTTGGAGTGTTCAGAATGTTCTGACAGTTTTTCTACAGTTAAATTCAGTTTTAAAAATCATAATATATCGTTTTACTCATAGTATTGCAATATATCTTCTTCACTGTATTGTGATATAAATATAGTATCACCAGGGTCTTGCCAATTGGTTTGGATGTGTGTTTTCCTCCCCTTAATGTATTTGCAGATACCGAGTACCAATTGGTGATACTTCGACCAAACACAAAAAATGCTATGATTTGGAGGATTTATTTTCTTCTCCTCTTCTTACAACAAATGATGATGAAATAGATAAAATATTAAATACTAACAAAAATTACCACGAAACTAAAACTTCAAGTGAAAAATATAAATTTTCTGTGAAATTATTGCAGAGTTTCCACATTTTAATTATTGGGTCATGGTTTCGGTTAACTAATGGATAATGATACGAGGACATTAGAATGCTATCGGCCCCGATAGCCGATACCGATAGCAGTATCAGTGTATCAGCCTAAAAGAAACCCATCATTTGAAGGATGATTATTGTTTTTACTTAAGTTATTTCCCCTTAAAATAAATTTTGCTTGATTATCTAAAACATTTAGATTTGACCAAAAAAAGCACGGTCTTTGCACAGCCCCATATTCTCTGCTAACTAACATCTTGCTTTTGTGACTAGAAAGCACATCTGTGAGTTATAAAATAAATCTAAAATATGTATTTATAGTCTGTTGTTGCATAACAATAATTGTATTAATTTAAACACAACATTAATAGTGTTGATTATGTTTGAAAAATGACTTATCATTTAGTTGCAGCTGATGAAATTTTTCATTTTCTTACAAAATATTCTTATTTTGGAGAAAATATTAGATGTTATTTTTGAGGGTTTAGCATGCCTGCTTTAATTGCTTAAGATGCAATTCCTTTCCAGCACAGACTTACTGGGTATCTTTAGACAATTATTAGCAGGATTGAACCAAATGACCCAAAGTCATTGTTCATTTAACCAGAAGGATTAACACAACCCTTCAGCAGTCGCATGGATCATATGTCTAATCCTCCGGTTCCAAGGGGCGGCGGTGATGGTGATACAGACTCATAAAACAGTCCTCCTGCCTGGTAAAACCCCTGGAAAAGCAACATATTGACCTTGATCTCTATCGGCTAACTGGCTACTCTGTTTTCAGAGCCGGATTACACAACTGAGATGATTTTCGAGGAAATATATGCAGAATTTAGATTAACAGATTTATTTGGGAAACAACAACCAGCATTCAGCAGGTTTTATACGACTTAAGGGGATTTATTTTAGTTTGGATCTGGGAAGAAGAGTTTCCATCCAAATGCTAAAGGCATAACCAAACTAAGAAGTTGCTTATTGAACAGAAACTAGAAATTATAATTTATGAAAATGTGATATTAGGCAACTCCATTTGATTTAGTTTTGTTTCAGTGTAGATTATTTTAAAAATGTTCAATCGTTTACATTTTTGTTTATTAACTAGGCAAGTAATTTTTTATTATTACTTTTTTAATTATAATTATTTTTTATTTTAAAGATGTTGCAAAAATATTTACATTAAATACATTTAAAATAATAAACATGTATATACTATGCCTTTTAATTAAGAAAATATTTTAATTGTGTTTTAAAAATATTACTAAAATGCAATTTCAGATGACTTTTTAACGTTCATTGTTTAATTTTTGTGTTATGTGATGCTTTTGTTTAACCTTTCTATTTTGTTTGAGCTTCGGATTGTCTCACCTAATATTAACAATTTTAGGATTAAAAAATAAACTTCTTATTTTTCCATCTTTTACCGATTCTTGTTTGTTATTGTGGGTCATAGTCTCAACAGAAAGGAGGCTCCCCTGACTCAAAATTTCCTTAAGGCCCTATAAGACTTTAGGCCGACCCTGCAATGATCAAACACCAATTTGAAGCTAATTTAAATAAAATTATTTGATGCTTGCGAGAAAAAAAAATTGTGCTTGTCAATAATATTTCTTTGTATTTCATCTTAGATAATGTCACTTTTTTAGAATACTTTTTCTAGCCAGGAGCATGAGAATGTCTTTAATACAGAGAACATACCCGACTGATTCTTTATACCGTTAAACTCCTCCTCATGTTCATTCCTCTTATTTATCTGAATTTGTCTCATGTTTCTGTTGGCTTCAAATCATCATAACCATTAACTTGTCACGTTTGAAAAACACCCTCGATCAGTGAGTAAGACCTTCATAAATGCTCACTATTACAGTTTTTTTTCACCTCTGTCATAATGATATATTATCACAAGTAACAGTAATAGACTTCAGGATAACATCATCCAAACATATAAACATACATGTCAATCTTAAATACTCAAATCATATTTATCCAGTCATGTACCAGTACCTGCTTCCAAGGGTTAGTTATGGTGTTCCGCAGGGTTTAAGGTTGGGACCACTGCCTTTTTCACTGTACTGTACACACTTCCTCCACAGGCAATGTTGTCCAGAGACTTGAGTCCAGCCTGTATTGTTATACAGATGATAGTATGTTCAATTTATGTCCAAATCCTACAGTTTGTAACGTTACAAGCCAGCAACAGAGACTTTAAAAGCCTGTAATTTTCTTATTTTGAATTCTAAGAGTGAAGGAATTACTTTTTTCAGGAAATCTGAGGATGTTATTGTTAGGGTTTTCTTGTGTGTTTTCACAACTTCTTTGTTGCTTATTAATGTCTTAAAAGCCACGTCATAGTAGTTTAGCTTCTTACTTATTGTTGTATTCTGATTTTGTATTTTAGTTTATTCCCTAGTGCTAGGCTTGTCCTCCTGTGTTAATCACTCTCCTACCATCAGTTTCTCTGCTCAACACTCTCCTCCATTAACTGCTCTACGTTACCCAGAATCAAGCTCACCTGGACCCAATATCATTCTCCATCATTCCCTCAGTATAAAAGATTGCTGGTTTTCCCTGTTCATTACTGGTTACAACCCACAAGCTGCACAGTTCATAGTACTGATCACCTTGTGGGCTTCCTGAGTTATTGTACTCCGGTTTGCCTGGTTTCCATTATTATACAGTGAAAAACATTGAGTTATTTGTGATCTCGGTTTGTCTAATGTGTCACCTGACCCAGAATAGCATTGTTTCACCTTTATAACTATCCCACAGTGATAATGAAAAAAATGGTCCATGTCCTTGTCTCTGGATGATGCAAAGTTATTAATCTTGTACTTACTGCTTGTGACCGAGTTTCCTCTCTTGTAATTGTTTACAAAAGAGCATTACAAGGAAAGAAAATGAGTTGGATTAACTTAATTTCTGGAATTTTAGTCTTCAGGCGTCAGTCTTACTCTCTGTGTGAGGTAAAAAAAGAGTCTATCCGAGGAACACGTGTGATGCTTTTTTTGTGTTAGCTTCAAGGTTCTTTAAGTCGCATTGTTGTAAGGATGCTGCAGAGCTTGGGGTTGGAAATGGGGACCACCATCTCTCCTTTGTACTCATACTATTGTCTTTGACAGCACACACACACACATACACTCCTATTCAAGATGTCAAGGCCCCTGTATCCACCATGCCATCTGACAAGTTAGTTATGTCTAGAATTCAACATTTAAATCTGCGCCTAGGACCAACTAGTTTTTGCCAACAGAGGCAAAGTATTAAAGAATATGATGACAGCACAAAAAGTATTATTATTATTATTATTATTATTATTATTATTATTATTATTATTATTATTATTATTATATTTTTTATTATTTCGTTATTTCTGCCAAGATGTTTGTTAGGAAACGCCCTACAGAAATTGTGTTAAAATGATAGGAAGTCAATTCTACTACTCAGCCAAAATCAAATTTTTTGGCATTTTGCAGCATAGGTGACCAGAAGGGAACTTCAAAATAAGAGCCCATTTGTGAAATTAATATATGGGATGATTATAATTGTGTTTTCTTTGATCGAAATCTTTAAAGGAATTCACTTTAAAAACAGGATTTAATGTATTCCTATTCAATTTTTAAACAGATATATTCTAGTTATCATCCCTTTATAACTTGTCGTGTGTGAGAAAACATATGTCCCTATATTTGTTTCTAATATTTGGTGAATAAAAGCTATATTCGGCTTCTTTCCAGTATTACAATTTTTATTTGTTTTTGCAGAACTTGGGGAGAGAATATATAGCAGGTTCCAAATGAACTTAAAATCTGAACATATTAGTTTCAAATTGTAAAACTATCTAAATGCCTGTTTAAAATGGAGACACTGAAATCTGTGAGGTCATCATGAACTACAACCACTCACAAATACTTGAGAAGCCCTATTAAAATGCTTACAACTCCTTATGTTTGATAGTTCAGACACCAAATATACATTAATATGCATTAATATACACAGTGGTGGATGTTTTAGCAGATGTTCTACCAGAGAAGCTATCATCCACAGTCTAACTGAACTTAACTACATTGTTTTATGGCTAGGATCAATTACAATCGATTAGAATGTACGATTGGATTGAATTAACTTTTTAGGAACTGCTATGTTAATAAGTACAAGTGAATTAAATCTCCACTCTTGTGGATATAGCCAATCAGCACAAGGGAAATGAATGCTGCTCCTGAATTAACCAGTAGGGTGTCAAGCAGCTGGTTTTACAGCTTCCCGAAATGCCACTTCTTTCAATTATTTTGTTATATTTTAGATAGAAGTGCACAAGCTAAGTTATGTGTTGTGCAAAATATTTGAATATTGAATCATGAACAGGCAGGGTCCATAGTACTGGGAACTGACTGATGAAATCAGAAGGAAGTAACTTTGCCTTACTTTCATATCAGATCCTTAATTTTACCAGGAGTGGTTTACAATAGGCCTATTTAGTTCTAAGAACCTGTTTCATATGGGAGATAATTAGTGGCATACTGCCTCCAGCTACCGTTTAAAAAGATAGTCCACCCCCTGCATCCGAATCCTTAGTATGTACTACATGCAACGTAGTAACTACTACTAGATCGTTGATGTAGTAAATACTGCGTAGGAAACAAGTGAGTAGTAGGCATGAAATCGGACGTACTGCTCCACTATTTTGCTGGATGTTTACCTTACGTAAGGTTGCCTGTGATCCCGTTAAACATTAATTTATCAACTTAAAGGTTTAATCAGTTGTCAAAAACTGATTAAAGTGACCAGTAACATTGCTACCATTTTACATTTATACGTCGAACTGCGGCAGTCTTAATGGTTTACAGATCCTCAGTAGCCAAGGTCACTCTTTTTCTATGATTTTGGGGCTTCCGCTGCATTGTGGTATGGCGTAGCATCCACCGGTTGCTTGCTGCGCCGGTAGTACACATCCGGGAACTTTATGCCTACTACGCCAATCCATACTGGAGATTCGGATCTACGACATCGCTTGTATACTGCTTTTGCTACGTAGCAAGCGTTGTAGGGGTATTTGGATGCATCACACAACTGTGTACGCAGCTTTCCAGTGCAAAACAAATTATTATAGTTTAAACTTTTAAGACACATTCACATCAATCAGTTAAATATTTCTGAAATTGGAGTTGCATCTTGATGATGGTCTAGTTAGCTGTTAGCATCAGCCAAGCTAACGGTTCTTTAAGCTTTACCAACTAAATATTAAATGAATAAGCAAGGAAGTGTAACTAAATCGGGTGAAGGTATAAATTACTCATCTACTTTGCAAAATCCTAATCCATTCAAAAGGTTGGAAAAAAAAAACAATCGTTAAAAAAGTTGGGCTTTTATTTTGCAGCAGCATGCCGGAAATGTTGCGTCACTGGTTGGGCTAACTTAACGCAGCGTCGCTCTACGCCTCGGGCAGAGAAAGCCACGACTGTTGCTTGGTGTGTTTGGTTCAGGGGACGGCTGCGCCCTTGCTCTGTCGGTAGGATTTAACAACTTACCGTTCAGTATCAGCGGTAATCACCAGCCTCTCCTCACTTAACGTAACACTCGGAAACATGAATGGAAAGTCAGCGAACGGTTCGGTGGGAGGAATGGCCTGTATCGAGGGTCTGCCGCCGCTGCCGAAGAGCCTGAGCGGGCTGCTGAACTCGAGCGGGGGCTCGTGGAGAGAAATGGAGAGGATGTACGTGAAGAAAACCATGATCCAGGACGACCTGAGCAGAGGCAGGAACAACGCCGACAGCCTGCTGGCCAGCAAGCCGGCCAACCTGGACGCTGCTCTGGCTCTCCTGCGGAAAGAGATGGTAACATTTTCAGGGAGTGTTCAGCTGCACCGTGCCTGTTTTGTTTTTTTCACCCGAGAGAAAGCCGCTTAATCCCAGAGAAATAGGCATGTTCAACAAGATTAACTCCTAAAGGAAACTCTGGTGCCTAAGCTTTTTGTTGCTTCTCGTTTTCTAATAATTAAGGGCTTGATTCTGCTTGCAAATATCATAAATAAAACATTGCATTTTTATAAATAGATCTTTTTTTTTTTTAATTACGGGGGAAAAAATGTATTTTGACATTGACATTATTTTCTTATGAATAAGCCTTTTTAGCTCATAAAAATCAATCCGAATTTTATTTATAGAGCTCTATAATATATTATCATACAATATTACAAAAAAATGAACAATTAAAGTGTTTTAAAATAAATAAAAAATCAAAAGATACTTGGAAAGTGTTTTAGGAGGAATCTGGGGATACAATACATACCACAATTCAGGGGTAACGTTACGATATATTGCCATATATTATAAGTAAAACTTTTTCTACTGTGATTTTTAAAACTGAATTTAACCGTAGAGAAACTGTGAGAGCATTCTTAACACTCCAACCTGTTTCATACAAAACACATCCAGTTTTATTTCTAGATCTAGTTGATCCGCTGGAACAAAGAAGGGGAAACTAGCGGTCACACTTTCAATTTTACTACAAAAATCACTGTCACCATTAAGGATTACATTAAAATTCTTAAAGAATAAAAATAGATTGCATTGCTTTGAAATATCTATTCAATATTGTGTCATAAAATATCACTATATATCCTTGGATCAATATCTCCTTACAATTTTTAAAACACACCATTAATAAATATAATCTAAACAGCCCATCAGAGTTGAGATAAAAACAGAATGAAGTATGGATTAAAAACAGAAACAGTCGAGGTTTAAACAATGGAATAAATGATCAAAATGTTGCTTGAAATTAAAAATTCAATGAAGGCAGGGGGACACATTTCGAAATGTTAACAAAAATAAACATTTTGAATGTAAAAGGAGGCCAATTACTAAGTTATATGTAGAACACAAGACCTTAAAATCTGCTTTATTGGAAGCCAGTGCAGAGATGTTGGCAGCAGAGTGCTATGAGTAAGACTGTACGCGCTGAAACCCAAGCTGTAAACTTTTCAACCAGGTGTAATTTACCCATTTGAGTTGCTCCTGGCATATGCAACCATAAATCAACTGGAAAGGAATAAAGGGAAACCCCCCCCCAAAAAAAATCTAAGAGTTTCTTTTTTGGTGTTGGAAACCAAAGAAAAAAAACAAACAGTGACCCAGTACACACCCTTGGGGAACACTTATAGAAACTGAATGTAAAGTACATAATCGGATGTTAAAAGACTAAAAATATGACCTGTAACCACTTTTAATGTAATCACACAAACTCCAACTCCTCTCTATCAGCATCAGGAATATTTCTCCCTAATCTGCCGTTTGAGTAACGATAACATGATAGAAATGCTGGAAATCTGTCAGTTTATGTGTTTCTACAGCAAACTGAAGCTCCCCTTTTTTAGAAAAAAAAAGTTCGAAGTTAACAGAGCTTAATAATCTGGTACTTATCTGATATTTTAGAGCCACTCCCTGGTCTCCAGAGACAGGCGTGATGTGTGTTTGTGACGGTGGAGAACAATGTGTAGTTACCACGGCTCAGCCAGCTGGCGGCTGTGTGGATTAAATGTCCTTTTTAGCAAACAGAGAGGTCAGATGACCCAATCTGTGTCACAGTTTAGGGCAGAATCGTGGTTATCATGTCCATTTGCACAAGAAACCCGATGTTGGAAATACCTGGAAATAACTCCATTAAACGGTTCCGCTGTTTTTAAATGAAGCTTTCTGAAGTTTACATTTCAGATAATGAGATTAAACTATTAATGTTAGTTCTTTGTTAGGGTTCCTATGCAGTGTGGAGAAATGTGGAAAATGAGGAATTGTCCACGTCTGAATGATTATGGAGAACTAAATAGACTGGAACAGAGCTGGAAGATATAGAAAAAGAGCATATTGATAAAGGAAATGGTCATCTTGATCGATATTGATAACTATCAAAAAAATGTAGAAACTGTATTATAAAGTGAACATATGCATTCTTCCATCTTACATCTAAATAATTTAGTTGTGGTCTATATAGAGGGGAATTTTAATGCTTATTATTGTAGGTCTGGAGGCTCCTCTTCCATCCCTGTTTTGAGTCGTTTTGGTGCAGATACAACAATAATGGTGCAAAAACTTTATATTTGCTAGATTTCAGAAAAGTTTTCATCCATCTGCGAATTTTTACCCAACATACCCACCAACTATATATAAAATGACCGTTTAATGGCCCAAAAAGCTCATTAAAAATATAGTAATGTGCTATGTTTAGCAAAGCATCTGACACACCATCATTAACGCAGCAATACTGTGTAACTTAAAAGTTATAAAAAGCTTTTCTTGAATTATAAACAAAAATAACGACCGTTGTGTGTTTAAGCAAGCAGACTACGTGAGAAACGCCAAAGAAAAATGGTAGCAATTTTACAGGAACATAAGCTGACTGCATTAGTGCCAACACTAACACCAACTACTTGTCAGATACCACATAATTATAGTAGCGCTTCTATAGTGAGAAAAATACATTCACTTCTAATCAGCTTAATTATATAGGCGCAGTTCACAAAAGTGGAATTTTCATATGTCCCATTTAAGTCCATCCCTGGTCCTTTTATTCTGTATTTTAATGGACAATTTTTTTAAAGATCTAAATTCAGCCCTTTATTCAAACACTTTTTTTAAAACCATTACTGAAAGTTGGTAAGAAACAAAAGCAAATCAAATTAAGAGACCACAGTGTGTCAGTAGATACAAAGAAATGTTATTTACAATTATATTTTAACTAAAAAAAATATTTTAGTAATGTAAATTGAAGGCTTATATTGATGCTTTTTAAAATATCTTCAAAGATCTTATGACACTTTATAGCTTGTGTGCAAAAACTTGGCCAATAAAGCTGAGTCATTTCAGCTGCTTAAAGCTAACCAGCTACTCACCGATGGCTGAGTGTAAATGAATTCAGTATTATAACTTAAAAAAAATATTTTAGTAATTTAAATTGAAGGCTTATCTTGATGCTTTTTAAAATATCTTTAAACATCTTATGACACTTTATAGCTTGTGTGCAAAAACCTGGCCAATAAAGCTGAGTTCAGCTGCTAAAGCTAAACAGCCACTCACCGATGGCTGAGTGTAGATGGAGGCCAGTCCCGTGACTGACTGCTGAAGCAGGTCTATCCACCTCCAGTTGTATTTTTGAAATACTTTTTTCTTCTGAGGACGTCGTTGAGAACCAGATGGACCTTTTCAAAACCAGAAGTTGTCGTTGACGGCGCGGCTGTGTTGTGCCTGTCTCTGCTCAAACGTGATGGCAGCGTTTCATTTTGTTACATTTAGTGTAGATGTGCGTTGTGTATGTGTTTAAAACGCGACTCAACATGTACCTGCTGGTGAACTACTGAAACCTTTTTCCTGGAGTGCTTCCTCCGACGCTCCTTGCCGCGACACATTTTGCGGTGCAAGTTATTTGCTCTATTTAAAAAAAAAATATATATATATATATATATATATATTATGTTTATCGATTGATAGATATTTTCACTGAATTACCGTCCAGCCCTACTCTGGAAAAATATTTGTATTTAGCTTTGTCTATATTGTGTAAATGTTGCATCCATTCATCCGTTTATGTTGCTTCTGTCCAACTGACATTCCATTTTTAAGTTTTTCCATCCATTCATTCAACTATGTGTTGCTCGTTCTACCTTCATACTGTCTTCTGTTACGTTCATTCATCCATCAATCCACGCATAAATGCATGTATTTTATGTGATTTCACACTGCAAAAAAACAACAAAAAAAAACATTTTTAAGACAGTAAAAATCTTTTGTTTATGGTCATTTTCCCCATTGTTTTCTAAATAAACTGTCCTATTAAAAGACATTTTTTCAATAATTTTTTTTAAGCTTATTACAAGCAAAAATATCTTGTTTTATTTTTATTTTTTTTACTTGTTTCTGGAGTATCCTTTTTTCCAGTGCATTGTTTGATCTGTCCGTCTGTTGGTTCACTCTTCCGCGCATCTGGATCTCTTCAGTCCACCCATCCTTGCTCTGTGGTTTTTTGCATTTCACATATTTAAACCCCAACCTAAAATAAAATATAACATCATAAAATGTCTGCAAACTTCTGTTTATCTACTGTATTTTTTATTTCCTTCATTCAAAATTAAAATAGCATTGCTTTAAAAATATGAAATAAATGGAGCAAAAAGAAGGTTATTCTTATGACATCTGCCTCTTAGCACTTATGCACACACTTGCACTCTATGTTGGTTATCTACAATTCTACAATTACCATGTACAATATTTTTATATTATTATGTTACAAAGGTTTAGTTTATATGTACATTTTTCCCCACAGTTTAAAATGACAAAAAAAAAAAACCTTTTCTTTAGTACTTGGGCCTAAGGACCCAGGTTGTTTAAAACTGGACCAATATGAAGTCCAGATAGGAAAACATGTTGCAGCCCTGCATGTTTTTAACAATATCTCATCAAAAATTGCTCAGATTTCAACCTCATGCTCTTATTTCTCTATCAGCATTTCTTTTCAGGCATTCTGAAGGTATAGCTCGGTTTATTTTGCATTGATGGTAGATTTCCACCAGTTGTGTTGATGCGAGTCTCTGAACTGCTTCCTCTACAGGTGGGACTGCGTCAGCAGGACATGTCCCTGCTGTGCCAGCTGTGGTCCCTCCACGAGTCCATCCAGGAGTACAAGGGGAGCTGCCACGACCTGAGCGCCGCCTCCAGCCTCAGCATGATGGAGAACGGATACTTCGACGAGGACGACGAGTTCTACCCGGAGCCCGGCGCCACGCCCACCGGGGAGCATCCGGATGGAGACGCCGGGGACGGCGCGATGGCGGCCAAGAACGGGAGCCTGGGCGCCGGCAAAGAGGACAGCTGGGACTCCTTCCATGTTACCATCTGAGGCGACGTTCGCCGCGCTCTTCCGCGGACGGATCCGGGTTTTTTGGGGTTTGGGCAAAGCAGTGAGAAGGAGGGAGTGGCTGGTTGGCAGATTCGTGTTCACGCAACAGACGGCTGAAGAGGAAACGATCCCGTCTTAACTCCTGATCGCGGGATGATTTTTGCAGTTTCATCACGCTGCGGAGACTAGAGAACTTGTTTTCAAACCTAGACTCCATTTACTCTGCTGCTCTTCTTTAAGCCGGTCACTTTCTGTATTTCTTTTTTCACGTAATCAAAATATATGAACAAAATTCTATTATTTATTACATAATATAAATAACAAAGTATTCTTTTTCTTTTTACTCTCTTTAAAAAAGTTTTGTACAAAAGGTACAAGCAGAAAGGTTGGAAATTCCCAAACCGAGACTTTAAACCTGGAGGTTGGGATTTTCGAATGATAATTGTAGCTCTTCTTCTTCTTGCTGCAAGAAGAGGAACAAGCTGGAATGTTTTTCTAGAAGTCTGAGGTCCTCCTGCCAGTAAACTGGGGCAGGGAGGACTTGTCCAGGAGTCGTTTTCTGGTCGGAGAAACGTCCGATTTCTGCAGCTACAACCAGCGTTTACAGAGCAGAACGTCACTCTCAAACATCAACAAATCTTAGCAGGTTTCTCCAGGCAAGTTCCTGTTTTGCACGTGCAAACTGCAGCGTTTGCAGAATCCTAAAATGTGACGTTCGTCGAGGAAACGTGAGCAGAATTAGCACGAATTAACTTTCCGTTGTGGCCTTCACGTACGGCTGAAAACGTATTTGAACAGCTGCAGCTCAGAACCTCGTAGTATTTGGATTATCTTAGCAGAATGTTCTCTTTTGTACCCTCTTAAGGGTCATGTAGCGGGGGATGGGCTTTTTATATATCAAAAAAATTTTCTTTAATTTATAGGGAACTTCTGCTCAGAACACAGTAAGTCAGCCTTATTATAGTTGTGGATGTTTGTCCTGCTTTTCGAAGAACACATTCGACCCAAACAAACTGTCTGCCCGGTCTTCCTTCATCAGTTTCTGCAGCAAAGCATTCCTCTGTAGCCGTAGCGTTGCAGCAGTTCTGCCAGGTCAGGCAAGCCGCCATTCTTTTGTAGCCTAAAGGCTCTCTTGTCTGCATTTTTCTCGTTGAAGGTGCTGAAGGGAACTGAATGATCTCATCTGAGGAATGTTTTTAAAGTTATTTTGCAGCTACTAAAACAAAGACAGGAGCTCCAAACATTTTATCTTCAGATGCACTAAGTATTAGCGGTGTAACGGTACATGATTTAGAAGTTGCGGTGCATTCCCATTGCTTCAGTACGGAACAAATGCACCTGTTTTCTTCCTGAAGACATGCAGAATGTTTATGTGCAGAACTTCGGCAACATTAATGGTTTCTCATGCAGCTACGGCAGAAAAAGAAACATGAAATGAACCATAGCAATAAGATCCATAGTACGCTCTGCACAGAACTGAATGACTCACCTAAAACAATGTCAAGCTGAATGGAAACATCACTGATACTGGAGAAAAACCAGCTAGCGTCCCCATGGCTAATAGTAGCATCCAATCAGACCAAACTCCTGATTCAAATCGGGAATCCCCAAATCAGTGGAATCCCCGTTGATACAGCTGGGAAACTAGATGTGCTCATGTGCAAATATCAAAACAACTCCAAGGGGTTTTAAGAATGTTTTATTCTCCAACATGGGCGAAATTTTATTTAATCATGAACACAGACTGTTATCAAGTAGTTATATTTTTTATTTTATTTTTTGTTCTCTGGCTATGTCCGCTTGTACTATTGTTTTTATTTGAATTCAATCGAATCTGTAGTCAGTTTTATCAAATTAATTTCAGGAAATGAAAGGAATTCAGGAACAAAAGGTTGTTTAATGCTCGTTAATGTTTTAAAAAAGGCACATTCATATTTTATTTTTGTTAAAACATAATGTATCGAACCATTACTTTTAAACCCTTAATATGTACAGAAACAGTTTTTCTGAGTACAGTTACACCCCTACTAGTTATTTTAAGACTATATGTATACAAACCTTGATCAAGATTGGGTTATGATTTATCACCTCATTTGTGTTCTTTCAACCGTTTTCAGTTTATACTCTTGCAGTTTAGGTCATTTCACCTGGGACAAAATGACTCATTTCATTCCAAGCGTAGGTCAGTTCATATCTGCTATCATTCAAAGTCATTTTTACTTTTTTTTTGTAATTTACTCAAATTTATCTGTGAAAAAGTGGGTTTCATTTTAGCTCCAATGAGTAACCAACAGTAGTTTGCTCTGTTTTATAGTTTCAATGATGGGGGGGGGTCGTTTTAGAAACGGATCAGAACCACAATCTTTTGATTATATAATTAAAATCTTCAGGCTGTTATTTACATTTAGGTTTAATCCTTTTCATAATTTATCTCCGTATTTGTTCATACACATTTAGGAAAGGAGCTGATACCTTATGTACATCGGTATGAAAGTGTGGTCATTGATACAGCTGTTTTCTTTTAGGGTTCTCGTGACAATTGTAGATCATTTTTGGAAAAAAAAATCTAATGTTTACCTTTAAGAAACACTTATGGTTACATTTTTATTCAATCCCAGAAACTTTTTTTTTTTGTTTCGTCCTGAGATTAGTCTGAATCTCCAGTAGCACTCAGTGTTGTAACAAATCTAAAGAGGCCTCTGACTGAAGAGTTTCTGTATGATAGTCTTATGACTTTCATGACATGCCAATAGCTCATTGTCCAGAAAGAAGAGATGATATTCCAAGCACTGCAAATCTTTTTTATTTGCTTTTGCCGTTCCTCTTTGAATCCCTGTGGGGGAAAAAGAAGCAAAACTGAATGTTTTGTTTTTTTTATTTTACTTTTTATTGATTGTCTTTACAAAATACTCAGATTTCTCATTTCAATCCAATCCTAAAACTTCAACACAGTTTGTGCCTTGTTAAAGCTGCAGCTTCCTGTTAACATAAGATGATTCTTCGGATCGTACGGTGGAGTATTGGGGTCACTTTTCACTTTTTGATTTGATTTCTTGTTTCAGAATGAGATCAAAGAAGTTAAACATAAATGTAAAAAGTAATTTAAATTTGTATTTTTTTGAGAAAACTGGCAACAGTATTTAATAAACAAAATTTTGATCAGCTGGTTTACACTAGACCTATGCATTATTACTTACCTAACCTGAGGGTTAATTATTACAATCAATATTTCTTTGCATGAAAGGAAACTTTTTTTCTTGCCATTTTTAAGATCATTGTTTCAGTATTCAACATATTCCTCAGTGTTGTATTTTTCTCTCGATATGTAGATTTTTTTTCCCATTACCCTTTTTTTGTTCATTTTAACAGTTTCTCTGTATTTTTTTTTTTACCCTAACAAAAATCTTTTTTCTTCATCCAGGTGACCATAATACTCTATCAGATAGACTGTTTGACCTGCATTTTGGGTTTTAAAGCTGCTTCATGTAGAATTTAAGTTTCAGTCTAACTAAATCACCCACTCAGTGGGATTTTGTTTTCCCCCACGAAATACATTTTTCACTTAAATTTTTTTTGTGTGATTTCGCTGCTGCTGAAAAACAATTTATTTTAAAGCTTAATTGTTCGGAAATTGTTTTCAGCTACTTAATCGTTGTGGCTCAACTATAATCATATTCACATTTGTGTATAAAATCCTTCTATGACGTGAAAAGATGTTTAAGTCTGTTCCTGGCTCTAAGCTGCCAGGCTGTGGGTCCATTTCCCTGTTTATGATGGAGGATCCAGCTGTCTGCGGCGCTGTATGTCTGACCCAGTTCTGATATTTGACCATCGCTTTTAGTTTTCTGAACGCTCAAACACAGACCTTACAATGCTCTCAGGATAAACGTTAATCCTCTACATGTGGTAGCTTTAACCTCCAACTTCTGACAGCCTTAAACCCCGTCTTGTGACGCAGACAGGAAGCTGAGCTGTACACGTCTTACTTTGGATAATTTGAGGTTATTGCGCAGGCACACAGCGCTCTTTGTACAAATAAATCCAGCACACGAGAGCTTAAGAGCAGCTCCAGCACTAACTAAACACCAGCTTATCGTGCTCTCTGCTCCTACTTTTAACAGCCGAAGCTATTCCCCGTTTTCCTACTTAATGGATGTTCATATTGGAGTTTTGTTCTCAGGGTAAAAATGTTTAGAAAAAAATAATCGTGCTAAAATGTGACGCTGGGGCAATTCAGACGCTTGGGGTAAAATGTAAATAACGACACCCAAAACGAATGGATTCGTGTTTGAATGTTACAAGGGTCATAATAAAGAAGCAACAGCCTTATTCTTCACTTGAAGATTTGGATCAAAGTGGACTCCGTTGTCCAGAATGCGACGTATCCGCTGAAGCCTGACGTGTAGAAACTTATCTGAAAGGTACTACTTTCTCAGTGTCCACATCCGTGTTCACACCTTCAGGGAGGAATCCGACTCCAGAGCTCGTTACAGATGAGAAATCTGAGCTTTTCTATGCGACAAACCTCAGAGAAAAAAAAAACTATCTCAGTATCATCGACTTTTAACAGTCTTTATATATCAACAGCATACATGTTAAACATCTGTTATGTTTGATAAGGGTTCAATCTGTCAATAAATCAATGTTCTGTACAACTTTAATCAGTGCAATAGGAAAAAGTGTTGCAAACAGGTAATATGAATGTTCTGTACCACGGAACTGCTACTGGGACTGTCATATCTTATTATACATACTGTACTCATGTGCATTTAATAAAGTCATTCCTTACTTTTCAGGTCTAACGTGGTGGTTTGTATTCAGGGAGTACTGCCTTGTACACGATTGGCCCTTTTTTGCAACCTGGACTTTATTCAAGCACGAATTACGTACATTTATAATGAGTTGGGAGCAACTTGGAGTCCTTAGGGAGAAGTTTCTGTCAAGTAGCGATCAGCGTATATCCATATAACGATTTTGGCGAGTGCTGCCTTTAAATAAGGCATTATATGCCACAAAACTTAATTTCACTTTCATTTAATTGAAATCTTGTTAGTGTAGTTGGAATAAAAGTCTGTAAAACACCCCAGAAGGCAACAAGAAACCACTTCTGAGGCGCTCCGAACTCACAGGGGAATAGTGCTAGTGATTCATAACAAAATATTGGTGAAATGAAGGAGTTTTGTGGAAGATAATGCTTTATTTGGAGGCTGTACTTGCCGTGCTGTGAATGGATATACACTCCCAAAGAACTCCAAGTGGCTCTGGATGAGTAAATGAATATGATGGATGCTAAAAATATATTTAAGGAATTTGCTAAGAGGTCAGAATATCACAACCTTTTTGAAAGTGAGTGATGATATTCATATAGAACACGTTATCCCAAGGCACTTTACAATTCAATCCTAAATACATTCCCACTGGTTTAAAAGTTTTCCATCTTAAGGATTACCAGCAGATTGCGCCGAATCATTGACGTGCGGCGTTCACTCCTTGGCGGTCATGACGCAACGGTAGATGTTCGCCTGCGTTGTGACGTTGACTTCACAGCAATCACCCCTTCTGAGCAAGAGTGTAGCATCAGTGGAGAGCAAAAACTCCCTTTAACAGAAGCCAGAACGTGGTTCAGTACGAAAGGCCATCTGCCAAAACTGTAGAGTGGCATACATGAAGTTCCTTTTATCAAGTATACTTCTTCAAACTAAACTGGAAGATGTTTAAGTTAATTCAAGTTAACCTTTGGTATACTTTAAGGATATTTAAACACATTTTAGTTTACTGAAGTATACTTAAAGTATATTTGATTAAACAAACTTGGAGTTTATTACTTTTGGCTAAGTGGGGGTTTGAGAAGACAGAGCAGATACACAAAAATGACACAAGAACTGATGTAGGAGTGCTATCCAGGTTGGAGAAAGTAAAAAGTTGATAGCTTCTGAGAGTTACTGGAAGCAGCATCCCAGATGACGCCACCATCCAGGAAGGCATCAGAACCGCGCAGAACGCAAGAGGAGGGAAAAACACTGAGAGGAAATATAAAGTTAACTGTTGGGGGAAAAAACGTAGACGTGCCAACTTTAAAAACATACATGTGGTTCATTTCTAAACACTTTATTTTTTTTGGCTTTTTTTAACCGAGATCTTTTTCTAGAAGCAAGGATACTTGAATCTTATCCTCCTGCATGATCAAATAGGTGGTTCACTTGAAGTGTTTGGTTCTGGTCCACCATAAATTGTGTTTTTAATCCATATATCCCTTCCAGTCCAGCAAGGCTGCAGCGTCTCTTCCTTCTGCAGCTGTCCTACTTCTCTGTTGCATCTGACTTGCATCTAAATGGTCCAATCTGCATTTTGATCTGGAGAAACCGCAGTGCTCGTGCATTTTCAGTTTCATTGATCATTAATGCAGCAGGGGGCTTTGATGTAGCAGCTTCTTGTGCTGGCAGCCTCAAAGGAAAAGATGCAGAATGATAACACTGTTTATACTTTCACACTCAGAGACCGTTTAAACCCTGTGAAGTAATGAATAACTGGGTCATGCAGGACTCATTTCAATTCCAAGCAGGGTGTCTTTGGTGAAAACAGTTGCAGCATTCATCTGGAGCCTATGATCTCTCTATCGGCACTCTGGTTTTATACAGCCTGTTTCACCGTCTGTTAGGAGATTACAGCAGATTAACATAATCTTGATTGAGAGAGTAAATCCAAGGTGCATCTCACTCTCTCCACAGGGTGAGTTGCAGCGGATTAAGAAATCAGAGCCGGTTGGATCGTCAGAAGCCTTCTTCTTCTTCTTCCCAACACGCTTGAAAGATTTCCCAGAGGAGCTGAACGCTGCTGATGCCGTTTTAAAATCAAATCATAGTTTCTGAATCTTTTAAAAACATCACACATTAATTTTCTGCCTCCTTCAGCTGCTCACACGCATATCTTAACAAGTTGCCATGTAAAAAAATATATATATATAGTGAGTTAATTTATTTTAGCAATTCAATTTAAAATGTGAAACTAATAGATGATAGTTTCACTATATGAAAAGTGAGATATTTTAAACCCTGTTACAATTTCGATGATTATGTTTTAGGAAAACCTCAAATTCATAATGTCAGAAAATTTAAATTCTGTGACAAAATTAGATATTTTAGGCTCCGAGTGTTACACTTTAATCAGCTCATTACACTAAAACACCTGTAAAGGGTCCCTGAGCCTTTAAATGATCTCAGTCTGGTTCAGTGGGAATCAATCATGGGGAAGACTGCTGACCTGGCAGTTGTACAGAAAACCATCATTGCAAAAGAAGTTGGATGTTCCCAAAGTGCTGTATCAAAACACAGAGCAAATTTTGCATCTCATGTGGAAACCAAGGTCCTGGAGGACAAACGGGGAGGCTCACAATCCAAGATGATTGGTGTCCGGTGTGAAGTTTCCACGTTCTGTGTTGATTTGGGGAGCCGTGTCAACTGCTGTGTTGGTCGACTTTGCTTTAGGGTTTTTTTTGCGTTTATTTTTAACCTGAATCCTATTTTTCACAAATATTACATTCACTTACTCAACCCGGACAAGTTTGGAGCTACTTTGAGTCCTTCGGGAGAAGTTTGTATACAGTCGCAAGCAGCGTATGTCCAAAAAATGGGAGTCAGTAGGTGCAGGAGATTTGCACCCTGTAATAAGGCATTATCTGCCCCAAAACTCCTTCATTTTACCAATGTTTTGTTATGAATGGTTAGCAATGTTCGGAACATCTAAGAGGTGCTAAGGTATTAGCTTCTGGGTGTTTTACAAGCTTTCAATGCAACCGATTCCAACTTACACCTAGTCCCAACCGTCCGCCATTACAGCTTTAGTTTGTGTAGGTTGAGGAGAGGGAGCCTGCAGAAGCTGAACTTAGTCCTGTTGGTCGTTCAGTTAGTGCAATTTGGAAACATGAACCATGTTGATGTCTGTGCAAGTTCTGTCTAGACGACCGCTGTAGAGCACAGAGTGAAAGTCCTGCTCAGACTACAGCTGGGATGGAGCACGGTAGTGGCATTATTTCAATCACACAATTGTAGTTGTATTATAGCCTCTAAATCACTCCGAGACGTTCTAAACTCGGAGGGGGGGGGGGGCTAGTGCTAACGTTTAATAACAATACATGGTTATAATTAGTTTTGGGGCAGATAATGCCTTATTACAGGCGGCAAATCTCCTGCCCTGATTGACTCCCATTATATGGATATATGATGATCGCAACTGGATGTAAACTTCTCCTGGAGGGCCCCAGATGACTCCAAACTTGTATGGGTGAATAACTGAGCGTAATGTTTGCTAAAATTAAGGTCCAGGTTGAAAAACAACAACAACTTTTCCTTAAGTTCAGAGTAAACGCAGCCATCTACCAGGACATTTTGGAGCACTTCAAGCTTCCTTCCAAAGAAAAGCTTTATGGAGATGCTGACTTCATTTCCTGCACAATTTGGTACCTGCCCTTACTGCCAAAAGTACCAAAACCTTGTTCAATTACCATAATGGGATTACTGGGCTTGATTGACCTAAACTGAACCCCAGTGAGAATCTTTGGAGCATTACCAAGAGAAAGATGAGAGACATGAGACGGAACAAGGAAGAAGAGCTAAAGACTGAAGCATCCTGGTTGTCCATAACACCTCAGCAGAACCACAGGCTGATAGCATCTATGCCATGCCGCATTAAGGCAGTAATTGATGCAAAAGAGGCCCAAACCAAGTACTAAGTACATCAAATTGATTTATGCTGTGTTCCAATATAATCATGTAAAGCACCTTGAACTGCCTTGTGTTGAAAGTGTGCTATACAAATAAAACTGCCTTGAGTGCATATGCATGATTGTACATTTTAGAGTTATGACATTTGTTCAAAATGCTTGCTTTAATGATTCATATAATATGCAAAATTTCTGAGATTTTCAATTCCATAAACTGTAAATCTTGCTTTGCATGTAATGATTGTATAACATGCATTAGTTTCACCTTTTAAGGTGAATAACTGCAATAAATGAACTTTTGCATGATATTCAGAAGCTTCATCTGTACATGTGCAAATTATTACAATCTTATATTCTATTTCCTTTGATTAATCTAACATCAACATTAATCTAATGTTCTGAGTTTAAAAAAATAATACCTGCCTTTATTGAAGAAGAAAGATTAGGTTTATCAATATTTCCAAGAAAAGCTTAACAAAATAAAAACGTGTTCTCTCTAAACAGGTTTTCTGATTTTTTGTCACAATTTAATATTTTCCCACTGCTCCTTGCAAACGTTTTCTAAATCTGGTACATTTAGATGACATTGTTGTCCTCAACCCTCTACAGGAGAAACCCACAGAGTTTCTGTCAGAAAAACGAATCTACAGAGCAAGTTGTTTCGATTAAAAAGATCCAGACAGACAAATCAAACGCATATGTTTTTATTAGTCGCAGATCAACAAATAAATTTTTCATGACAGCCTCCACATACCAGCTGTGAAGGATGGTTTATTGTTGTGGTAGGAGTTAAAGCTGTATCAATCCCTCTGAGACTGGAAAACTTAGTGATTGAACAATGATTCATTCAAAGGAGTTATATGATGTAAAAACATCCCTCCTTTCTTTACACTTTGCTCTTAAAAGATATGACTTTCTCCTAATCTTTAAAAAAAATCATCATCAGCAATCCCTCATAACTCCTGAGAGACTTTCCATGTTTTATTTTAGCAGTATTTTCCACTCATTTTCTGTTCTGGACCTGACCCTGTTTAGTGGGATTTTTTTTAAATGCAAATTGATCTATAGTTCATTTGGAAGAGCAAATTTTCCTAAACTCAACCAGTGATGTCTCATACAGCAAACATCTTATGAGAAACTTAGGCTGTTCGTTTAGTTGAATCTGTAAAAACAAAAAAAGGAAATGCCTTCACACTTGGGATGAATGATGATCTGTCTGGATACCTGTTTGTGTGGATATTTAAAAATGTAATTAAATATTTTATTAAATTTAGTCATTTCAATCAATTGTACATACCTTCCTATCAGTTTAAAAGTTAATAATTAGCAGATATTTAGCTAAAATATTATTTCACAATCTAAATATTTCGCTTTAAATTCAGTATTTAGTTGGAGAGCTAAAAATGAAGCTAGCCAGCAAAATCAGCTAGCTAAGTATATAGCACCAAATTAAATATTTGACTATAAGCTAAAGAAAAAAACTGAAAACCGTTGCTGTTAAAAGGACTCATCCTGTGTTTTAAGCTGAACTGTTGAACATGTCGGGAGTAAAATATACAACGATGAAGAGGTGAAATAGACAACATTCAGTCTAGTCACCAATTTATATAAAGGTTTCCAAGATCTAGCTTTGATTTTGGTTAGCCACTTATCACATATTAGCTAAATATTTAGTTATAATCTAAAACTTTAGCTTCAAACAAAAATATTTGCTTAGAAAGCAAAACTGGCTAGATAAATATAAAGCTTCAAACTAAATGTTTAAGTGCTAATATATTAGCATATTAGCTAGCATAGAGCTAAATCTAGTTTGAAGCTAAATATTTAGCTAGCCAGCTTAGCTTGCTAGCTAAATATTCAGCTTCAAACTTAATATTTAGCTTGTCACTGACATTTATAAATGATTAACATGTATCCAAATATGAATTTGAAAAATAATTTTTTATGATTCACTAAAAAACACAAATTATAGCTCTTATTTTTTGACTGTTACTTTACAAATGGCACCCGATAGGATTCAACCTCCTATGTTCACCCATTACCCGACACAACAGTAAACCTCCTGAACTCTCTGATATACTTCTCCATAACAGTTCCACCTGTGCTTACTCCCTCTCTTCTCCAGATATTGCAGATCCCTGAGACCAGAACTTAGTTGCTGTGAAGATTCATTATTTATCATAAATCAATCTTTTCTTATCTTTTTATTTTCCATCCTGCATGATTATGCATGTGGCTCCAGAAAAATACCCAGAAACATGACATGCTCAACTGAAGGAAGCCTTCCTTAACTCCTTCTAAATTTCATACTCGGCAGAATTTTTTTAAATATTACAGTACATTTTTTTTATTAAAACAGAGAGAAAAGTAGAGTGTTCTGCTGACTCATTTAGGGTAAAAGCAATGAGGCCTTTCGGCCTCAAAGGTAACAACAAAGTAGCAGTGGAAACAAGCAAAAAGCAGTTCAATGATTATGATAAAACTACTGGTCGACTGAAAATAACTGTTTAATTGTTTCAGATGAATGAATTACTTTCACCTATGATGTAGGTACACAGGATAGAAAATAAGTAAATAAGCAGCTAAAATACAAAGAAAAACCTTTAAAAACACCTTAAAAACAGCAACAGATGACGGTGAAATGTACTTTATGATTAACCCTAGTGTGTGGGTGTGTGTTGACATGCATTATGTGAGTCAGTTAGGCAGGCATCTCAACCCTAATCCAGTGAATGTGCAGAGAGCTGTCTGGTTCCAGTCCAGACAGAGAAGACTGTTGTTGTCAAATTACAACCTCGGGGTCTTAAAGCGTCATTCCCAAAGAGTGGCTCAGGAACTGGAGCGTGTTAAACAGTAACCTGGAAAACAGGATGGACGTGCGTTCCTCCTTACTCTGAAAAATCCCTATTGGATGTTTACTTTTTAGCTTTTTGCTCATGTAAAAAACATCCTTCGATCAGCATGTTTTTTACACAATTGGAGATGGGGAAAAAAGGGATACATTTTACAACTCCAATCCAAGTACACGTTCATAAACTTTGTATGAACAGAGGGTAATCCATCCCTGAGTTAGCAGATATTTCACTCTGAAAACGGCGGAGACAACGGCTATGACGTCCACACGTCCTGGATCTCCTGGAAGCTCCATGGGAGTTTGCTGCAGGCCTGAGCAGTGAGAGTTTCTGACAGCACGCCAAAGCAAACAGCCGCCAAAGACAGACGTCTGCTGCAGTTCAAGATCACTGCAGACGACAACAAAGTCGAGTAAAACTAAAAGAAGTGAAGCAAAATGCGAGCATTGTAGAGCGCCGGAAAGGTGAAGGTGTCTCCTCACCTCTGATGGCCTGCGAGTTGGAGGTGAGAACGAAGAGGTTGATGAGGCCCAGGCAGAGAGGCGAGTAGTCGTGCTCCCAGATGACGACGGGGATCAGGAGGACTTTACCGTAGCAGGAAAGCAGCAGGGCTCTGAGTAGCAGGCATAGCTCGACACTCCCTCCATGCAGACGCGACAACCACAACCAGAGGAATGACAGCACGCCGCTGCAGAACGCCACCAGCTCTGCAAAATGCATCACTTACAGTGAAAAACATCCATGAAACTATTTGCATGAGCACCAGACAGGCCTCAAAGACGCATCGCTTGCCGTAAACGGTTTCCACTGTCACAATGAAATCTGTATTTAATTTAATGTCAAGCATAAATTCTTTCATGCATCACACAGTTACGCACTGAAAGCTGTAACATACTGTATCTATCATCGTCTCACCGAGGGCAGCCAATCCAAACTTGCCATAGAACTCCCATTCCTTGGTGTAGCGGATTATGTCGGCAGGGTCGCTGGTCTGCTCGGAGCCGTGGAGCGCGGACCACCGGAGGTAGGCTTCGCACAGCAGACAGAATACACACAACTTCCAGTGGATCTGCAGCAATTCAGTGTGAAGCAGTGGGTGTAAAAGGTGGGAGACACAACAGTTTAATTCACAGTTCACAAGAAAAGCGCTAATAAGCATCACAGATACTAGGAGCCCTGCAGAAAGACTTTATTAGGGATGCACACCGATACTATTCTTATGAACAGTATCGGCAACATGAACTGATACTTTAAGGACAACTAAGCACCAAATAAACTTTTTGTAGCTTATAAATGGCATAAATATGCTTCTTATAGTTCTAACTACATGTCTTGGTCCCTTTTTTGACATTTTACTGCTAATTAGATAAAATCTCACTTTTGAGCCTAAAACCGTCTGTTTGGCACCCTCAGTACATTTTCGGTTCACAAATATGGCCTTTATAGACCAGTGGAAAGTAGAAACGCATATGATTTCATGTTAGGGTTCGCTAACAGCAATCTAATAAAATATGGTCAACATGTGGCAGAAAATTAACATTGCACATCGTTCTGAACAAACATTCACTGTGGTGGAACATGGTGGAGGCAGCATCATGCAGTTTTGTACGGGACATTTTGTTCAGCAGTGACAGAAAGAGACAGTGACAGAGTTCATGAAAGGTAGAATGAGCTAAATATAGGGAATCCAGTCTATCATTTCGTTTCCACTCTGTAATCATACACTGCTGTACTTGGTATTGGTCTATCACACAGGATCCAAATTAAATACAACAAAGGAAGAAAAAAACCACCCCCAAAAGAGATTAGTCAGTGGAGGATGACTTACATTTAAGCTTGTGTTGAATAAAATGTGTCTGAAAGCCTGTGCCTTGCACAAAATGGCATCAATAAGGATGATAACCGGGTCATATTCAATGTATTTATCAACTGGCTTCTGACAGGACTCCTAAAGGGAAGAAACAGAACAAAAACATCAGTCGCCTATAGGATTAAATTTTACTCTGGTAATATCATACACAAGAAACACATTAATCATGTATTTGACTCATCAACTTACTACAAATAATAGTTTTGGAAATTAGTAATGACGTATTTTATATTCTTGATGTTAAAGTTTGTTGAGGCTATTTCACAGCAAAGTTACTTCTAACAGCTAAAAGCAACTAAATAAATAATACAAATCAAACGCACGCATATTGTTATCTTGAGGATACCGTTGCTGTAATCCCTGTGAAGCTCCGCTGCCTTTTCGTTACACTCAACACACCTATAAAACCCCTCTTTCCCCATTCTTACATCTGTCCAAAGCTAGGAACGTTCAAAACACCGTAACCGGAAGAGAAACCGTGTATTTCAGGATTGACTTTCAAAATAAAAGCGGTTTGGTTTGCTGGGCATCAGGAGCTTGCGCTTAAGTTTTCTACGGCCTGTTATAGCCGTGAATGTATATCACCAGACACAGAGGACGCCTCACAGACACGAGCAACTTTACAAGCAATAAAGATAGATATAAAGGCCCTATTAATTGTACAGGATGTTTATATATATATATATATATATAAATTCTGAACAGGAAATAATAATTCTGAGATTAAAGTAAGAATAAGATAAATGAAATTAATGTCATAAATCTAAGGCAAAAAACAAAACAAAAAAACACATATATATATATATATATATATATATATATATATATATATATATATAAGAAAATATCGATATGCCAATATATCGCAATATTCTGTGTCATGATATTATATCGATATTCAGAAGCAAAGAATTTATTTTTATTTCTTAAGAATTTTTATTAAAACATTAAAAATATGGTAATTTTTGTCATAAAATTAAAAGTATGACTGGTAGTTAGTGGCTGTTTTCAACTTCTTTGTTGCAGTGGATCAACTAGATCAAGAAATAATAATAGGTTGGAGTGTTTAGAATGTTGTAACAGATTTTCCACAGTTAAATTCTTTTGTAAAAATAAAAATACATAGTCTTACTCATGCTATCGTGATATATCGCAATATATTGTATTGTCCCCTTTTTATCATGTTACATATTTAAATATTTGTTTGTTACGTATTTTCAGGTGAAATCCGATATTCCTATGTTCTGTATAAGTACTGGCATATATTAATAATATTACCTTCTTGAATAAAAAAATTTATACTCTTTAAAACCGAAATAGTTATTGCTTTGCTATTAAAAAGTATTGTTTTGGGCAAGGGATGGTCCAGTTGTTGCCGCAAGGCAGGGTCCCTCCTGTCTTGCAGCAACATTAGTATTGCGTTAATTAATCCATGCTTGTGTGTAGTGAATGTGTAATTCTAAGTTTATATTACTAAATCTGAATTAATATTGTTCTGTTCTATTGGTTGTTTTTGTTTGTTTTGTTTTACCACTTCTCTGCCATCCAACAGAGGTGGAGGACTGGGATGTTTTCTTTGTTGACCTCCTTATCTTGTATCGTCAGTTCACACTCCTGCTGGTCCTGTTTCTCTTCTTCATTTTCCTTTCTTCCTTCTTACCTCAATGTTGTGTCCATAACTTCAAGAAATTAAACCCACGGTAATCACTAATAAAGATTTTTCATACATATACATCAAGTGGAGTATTATAGCAAAGCTGTAATGCTCTGCTTGGGAAGGTAAATCTGTTGGGCTTGTACTTGGTACTCAGGAACCAATTCTGAGTAGCAAACTGCTAGACAGGACGCGTAAAAATAAATAAATATATTAATAGCATTTCATGAAAAAAATAAAAAATAATTTGTAGTGTTTTTGTTGCAATCTCTAAAAGAGCATATTTGCATACGAAGTTAAGAGTATAATGCTAAATACAGTAATATTTTTTAAAAAATTATCCGACATGTGTTTTATTCTGAAACCTGTCAGAGGAAACGCCTATTTCTGACGTCACTCCGCAAATGCCGGTTTGACGCGCAGCAGAGCGGCTCGGAAGTTGTAGTTTCGATGAGCTCTCGGGTTGCGGGCTTCTTGTTCTGACTGCAGCCGCTGCTTCCGTCACTCATGT
This sequence comes from Apricaphanius iberus, assembly GCA_028564705.1. Classification (NCBI taxonomy): domain Eukaryota; kingdom Metazoa; phylum Chordata; class Actinopteri; order Cyprinodontiformes; family Aphaniidae; genus Apricaphanius; species Apricaphanius iberus. Next base: position 199,907 of record JAPXFQ010002564.1, read on the forward strand.
AGCCGAACATGGCCCCTGCCAGCCGGGTTGTTGCTGTGCTAGCGCTCTCGCTGCTGTACCTGTGTGGGGGGATCGTCTCCACCGAGTTCTTCTCCACTCTCACGCTGTTCAACAGCGAGCTCCACAAGCAGGGGTGCAGCTCGCTGTCCGAGTGGGAGGACTACGCTGCGGACTGCGGTAAACCGTCTCTCTTGTCGCTCTCTGTACAGTCTGCCACGTCCTTCTTGGTCCAACTGTCACCGGTTAGCTCGGATGCTAAGAAGCTAATAACAACAAACAGCAGTGACAGCTCAGAGGAGCTCTTGCTGGATAACATATTAGTGTTGGAGAGCCTGAAGAGCTTAGACATGTAGAATAAAGAGGGAATTTATGATAGTTTACTTCTTATATTACATTATTATCACCTCAGCACAATAAACATATTTTTTACTAGCATTATTTAAAAAAAACTAAATTACAATCTTCGTTTCTGATGTCTTTTGCTCATAATTTCATCTTCTTGCTGTGTTTTTGCACACAGATTCAGCTTTAAGGACATTTTGTTCTTGGATATTCAAAAAGCATTTCCGAAATTGCTAAATACACCAGGAACTACAGCAGTAACTTAAATCCGTCTAAAAATAACCAGATAAAAGCCTTTTGTTTTTTTATTAAATAGAAAAACGTTGCAATGCTTTTACTTATTTACAAATGATACAATTAGATAAAATACCTAGGAAGGTGATACACAGCTCTACATTACATTGGGACCAGATGATTACGAACCCATTCGAGCACTAATCAAAATGCATCAAAACTGAAAACCATCTCTTGTTTGTCCTCTAAACACAAAAACAAACATGTCCCTTAATGAACTTTGCAGAAAAAAGGTTAGTAATATCTAATATATTAGTTAATAATGTAATCTTAATTAATTTAAAAAATATATTTATCGCCTTTGTTAAACATGAAGTCTATCCAAATGGATTTCAATGTTTTATTCCTGTGATTAAAAAAAAAAAATCATCCAAAACTGTAGATTTCTTCCTATAGCACTTGATTTAAAAATAGACAAAATATTTGTAGTTTAATGCAATAAAGTTTTATGCAACAAATCAACAAAAAGCAGCACATAAATGTGAAGTATGAGTATGAATGCTTATCGAAACATTTTTGCAAATAAAAATAGAAAAATACGGGCAAGCTTTTGACTTTAAACCCTCGGTTTAGTGGCTCGGTTTAGTGATGTTTTGGTGAACGTCGCTATTACTATTATTATTGTTTTTTTTATGTTATGTCTAAACTCTCAGTTAAATTTTATATAAAACCGTCTCATCTTAACTCCGGTTGTTTCAGGTCTGACTGCAACATAAACGTCTGTCGCAGTCGGAAATCTTCTGCCGCCTCTAACAGATTTTCTCCCTGGATTTCCCAGTTTTTACTCTCCACCCTTCCTCCTAACCAGCTTCTTTGTCTCGGCTGAAGAAAAAACAAACATTGGGGATCATGTATTAAGGGGATTTTTTTTTTTCTCTTTGCGAAGTTTAACGCTTGAGTTACCATACTTGCTTTAAATCTTAACTTCATTATGCTTTTTGTTCTCACTTAAACCTCAGAGTCTACCTTCATATTTAGATTAAATTACACACAGCAGAAGTGGATATACCGGATTAAATTAGTAATATCTAAAGGCGACTGGTTGCACTGGATTTTATTTAGGCGTAAAAGAGGCTGAGTACAAATGTTATGTCATTTTCCTTATTGCAAATTACTTCTTTGAATCTAGATTTTTATGCTTTCTACATCCCCAGTATATATTATATTTATATTCATGTTGCATTTAGGAGCTGCTCAGTTATTATGTGGTCAGCATTACCTCACAATGAGACTGTCATACTAATCCCAGCTTTCCATGTTGAGTTTGCATACTCTTCCTGACTCTGAATGGTTCTCCACTCAGTCCAAAAGCCTGCAGAGGTCACCTAAACACGTTACCTTTAGATGAATGTATTTGCATGGCCTTCCATCCAATGGTGAACACTTGTCTCTGCAGAGTCTTCGGTTTTACAGTCCGAGGACCCTGACTGCGAGGAGGGAAGCAACCCGCCCTGCGAGTCTGTCTTCTCGCTCAACGCTGAGAAGATCCTGGTGAGCTTCCTGTTGCACACTGATATATATATATATATATATATATATAACGCTTGATTTTGTATATATATATATATATATATATATATATATATATACAAAATCAATTTCCCCATTATGAATAAACAAACTGAAAAGATTTAATAACGTTATCTCCAGATTTTAGTTTGTTTTATGTTTTTGGGTGTGGTCCCTTTCCCCTGGACTGCACCTTTACTTGTTCTTATGGGCTTGGAGCTATTTAAAGTCATTAGCGTCTGGATGATAATTTTCTTCTTTGGTCCGGCGCACACAGCACCCATTTCTCCCCAAAAACACCTGAACTACTGATTCATCTGACCACAGTACATGTTTCTACTGTGTGATGGTCCATCCCAGATACCTCAGATCCCAACATTGTGCTTCCTTTCGCCATAATACAGTTTCAACTGGGATTTGTGGAATTAACTAGGTATTGTTGGACCTGACAAAGGTTTGCCAAAGTATTCCTGAGTCCATGTGGTGATATCGTTTATAGATGAATGACGATTACTGATGCAGTGTCGCCTGAGGTGAAATATCCAAATCTCGTCCTGTCTTCCTTTGAGGAACATTTGTTTTTAAACAGTTCAGTCATTTTCTCTCTTATTTGCTGGCAAACTGGTGATCCTCGACCCATGTTTGACATCACCTGTTTCAAATCCTATTTTATTAAACCAGTTTACCTGATTGACTAGCCTTATTTTGCCCCTGTCCCAAACTTTTTTGGAATAAATGATAATAAATGAAGTGATGTATATTTACAAATGAAACAAAGTTGTCCAAAAGAAGATATTTCGATAAAATGCAAGTCAAAATAAATTTAGAAATCACTACTTTCTTTTTTTTAATTTGCTTTGTCCCGACTGTCCCAACTTTTCTGATTTGGGTTTGAATTCTTTTATTCTAAAGTAATGTACCGTACAGTACATAGAACAGAAATCTGTAAAGTAAAAACTGCTAAAATACAGCCACTCATATGCTTTCTTAGATGCTGTCACCCAGATGGCCGCCTCTGTTTGGTGCTGCACGATAAAAATAGTCACATACCTTTCAACATGTTTGCATTTTGATGTGGTTGAAAGATACTCTGAACTTTCAGAGCTAGAACCGAAATGTCAGCGCTTGCAAGCTGACATTTGCATTAGCATTCAGTCTTTTTGGGTCTATCGGCACATCTTGACTCTGTCATATTTGGTTTTACAGATATATCTCGTCTGGACGGCGCTCTTAAGAACACAACCCAAAGATAGTTGATTGGAAACAGGTCTGCACGATCCTGACAAGGCAACCAGTAAAAAGATGCCAGTACTGGTGCACTTGCGCATGTATCGTCCATTTTATGGTTAAAATGAGAGGAGCCACACTATGTGTCATCTCCAAACCTCTGAAACCTTCTTTCTATAACCCAATGAGGAGTCGCACAGATGCATGGACGAGAACCTCTGTATTGTCTGATCTTAGTGATGTTCCTAAGATGATAAAACCCAGTTGTTGTTGCCCCTTTTTCATGAGCCTCAAAAGAGGGCAACGGGTCAAACCACTTGGCTAAATTCTATATCTTGACCCTGAAATTTATGACATAGTTGTCAATTCATGACATAGTCATCAATTTTCAAGCGAAGCTTTGGGGCAAATCGACATTTTTGTGGTCCAGTTACCATTAAATCGGTCCTTTCCACATCAAGAAGTAGGAGATGATTGGAAAACCAGCCACTAATTGCAGATATACAGGCTTCTAGACTATTTAGTGGCAGGTCATTAGCCTAACGGTGAAAGGATAAATTGAAGGAACACAGAAGAAGCCCAAAAGGCAGCAGGTAGAGAGGAAATTACAATGGGCTGAGCATAGACCCTTGAGGGACTCCATGCCTCATAGCCCAGGGTGTCAGAGAGATCATTTTAATGCTCAGGGTGCAGCTTAGTCCTCTTTAATCAAAGTAAGGCTTGTTCGTATGAGGAGGTGTGAATGCGCAGTCGAGCTCTGATACTGACCAAAAAAAATAACGAATCCTGGTCCACTGAACAACCCGAGGTCTCAGCTTGTTTGATTTGAAGCCTGGTGAATCCGAAATGGACCAGGGGGCGCTCCTAAAGCAGGAAGTGGACCAAAGGGCAGGTTATTCTGGGTAAATAAAGCCAAAACTGCCGCACAAAAATAATTCTGCTCATGCTGAGCCCATTGCTGCAATTTATCTGGAACGTTTGCCAGTCTGATGCCACTCCCTGTTTGTGTGACATATGAACAATACAGATTGTTGTCACATGTCTTTTAATGTCGGCCTCTAGACCAGTTTTACCCTGTTTTTTTATTATTTATTGTACCCTTATTCTCCTTTTTATTCCTCTCATCTTTTATTTTATCCATGGTATATTTAGACCTCTCTCCCGACTGATTTGTCTGATGTTTTTGAAGCTCTCCATAACTTTTTCTGCCAGACGAGGCTAAGAAAAGCAGAGTAGACATATTTATAAATCTAAGCTTTAAAGCAGCAAACTTTTTATACATCCTCTTCACACAGGAAACCACAACTGCTCTGTTTTTTGTGTGTTTTTTTGTTTTCTTTTAAGTTTGAATCCATGTACCATAACTGCGTTTCTCTCGTTTCTCCTTCCTGTGCTGCTGTAATTCGTCTGTTCTTGATCTTCCACAGAACCAGGCCAAGTTGTTTATAGAGCAGAAAAAAATCCCCTTTCCTGTAGAAAACCAAAACACAAACGAGGAGCTTGGTGAGTTTCACCACGCCGATATCCTGCAATACTACATTTATTCGACTCCATTAAAACAAATTTTTCTTTTTGTTTGCAGCTATATGCTACGTTCTGATAGGAAATGGTCTTTACGATGAAGCCATTAAACATTTCTCACTTCTACTACAGGTGTGTGAACATCCTTACTGCACGTAGAAGCGGTTTATGATCTTCCAGGCACGTAACAGATATTCCTCTTGACATGACTTGTCTTTAACGCAGAGCGACCCAGAGCTAGTTAGCGCCATCTACGGAAGAGGGATTGCTTACGGCAAGAAAAGCCTGCAGGTCAGTGTCTGTTGCAAAACACTGCAGTAAAATATATTTCCATTAGTTTTGTTTTATTTTAATTCTGTTGCCTATTTTTAAGCTGTTATCAGTTGTTAGGTTAGTTATTAGCCTTTAAAATAATCCGGATAGGTTATAAAGTTTCAATTTTATCTTCATGGGATATGATTTTCAAAATGTAGACTTGCAAAAACCAAAGTATCTTTTAAAAAGTTTTTCCTATGAAAGAAAAAACTGGCATAAAATTATTTTAACTAGACTAAATTTGTATCCAGATTAGGGGGTTTGTAGATTATATTTGATCTGAACTTTAGCACAGTTAAATACAACTTCTTTACTTTGTGTGGGTTGTTTTAAGGTAAAACTGTGTTATTATAGCCTTTAAATTGCAGTTTTTACATGTTTTTACATGCATTAGCACGCTCTTTAGCAATTGTTTTTCATGAACTTCATACAGATGAAACAAAAAGTTTACATGCACCCTTTTCTCACTATCTGAAGGTAAATCAGACCAAGTTTTTCTTGTCTTAGCTAACTTAGAATTACCAAAACGATTTCTATTTGCTAAATGTTGCAATAATGAGAGAGATGCGTTAAAGATTTATTTATTAATGTCTCTTAAATCTGAAGTTACACACAGAATAATTTATATGTCTTTGAGCAATGAGGTGGTGCTTCTGATGCATTAACGGACACATTTGAGTGAATGGGAGGCACACATGTGGATGTATTTTAAGACCACACCGGGAAAAACGCCGTCTTCTTGTTTGACACAATGAGAAAGTCAAGAGAAGTCAGCCGAGATGTCAGGAAGAGAGTCGTGGAGGTGTTCCCATTGGTTCACCCTTGGGAAAAATTTCAAGATGCTGGAAGGCGATGCATTCATCTATTTAAACAATTATACGCAAGTATAGACATGATGGGAACACCCAAGTATCACACAGCTCAGGAGGGAGACCGGTTCCCCTTTCAAAATGTGCATATCAACCTTAGAGTAAAAGCTAAGACCTTATAACGATGCTGCTGAAGCTGGTTAGATAGTCATTATCCACAGTGGAACGTACCCTGATCCAATATGGGCTGAATGGCCACTCAGCAAAGAGGAAGCCATAACTCCAAAAAAACATTAAAAAAAGATAGATTACAGTTTGCAAATGAACACAGAGACAAAATTTCTGGAGACCTGTCCTGTAGTCTGAAGAAACTAAAGTGGAACATAGTGGACATAGTGACATTTGTTATATCAGGAAAGAAAGGAGGACGCTTGTAAGCCTGGAAACACCATCTCTACTGTGAAATACGGTGGTGGGAGCATCATGCTGTGTGGGGGACTTCATAGAATAGATGGTATCATGAGAAAATAACATTATGAGGAAGTATTATAGGGAAGCATATTTGTCAAATTAATCAAATTGAAGTAGATTTGTAAGAATGCTTTTTTAATTTTCAAACTCTAGCTGCTATTTTTGACTCATAAATAAGATTAAGAAGAAATCTGAAATGCTTTTTAATTTTATAATCCAGAATTGCTCTTTCTGTAATTTAATTAAAATGAAACAGAAAATGAAATTTAATATTTAATTTTCAAATGACACCCCAGCAAAATTGTTACAAAATTAAATTTAAAATGTCAAAAATTAAAATTAAAACGCATTTGCAGAAATAATTTTTTCAATTTTTGACTGCAAATGCCAGTTTGACACACAAATAAAATAAAACACAACAAATAAACTACTTTTTATTTCTTTCAATTCTGCTTTGCTAGTTCTGTAACTTTATTAAAAAGAAAAAGGCCATTGCTTTCATGTCGTCCCCGCAGGAAGTGTAACTTAATTCAAATGGTTTGGTTATCCCAGATGGTGACGTCGGAGCTCGTTCTCCTCTTCTGCTGCACCAGCAACAACATGGCGCTCCCAGATAAATCTCACTATTCTGTTGTGATGTTATCCTTTTTAGGTGTCATGCATGTTATTTGAAAATTAAATCTTAAATTTCCCTTTTTCATTTTAATAAAGTTACAGAATGAGCAATGTTGGATTAGAAAATTAAAAAGCATTTCGGATTATTTATTTTTAATTTTATTTAAGTCAAACATATCAGCTAGAGTTTGAAAATTAAAAAAAGTTTTCCTGCTAATCCATTTTAATTCGATTCTTTTTACACATAATATCTATGCAGCATCTTAAAAGATCCGCCACAAAGTTAAAGCTGGGGGAAGCTATTGTTCAAAGGCAACGCCACAAAATACTGAGGATAGTATGTGTTAGTAAGTCTGACTATAAATCTAATATCTGGCCTGTAACAGGTTTTTGATTTAGTTGATCCTTTCAAAGCTCTAGCTCTGCATTTTAGTCTGTTTTTTTTTTTTTAAAGAAAACCTTCATACCTTTCGTCTCCCATCCAGGACATAAAGAACGCTGAACTGGCGTTGTACGAGCTCAACCGGGTCATCGCCCTCGAGCCGAACTGGCCGGAAGTCTATGAGCAGAGAGCAGAGGTGAGGCCTGAACTGTTCTGTCAGAGGTCGAAGCTCATGGTCACGCTAAGCTAAAACAAAGTTTCACTTTAATATATTTACAGTTACCTTCCCACCACTAAGACGGCATTTGGGTGTTCTTCTGTTTCATTTTACAACTCTGTTTTGTTTTTTGTGGTTGATTTGGACAATCATGCTGCTCAAAGACCCTGGGGACAACTTATTCTCTGTTTATTGGCAGATTTTTATTAGAAATGTTGTAGGATTTCTGAGAGAAATTGGAGAAATGAGACCACATTATCACAATTCTCTGCCTTACTTAACAGTTGGTAGCATAGAATTGAATAATCCTTTATTTTCCCGCTCACGGGGTGAATAAAAGCTAGCAGATGGTAGCAATATTTAAAAAAAAAAGAACTATAAAAAGGTACAGCTGTAAAAAAAACAACAATGCAGTTATGAATAATTTTTAGTCGATTCGGACCCTTATATTTATAGTTGTATTCGGTGAAACTAGGAATTTAGCTTTTTATATTTGTATAGAGATTTTCGTGTGTTTTTTTTACATATTCATTTGTTGTTTGATGCTAAAGGATCTGTTTTTATCCAATTCTGGTTCTCCACGTTGGAGATAAAAAGCTTTCAACACGCTCATAGTGTCATTTCAAGCTACAAATGAAGTCATAGAAAAGAAAAGAGGAAGTCACTGCTTACCAGGCGTGTAACTGTGTGCAAAATGTTATCCAGTACACTTTAATATAGAAAAGTAAATACAAATATGCTTAAGCGGAACCGAATTCACAGAGATGTCAAAGTTTTGGACACCGAAGGAACTCCTATAGCTTTCTCATTAAAAGTTTTAACCTTTTACATCCTTTGTTGGATAATTGTAGTTACATCCATAAAAGATGAGTTTATTTCGAGAGTTTATGCACATGGTCGCTAATAAGCGTAGAAACCTCTACACATAATGTATTTATGATCATATTTTACCGTTATATAGTAACTAATGTAATCCAGATTGTGCTGTGTTAGTGTGCACGTGAGTTAATATTTGACTGTGTTGCGGCACTTAATGAGCAAAGGCTTCAACCCTGATCTAAGCCACTCCCCAGATTTCTGAGGCTGCTTTATCATCTATTTCCTCTTTGTGACGCTTTCGCCACTTCATGCAGCTCTGATGTAATAAACTACAAAACCTTGTTGCAGAAAATTACCTACCTAGCTGTTTTTAAATGCCAGACGCAGATGATATTGCAGTTGAAGGCGATTACAAATAAACTCCTGGATATGATACCTTTTGTGATTTAAATTCAAAGTTCTACTTTTCTTAGGTTTGCTTTATAAGGAACAGTCATTCAGAGCATTTTCTCCATATTTATTGTTCAGATTTTGTCCCCTCTGGGTCGGATAAGCGAGGCTCTAAGCGACCTCACCAAAGCCATCCAGCTGCAGCCGTCGGCTCGTCTCTACAGACACAGAGGAACTCTGCTCTTCATCTCCGAGGTCTGACCACCAGATGAACCACATCTGCCTGTTTCTGCTCCTGCTGTCCGATGTGGTTAAGGGACGCTTTGTTTTCTCTGTCCAGGATTACGTTGCAGCCATGGAGGACTTTCAGAGATCTTTAGAGCTGAAGAAGAATCAGCCCATCGCCATGCTTTATAAGGGCCTGACCTTTTTTCACAGAGGCATGCTCAAGGTAGGATCTTTCAACAAGAGGAGCGGATTTTTCTTTTTCAAATAATATGTAACGTACCACCAACCAAGTATCTGCATTGTTTATTAGGAACGCCCCAAAAGTAAGTCACTGCCCCTCCAAGCAAAATTCCTCTGGATCTGGCTGTGTCAATTTCCAGCTTTTCTTGAAGGATTCCATATGATCTTGCCATCAAACCCTCAAACCGGCACCCATATACATTCATATCTCCCTAACACTTCGGACTGGGCTGTATGGCCTTAAATATATATTACGATATACTCTAAGGCAGGGGTGCCCAAAGTGGGGCCCGCGGGCCAAAGTTGGCCCCGCAAGCCATTCATTTTGGCCCGCAAAGGGATGACCCTGACCTTTAAATAAAATCTGCATTGATCATATCGTCATCCTAATATGTGCAAATATTAATCTTCTTCCACTTCTTGAACCATTTTTTTATAAATAGGCCCAATGAATATAAAGGTGCAATACATATGAAATATCATAAATTAGGTTCCAAATTAAAATACAAGCAACTCGAAAGGGCTTATAGAGTAGATTTGTGCACATATTTACTTTTGCACACTTTAAAAGACCACAAATAGTTATATTTTTATCAATATATGAGATGTCTCATTAGCCTTTGCTGCAGCACCAGGCTGGATCAAACTACCTCCAAGTTCATGGGTCACCACACAGGCTGCTGGTTTAAGCAACGATTACCAACATGGAGCAACATCATCAGGGGCACACAGACAAAATAATATTTAAAAAAATTTTGAAAGGAAGATTATCTTTTCATTGACATCAATACTAAATCAATCAAATGCTGATAGTCAGATGCATGTTTTAATTGCCTATGTATGACTTTTTTGTCATATTTTGTTCAATGTTATTTACACAAAAATGTTAAATGACTGTCTAATAAATAAAAGTACTTTATTATACTATTAGTATTTGCATTTTGCATGAAATATTGGATTTGGCCCGCGGCGCTATGATAGAATATTATTTTGGCCCTTTGAGTAAAAAAGTTTTGGCGCCCCTGCTCTAAAGCATGTGCGGTAACGATATGTATTGTAATATTTTCTTTCTTTTTTTCTTTATATATCTCAAAATTCTCCGTTTCCAGATGTTGCAACAGAAAAATTTCAAAAAGGTTTAGAATTCAATTCAAAGAACATTTATTGTGCAAAATGCATTAAAAATATTGAATTATTTTTACAAAACAAGGCAAAACAAAAATTCTCATAACATAAATAATTTTTTTTTTTTTTTTTATAAAATAAAAGCTAAATATTTTAAAGTAAAAATGATCTGCTTTTCTGGTTACTTATTTATACATTTAATATTGCATGGAAATAAACCCAAATATATTTGAATTAAAAATGCTTCAACAGATTTCCTTTATGTTTTACAATAAACAAAAATCTTTAAACTTTGAATATCTAGTGTGAAGACAAACACTGAACATCAGTGTCCTTGGCACAAAGTATGTAGCCATAGCTTGATGACATCAAAATCCATAACTATAAACAAAATATCTACATTTAGCTGGCAACTGTAGTAAACAGCTTTTTTAAAATGACAAAATCTTAAATAGACTGTTGTCTAATTTATTTATATATAAAAATCTTGGTGCTAGATCACCTTGTAATCCTTTTTTCAATACGCTAGATTAAATCGCAATAGGAAAGTAAACCGGCACTGCCACAGCCAGCGTTGCTTCGTGGTTCAGAGGTGTTGATTTAAACCTCCTTGTTGTTGCTTTTGCAGGCTTCTAATAAGAAATCATGCAACACTATTTTCACATCATGCCATGGTGCTGTAACTGGCAGACTGTGTGCACCTTTGAGGAAATAAGTTGTTCCACATCCTGTCTGGTTGTGTGCCGAACCACGAGATTGTCATAAAACATCTTCTTTTTTTCTTCTTTTTTTTCTGCTGCAGTAATCTCTGGGGGAGCCTCTTGGATCACAGAGACCTAAGAATAAAACTGTCTCTCAATTTCTTTCAGTGGCATTCTAAACCTTTAGAAGTTGCTATGCTGCGGTGTATCTGAAAAGTGATCATTTTGATATAAATACATTTAGTAAGGGATTATATTGCAGAATAAAGTTGAGACCCTAACGCACATCCCTAATGTGAATTATGTTTGATTGTTTGAATTGTTTTTTTATTAGTTTTTTTTTCATCCACTGCTGGCTGCAAAAGAAATTGCCCCACGGGGACGATTAAGACACAACGAACCATAATGTTTTCTACTCTGGCTATGTGTGCTTTTGCTGTTTTCTTTATTCCCCCCCAAAAAAAAAAAAAATCAAATAATAATCTCTAGTCAGTTCTACACTTTAAACTTTTTAAAATTATATAACACAACTTAAATATAAATCTAGTTAATTTCAGGAACTGAAGACAAGGAATTTAAGGGGGAAAAGTTCTTTACTGCTGATCAAAGTAAATCTGAACCGTGATTTTTGTAACCTTACGCTACAGGTGTTCCCGTTTAGTGACGTCTTTTTTGACATAAAAAAAAGTATTTACATTTTGATTTCAGGCCAGGTCTGCTACCCAGTCAAGATTCAACAAGCAGTTTTATTTACATCTTTGTGTTTTTTATCACCTCAGCTAAACTGCGACTAAAACCATTTCCTGGGGAAGCCCTGTGTAGCATCTACAGGCAGTGAAGCCTCCGCTAAAAATAACAACAACACTGGTCCACTGCTATCAGAGCAGGAAGTTCCCCGTGGAGTGTTTTATCTGGTGCAGTAGAGGCGATCTCCTCCATGACCGAGAAGAATACGTCTTTTATCTGATGACCCTGTTCTCTTCATCGGGCACTCCGGCACTGATTAATGGAACAAGCTCAGTCTGTAAATTATTGAACGTAATAGTATTTGGCAAGAAGCTGCATGTAGCAGATGGCAGAGATGATTTTTTGTTTTTGTTTTACTGCCATGGGACTTTGTGTTCATTTCCAGTTCTTCAACCAGCACAGATCCACTCACCCACTGTTCCAAAAGTTTACTTTTTGACTCTTCCAGAGGATAAAATTCAATATATTTCTGCAAAAAATGAATGGACCTTTGACTCTACCGTTATGTAATTTCCGTTTGGTTGTTGCCATTCGAAAAGGGTCCCAATTTGAACCAATTGTTGATGTTGTTTTCCCTCTTTCAGGAAGCCATCGAGGCATTCAAAGAGGCTTTGAAGCTGAAGTCTGACTTCATAGATGCGTATAAAAGCCTCGGCCAGGCTTACAGGTCTCTCTCTTAAACATTTTCTCATAGATTTTATAAGATTTTCCACTTTGTTGTGTCTGTATCCAGTGTTGCGTCTCCTTTCTTTCTCCTCTCTTCAGGGAACTGGGGGACTTTGAATCAGCTATGGAGAGCTTCCAGAAAGCACTCATGCTGAACCAGAACCACATCCAGTCTCTCCAGCTCCGAGGAATGATGCTGTATCACCATGGTTCTCTGCAGGAGGCCATCGGGAACTTCAAGGTGCAGGAATCCAGATACTCCTTTTCCAGTTTTCCAGAGTGAGCCTAACTTTTTCTTTTTTTTTCCCCACAGCGGTGTCTCCAGTTGGAGCCCTACAACGAGGTGTGTCAGTACATGAAGGGCTTGAGTCACGTTGCCATGGGTCAGTTCTACGAGGGCATCAAAGCTCAGACCAAAGTCATGCTGAACGACCCTCTGCTGGGACAAAAGGCCAGCTCCGAATACCTCAAAGTGAAATACCTTCGAGGTGGGTGGGCCTACGCTTTTTCACACACAAGCAAAAACAATGGCTGGCTTGTAACAACATCACTTCTGAGGGTTAGATAGGTGATCAGTGAGTTTGTGCTGATGAATAATATGGCATGACTGATAAATATAGCACTGAGGGTCACTGTTCATGACCCATAACTAAAAGGGCCAGATTATTCATTGTAGAAATGTCTTTTTTTTTTAAACATTTCCAGCACTATAGCAATCAGAATCATTTTCTGATGGCCAAAAAAAGCCTAAGAGATTTATTTTAATCAATGAATATTGATGAATTCAAAGATGTGATAAAAATGCCTTACAATGCAGTTAAGTGCTAAAAAACTCTTTAAGTAAATGGTACCCTGAAGGAGCCTAAAGTGGACCCCCACCTATTTATGGTTCTGTATTTGATTGTTTTTGTTTTCTTAAAGCATTTTGAAATTATGTAAAAGAAAATGTAGCTTGGAAGTCTGAAATGGCTACCGGTAGATGCAGTGTTAGTGGAAATAAGGAAGGCTGGTTATGGATATTTTCCACTGTATTAATCCATATTAGGTAGGTAAGAAGTATGTCACAGTATTCAAACATTTTTCAAAATGTCAAAATACACAATAATTTACGTTTTTGGTATATATATCAAGAAAATTAAATGCATATATGCATGTGACTTTCTTTTTTTTTGTCTTACTTTGATCAGAAAAAAATGTTTAAATACTTAGGGCATATTTGAAAATATAACATGCTTAGCTCACTTTGGAGTTGTTTTGGTATTTACCAAACTAGTTCCCCAGCTGTATTTGAATGCAGCTGTTGGGAAAATATCTTCCCATTTAAAGGAGTAATTAATTTGGTCTGATTGGATGCTACTTATTGCTGTTAAAGGATTTGTTTGCTGACAAAGTTCTGGTGTGGTCAATCTTTCTTTTTCTAATGTAGCTGCATGAAAAACTATTATTGTTCCAAATAGCAGAGTTTAGTGACAGCTGGGATTCCTTTCTGGTTTGAAGTCGGAGTTTTGCACATAAACCTTCTGCATATGTTCAAGTAGAAAACAGCTAGATCTGTCTGTACCGACATGAAAGGGCCGTGCATAAACATGTACTATTAAAAAAGGAAGTTAAAAACATTTTAAAAGTAGTTTTTTTTTCACTCTTTTTTTCTAAGGAAGTCTGTTGCCTTTTTCAGCATTGAGGTATTCTTAGGGTTGCTTTCTGAAGAAGAGTTGCTTGGGAAATGTGGACAATGAAAATTGGAACGCGGGGCTCCAATTCCAGGATGAGGCAGAAATATTGTTGCTGTGGCCAAAACTACATAGGTTGTATAATTAGACACACAACCTTTTCTGCTTACTAACAATAGTTCAGCTTTTCCCTGTTTTAGGTAAGATAATTTTACCCAAATTACTCATGTTTGCTGAATACTAGAATAATAGGAGGCGGCTAACATACAGTTTCTGGTAGGAGTCCTTTTAAGCTGTCTGAATTGATCAAATGAACGTCTTCCAATAGTTTGCACTAGTTCTGGCCCTTTCTTCCTGACAGAACTGGGTGTAACTGAGTCAGGTGTGTAGGCCACCTTTTACAGCTCTGCCTACACATTCTTTAATGGACTGAGTTTCGGACTTGCACCCAAGCTTTTAAACTTACTGGCTGATGGCTTGAGATGTTGCTTCAATTTTTGCACGTGTTTTTGCTCAGTTTGCCACTCACTCTCCCTTGCAGCTGAACGCCCCGTACAATGACGCTGCCAGCCTTGTACTTTACTTCCTCCTATTTCATCAAAATGAAATGGTGGTGACTTTGACCAAACCCATCAGTTTCACGGTTCGGTACGTTTTCGGTACGCTTTAATCCAGAAAAATAAATACAAAATTTGCATATGATTTTGCACATTTTTTTAATCATTATTATGATTAGCATTTAACAAAGAACCCTTTTCCTGAATTATTTCCTTTAAATTCCTAAAATTAATAAGATTTAATTACTTATTAAAAAAAATTTTTTTTATTTAAAACTGAGGAGAAATTTGATTGGATTTTTTAAAAAATTGTGCAAGCATACATAGAGTAGAAAACAATAAAACTATTTAAAAACAAGTCAGGGTAAATGTCAAGAAATGTTTAAATGCTTAGCATATATTTGAGAATAAAAAATGATTTGGATTTGTTTTGATATTTAGAACGCCTAATTTCCCAGCTGTACTTGAATGCAGCATGAGCAGCTTTTCTTATAACAGGGATTCTTCCAACTAGTGTTATATACAAGTTCAAGAGTATGAGCTGATTGGATGCTACTGGAAGCCATGTGGACGCCAGCTGGTTTTTCCTCCAGTATAAGTGATGTTGCCATTCAGCTTCACATTGTCTCCAGTTTTACCTCCATCAGACCACAGAACAAGTCTCCAAGAATTAAATTCCCAGGAGGTGCAAACTCACAAAACTCACAAAAGTGATTCTGCTTCACTTAACGGCATTTCAGCCTATGGCGATGCAGAACTTCACAGTCTTCCTAGCTTTAGCCAGCTTCTTTACAAAGTCCTCTGCTTTTGCTCCGGGGTGTATGAGAGTTTTACCCGACATCCCAAACTCTCGTCCTCATATCTTAGCTGATTTTTTTAGACTTTTTTTTTTTCAGAAGGAATTTATGTTTTTGAGGTGTTATCCCAAAATACAAAAAGAAATATGCCTCTTTTTATGTAAAACTTTTATAAATTGAACAGTCAGAAGCTTACATAACATGCACCCATCATTCTGGCTTGTAAAAATTGCTTAGAAGTAGATCCTAAGTGATGTAACATAGGAAAGGTTTAGCCTGATTTAAAGTCAAACGGTGCATTTAAATATCTGGTTTGAACTGCAGGATTGGGTAATATTTGATTGAATTTTTTTCACCTCCAGAATATTCCCGTTACTTGCACGCCCACCTGGATATCCCTGTAGCGGAGTACAACGTGGACCAGGATCTGCCGGGCAACTTTAAAAATCACTGGGCCAAGAACCTGCCCTTTTTAATAGAGGACTATGAAGAGCAGCCCGGCCTGCAGCCGCATATCAAGTAAGTGTGATGCACTCACTTGAGCTAAAAGATCATGCCATTTTTCCAGTTGCATAGCTGTTTTTATATATACATAGACATAGACAGGTCAAATCTGCAAATAACTCATGATATACAATACATCTGAAAAGTGTTCACCGCACAAATCACTTTTTCCACATTTGAAATTTTACGGCCTCATTCTAAAATTGATTAAAATCATTTTTCCAAAAATGTTTTGCACACAACACCCCATCGGGACAAATTTAAAAACTAATATTTTTTTTGTTTTCATTAATTTATTAAAAATAAATGTTCTAGCACAAGTTAAAAAAAGTATACAAATTTAGCTCAGCTTCCTCTTCTTCCCATTGATCATCCTTGAGATGTTTCTGCAGCTTAGCTGGACTCGCCCTGTGGTAGATTCAGTTGATTGGACTTAATTTGGAAAGGCTGACACCTGTCTATGTATGGTCCCATGGTTGACTGTACATGTCAGAGAACAATCCAAGTCTGAAGTCAAGGGAATTGTCTGTAGCTGCTGCGGTCGAGTTTACCGAATATTTTCCGTATTTCTCCTATTTATTTTAATTTTTATTTTTTTTACGGTGATGGAAAAATCTGAAGGTTGGTGGCTATTTTTACAAATTAGTTTTCACAAGTCTGCCCACTTGTTGCAAATGTTTGATATTATATTTTTAACTTAAACCACGGAGTGCAGCTAGAAAAATAAATTAAAGAAGATATTCCCGGATAATGTATTCAGTGCATTGCTTTTAAAGCAGGTTTTGGAGCGAGACTGGCCGGTTAGACGGCGCCTGCTGCTGCTTTGCTTTAACAGGCTTATTTTCCACTGAAGGAATAGTTTACGGGAAATGGTTCATTCTGAGAGAGTCTCTTCGACTTCTGATAGCTTCAATTGGAGAAATTGTATGTCACATTTCAAAACTTTGGCTGAAGCAGCGCTTATTTCCAGTCTCCAGAGTGGCACTGGAACACGATGTCAGCCTCCAGAACGACATCTAAACCCCCATGAAACGTCATCTGTCTAAGGCAGAAATCCAAAACCTCAGGACAACAACCTCTGCAGCAATCCCGTTATTTGAGCAGGAGAAACTCATGAGACTGAGCATTCAGGCTGTAGCAGCTTTTTATTTTATTTCATCTATATATATATACTTCTCTGTTCAGCATATTTTGACTGAATGTTATTTAAAATGAATTAAAGATCATTACTATTGAACAGGTATTAACTTGTGGGATGATTCCTGGAGGTTGACACCAGCCGCCCCTCCCCTGGCATGGGGTTTAAAAATTGACGGGTAAAAATAGATTATGACTGGATTTTTTTTTACCCCCTCACTCAAAATGGTGGACAAAAAACATGTCTTTAGGCAACCTCTGGTCTGCTACTGGTCAAGTTAGAGGGGAAAATGAACGTAGCAGTGTATATGGATAATCCTGGATCAAAACTTGTTTCAGCTCTTGACCTCGGTCTGGGGTGACGGTTCATTTTGCAGCATCTCTGGAGAGATATAAATATGGCTGCGCTCCCAATACCGCTTCCCATTCAACCTAATGGAGCCTGGGAGGCGATGCAAAGGGGAATGGTTGAAACGGTTAGGGTGGACCAAGCTTGTGGCATCATATTAAGAACGACTTCAGGCTGCAAATGCTGCATCAACAAAGTTTTAAACAAAGGTTGTGAATTCTTATCTAGTTCCTGTTTCTTTTTTTTCTTTTTCATTTTAAAAATTTTTGTATATTTCTAAATACATATTTTTTCCACATTTTCATTATGGTTGTAAAATCTTGAGGGGAAAATAATATTTGATCCTTTTTGGAATAAGGTTGTTGCATGACTAAATATGGAAAAAGTGATCCATTGGGACTACTTTCATAATGCCCTGTATAATAAACATCATCTCGTTTTTTATTTGTAGATGTTTAAAATTAAAAAAGGGTAGAATAGCATTTTTTTTTCATGTTCAAAAATTTTTTAGTAAGGAAAATGAAGCTTAAAACTGGATTTTGAGACTTTTGTGACAAACATCCTGTGACAAGGTCGTGGTTAACTCCAGTGTCTTCAGTGAAATAAAAAAAATATATACTTCTGATAGAAATGCAATACATATAAAAAGTCCACACGCACATTTTGTGATGGAAAGGTTAGGCTTTCATGTTTTTTGTTCTATTTTATATTTTGTCCTCAGAGACGTCTTGCCGCAGAACTTCGACAGCTACAGCGCTGAAGTTCAGAAGCTGATCTGCGTGGCCGACCACCTGGGGGCGCTGATGCAGTACGACACTCCTGGGTTCCTACCAAACAAAAGGATCCACAGAGGTACCTGCCTATTAAACGCAGCACCTCCTAAAGTCACAACCAAGCATTATAAAGCACTAAAACAGGAAACCGTTTTGTGTTTCTAAAGCCATGGGTTTAGCCACGCTGGAAGTGATGCAGGCCATGCACCGGACGTGGAGCAGTTCCAAGGTGCGAGTAAACGGAAAAACACGGCAAATGCAGTGGAGAGACATGTTTGACATAGCTGTCAAATGGAGGAGGTGAGAATTTGTCCAATTTTTTTTTTGTTTTTGTATCTAAAGGAGACAGACGATTGTTTTAGTCAGTATTAAAGAAAACTAGTAATGTTCCTGTAACTAGGGGTGAGCGGTATGGCAAAATTTTCATATCACGGTATTTTTTAAAAACAGAATGGTATTACGGTATTTAACGGTATTTTTTTGCCATACAGGACAGTTCATATCCACATTATCTTATAAGAATGAAGAATATAAAAATGTGCTTTAAATAGCCTGTTTTACTTCCATATGGACTGCATCATATTGTTTTTTCCAGACACAGGTGAATGATATGAAAATAATTAAAATGATTATGATTCTGGTAGACATTCTTGATGTTCTAAGGCTGAATATATATTTTTTTAAAAACCTCACGTTGGCGCAAGCAACAAATTGCATCTTATAATTGCTTTGCATGTAGTACTGAAGAATCCCGCTAGGGGGCAGAGTATAGACTCAGACTGGATTTTGCCAAAGAAGTAGTAAAATAAACATGGCGACCGTAGGAGATTATTAGCTGGTTAATATTCAGATAACAGAAAAAAAGACGGCAGAAGTATCATATATGGTATGTAAAACATATTTACTGCTATTAATGATTTCTTTCCTACTGATTTTGCTGTCGTTTACCGTGTTATCTACAGACGGTCAAATAGCGCTCAACACTTCCCCCTACTGAATAGCGTTTGTAAAAGGTATGCCGTTTGGTTCTCGTTTCACATTTTAAAGCCGATAAACTTTTTAAACTATAGATGAGGCTCCTCTTTTTTGGAAACACTTCATCAGAATTTTGAGCTTCGCTCCTGCCATCAGCTGTGCTGTGTTAAAAACTTTATTTTCTACACTGTGTTGAAGAGCGTGTAGCAGTGAAATCGGTCCTGGCTGAAACACTTCCTCTCATTAAAAGTTCCGGAAGTTTTCTGAGCTATTCACCAGTATAGGGGTATATTAAAAATTCATATAACGAAAATAAACACCGGTTTTCGGTATGAACCAGTATACCGCCCAGGCCTACCTGTAACTGTGTTGTGTTTATTTGTACTCAGTAGTAAGTACTTAACAAGATCAATACATTTATACATTATTGAAGTAGTGATAATTTTCTGTTGTGTGCAAAGGGCAAAAAGTTGAAAAGGAAAAGACTGGGGTAATAAATGTAATTTTAGATGTAATTAGAACGGGATCGGCCCTGATACCAGTATCGGTATAAGTCCATCACAATTTTTTGTTTTTTTGAGAATTATCTTTTATGCTACTTATTTAGTTCATTTTTAATGCATTTATTGCACTTATACTCAAGTAAAGTAGTTGATTTCTAAACCCACCTCTATGGATATGTTAAATACAGTTGAAACATAATATTAACATACACTTCTTAAAATAAATAGCAAAATTTTGTTCTTTACAATCAAATATCAGAGAAAAAAATAGCTTTAGATTCATAAATAACAAATTTTTTTGTAGGGCTGTAAAACCATAAAACATTTTAGTTTAATTAATCACAGGCTTGTTGGGAATTAATCACAATTAATTAACATTCTTAAATGTGAATGGAAAACATTTTTTTTTAGCATAATTAAAGGAAAAAATCGGAAGAGTCTTTGGATGTTTTGTTTTTGAACTTTTATCCAATTGCTACAGCAAATTAACTGGTTAACCTTTTCTGTTCTGTATGTAAAGTTGACCCTTTCTTATTAATATCGGACAATATTATCATGGTAGTATTTTTAGTCTAAAGCTAGCAGTTTCGCTGCAACACATACTGCTACAGGAGATCCCTCCTGCACACAGCCATCAGGATCTACAACACCTCCTGGAAGAATTAAATAGTAGGAGCTACAACAGCACTTATTTTCCCTCTGGGATAAATCAAGTATTTTTGAATTGAATTGGATTCTTCTGGAACCGAGCTTTAAAATAAGTCCAGTTCCCACTGTTATTATTTGCAGCTGCGGTGTTGGTTAACTATGTTAGCTTGTTTGTTAGCCAAGGCTTACCTGATGTACCAGTTATTACTGCATTTTGTTACATTTTAATCAGGGGTGGGGGGAAAATCGATTCACATAAGAATCTAGATTCTTTGCTTAACGATTTTGAATCGATTTTTTTTTTTTTTTTTTTTTTTTTTTAAATAAAAAAATTGATGTACATTTTTTTTCTTTCTTTTTATTTTTTACATGCAGCCCAGGGTTGGGACCAAAAAGTTTGTTAACCTTATAATGAAGTATATTTAAGTATGTAGTAGTTTACTTTAGAAAGTCTTTACTGTTCATTCATTCTGTTGTAAAGGTTTAAGATGTGGGAAGCAGAAAATTCAGAAAATTATATATCTTTTCAATACTATAGTGAATTAAAAATCTGCAATATTGAGAAATCTCATTTGAAATTTAATCGGCACTTACAAAAAAAATCATAAAAGAATTGAATCAGGAGAAAAGCATATTGTCTCAGCCCTACAAATTGGCCCCTTTTTCTAATAGTATTGATTGAGAATCGATTCTGAATCGAATCGTCACTCCACGAATCCGACTCGAATCGTGAGTTGTTGTAAGAGTCACATCCATAATTTTAATCGTCTGCTCGTTTCAGTCGTTGCTTCTGATTGTTTACAACACCTGATCGCGTCTCTTTCTAAAGACTAAAGCACGCGGTAGGTAGAGCAGTGGTGTAGACCGATAATCCCTCCATCTGGGCTGCAACTGAGAGGAGACGTTCTCATGGAACCATGGTTTGGATCTGCCGTAGTTTTTACCAGAGGAGCACTGAATGCACCGCAGATCATCCAGAATAAGTATAGAGAATTGCTCTGTATTTTTTGTTCTCATACCTTTCATCAAAGTCAGAAGTATACATCCATTACCTTAGTGTTAAGTAGACTTCCCAAACTCATTAAATAGAATCAGGCTGCGCTCTCTCTTTTGGCCTCAGACCATCAACGTTTCCGCTGACTAAATTCTAGAGTCAACACACTAATCAGGCTTTTCCCGTTCCTGCAGGATCGCAGATCCAGACCAGCCGGTTCTCTGGTTGGACCAGATGCCAGCCAGGAGCCTCAGTCGAGGCTTCAACAATCACATCAATCTCATCAGGTAACAACATGGCCACCAAAGCATCTCTAGTTTCAACCTCACAAAAACTCCTCTTTAAAGTCATCTGCTGTGGCGTCTTCGTCTTTTCTCCTCAGGGGACAGATTATAAATATCCGATACCTGGCCTACTTTAACAACATCCTAGAGTTTATCAAGGACAGAATATTAGTGTACCACGGGTAAGCTGCTCTAAACTTCCGTTCGGTTCTGTTCACGGAGAGACTTCCTTCTTTTTTCATTTAATTTTGGCTTGTTCTGTGTCAGGGCGTACAACCCAAGAGGCCTCCTCGAGGTCCGCCAAGCGCTTGAAAACGTGAATAAAGTAGAAGATCTGCTGCCAATAATGAAGGTAAGAAAGAAACGAGCGTAATTTGATCAACTGGCCAAAATAAAACCATGAATATTTGGTTTTCAAGTCGTCTGTTTGAGCGGTGAAATTCCAGGATTGTTGGTTGTGTGTTTATTTTCTTGAAGCAGTTTAACAGTAAAACCAGAGATGGATTCACCGTAAACTCCAAGGTGCCGAGTGTGAAGGATCCTGGGAAGGAGTACGACGGCTTTACCATCACCATCACAGGAGACAGGTAACACCCGATGGAGCCTCTTACTGGACTACTACTATTACTACACATTTATCAGTCCAGTGAGATTTTTATATTTGTTCCTTGTTTCACAGCTGGACAGACGAACACAACGTTTACTCTAAAATTTGGCTTTTTTATGTTCTTCTCTTACCTCTCATCAGGTTTTGTTGGAAATGTTGTTTCGGTTTTAACCACCAGGTGTCCCTGTATCCCACAAACTGCATTTTAGAAAGAGTGTGTAGTAAATCTAATCTCATACACATACAATGGATCGAATATTTATTAATTATTTGTTTAAATCTAAGAGTGCCAAATAAATGTTGTTCTCTGGTTTTAAAACTCCAGAAAGGGAAATGATAATGTTATCGTGGTTTAATACGCTGCCTGGAAATGTTTATCTAGGCATATTCTCTTTTGTAAGAGTATAAAAATTGATTTATTTTGAAATATCATTTGATTCTCTAAATCCGTCCGTCTGTCCATCATTGCAAAAAAAAGATACCCCATAAAAAGAAGAGAAACTTTAAACATAACCATAGTCGTGACATGATTCATAATTTTATAAATTCAACATTCCAGAGGTAATGAATCTTCTTGGCATGGATTTTTTAATTTTTTTTTATTTTTGGTTTTTTTGTTTGTTTTCTCAGGGTGGGGAACATGTTATTCTCTGTGGAGACACAGACAACAGAAGAGCGGACGCAGCAGTACCAGTCAGAGATCGAGTCCATCTACAAAGATCTCACAGTCAAAGGGAAGGCGCTGATGCTATCTACCGAGCTGGGGGTAAGATTTTTGTTTTAAATCCCAAAAAATATACAGTTCAGAGACAATGGGTTTAACGCTTTAGAAATTAAAAAATGTAGACCTGGATGTTCCTAATATTTTTATTTTTTTATTTTTTGATAGTTACTTTAATTTTTGCAGCATTTGTAACCAGCTGAAGGAACCTATGCCTGCATATTCTTGTCTGGTCTATTCTTACAGCTCCGAACAGACAACCAACACACTCTTGATCCATTTGGTTTTAAATGGGAATTGTAGCAGAAAAAAAAACAAAAAACCAACAAAGAGTTTTCATTTGGAACAAACCTATTGCAGCTGATTCTCTCGTCTGCCTTCTTTCTTTCAGGACGCAGATGCCGTCTCCAACCTTGTCCTCTCTTTGATTTATTACTTCTGTAACCTCATGCCTCTATCTAGAGGCTCCAGGTAAATTTCAGTCAAATACATGCAGACATAGTTAGGGATGTGTATTGGGAAGATCCTGGTGATATGAAATGTATTACGATACAGATGTGTCATGGTACTGTGGGTAAGCCTATAAATTGTGATTTTTGAAGCTGAATTTAAGGTAGAAAATCTGTCTCAGCATTCTAAACACTGCAACCTGTTTCCACCCATCATTATTATTATTAGATCTAGTTGGAACTAAAGCCTAGTTAATGCTTCTCCGTTTTGACGGAGACGGATTGACGCATCGCCATTATCCATCAACGCAAGGGCTCTCCGTCACCTACGCAAGAACGCACGAAGAAGAGTACCAATTTTTAACTATCCGTCAACGGAGAGCGTATGCATCTGATTGGTCAGTTTCAGTAACAGTCAGAGATTGTTTCACCAGAACGGGTAATCAGTAGTTAATGCAGCGTTTGGCCACTACACGCTTTATATTGAAAGGATAATTTATCTTATCTGTTCTTTTGGCAATTTTGAATACAAGGAGGTGTAGGAAAACAACAAAAAAGGCTGCCGTGTTTTGTTTCCATGCCTTTCTAGAGGATTCTATGAACTGCACTTCTAGTAAAAAGCTTTAAAGCTTAATCAAAACATACTTTCTGTCGTTCTTTACTCCTTGAGGAATAAATGCGTTCACAAGCCTTAAGAAAAAAAATGAAACGACGCTGTGATAGTAGGCAGGGACGCCATGAAAAGTTAGCACCCCCTGCTGTCCTGGTCGGGCAACGCTGAAAAAACAATAGAGAGTAGAGTGGAAGAGCGGAGTACTATAAACGGAAACGTCTCTGTCAATACGTCTGAGTGCAAATTTGCGGCCGGAGAAGCATAAACTAGGCTTAAGTGGGTGAAAACAGCCACCACCTAGCAGTCATACTTTTAATTTTATGACACAAAAAAATACATACTTTGGTTTTGAATATTAATACAACATAGTGACATAAAATATCGCAATATATTGGCATATCGATATTTTCTTACATCCCTACTTATTGTCATTACAATGTCAGGTTCATAATCCTTGAGACTCTGAAGCGAATCATTTCAATTATTTAAATGACTTGAACCCTTGAATCGAGTACTGTTTTCAGCGTGGTGGCGTACTCTGTGGTTATGGGGGCACTGATGGCCAGTGGGAAGGAGGTCATCGGTAGGATCCCAAAAGGAAAGGTAAACATCAAAGCAAAAAAATAAAACCACAGACAGAGGAAACCAGTTATGTATATACACTTTATAAAAATCATTTTCCTCCCTGTCGGACAATAAATCAGTCAGTTAGGACCAGTGATGCCGGTAAGGTGTTACTCCTATCAGTAACTACTAATCCAACACGTTACTATTTCCATACAAGTAATCACATTAACGTTTCCTGTCCAAGCTATTGTATACTACTATTTTTTGTAATTTTCTTATTCAAAAAGATATATTTGGTAGAGGAAAACAAGCAACAATAGCAGTAAATATGGTCATGTACTTTCTACAACACTGCTGCCGTCTTTTTCTGTCGTAATCAGAAAATTGAAAAAAGCATATTATCTCCCCTGTGGTCGCCACGTTTGTTTTGTTTCTACTCTACAAATCCGGCACTCTATCTGGTCTGAGTTCTGTACTCTGCCCTCTAGTGGAACTATCAGTAGAACGTGTGGTGTGCAAGCAAGTACGTGCCTAAGACGCAGCTTGTTGCTGGTGTCAACATGAGGTTAAAAAGCAAGTATCTTTAAGAATTACTTTTAAAATGCATTTCCTAAGAAGTGAGTATTGGCAGCTGCTGAAAGTAATCAATAAAGTAACTTGTAATCTAATGTAGTTACTTTTAAAACGGACAACCATGCGCATAATCACACCTAAGTGGAATTTAGAGAGACAAGTTAACCTAACAGTCCGATTGCTGGACTGTGGTTGATGAAAACCTGATGGGGCCCAAATTCCTCAGCACAAACCCAACCAACTCATAATAATATTGTCCATATAGTTTAGAGTGAAGAGTATTTCCCAGCTTTTCAATCCTAAAACAAACTAAAAGTGAATTAAACTCAAGAGATGGCGATCTGTGCATGGTGTACCCCCCGTTTCGCCTTATGGCTACTGGAGATGGGTAACAACTACTGATTTCTCACCACTTTTGTTTTCCAAAGTGATGTTTCCTTCAATCTTGAATGTAGAAAGGATGGAAATTACAGACTTAAATTTAATCACAGATGGCCTGGAAGGAATTATGAATAAGTTCTGGATTTCTTTGATTTTGGTCCTTGATTTTACCAGAGAGAGATAAAGTCCCTTCTTCCTCAAAAAATAATAGCAATAGTATCTACTTTATAGTCAGTCTGAACATATTTGGACTATATCTTTAGCCCACAGAGATGTATAGTTTTTATTTTTTGCTTTCAGGTTCCTAAACTAATTTTTTTCTCCACCTTTTTTCCCTTCAGCTAGTAGATTTTGAAGCCATGACAGCACCAAGTCCAGAAAGTTTCAGTAAAACAGCAAAGAGCTGGATGAATCTCAAAAGGTACCTTTAGAAAACGTCTCATCTCGTTCCGTTTTGTTGCTTCTTTGCCTGAAACACCAATCTGACTTGGCTCTTCCTGATCACAGTTTACCCAGTTGGTACCGAAGTCTTCCATCCGTGGCAGAGAGCTTCCCGTCCATCAGAACGATGATCGAGGTCCTCAACACAGACTCGTCTTCACATTGTCCAAAGAAGTCTTAGAACGCCTTCCGGCACTCGGAGAAATCTCTGAAATAAAGTCCTGAAAACTGAGTTTCTGCCCAGTTCAATAGAGCGAAAAACTTTTACATCCCAAACAAACTCGAATAAAAAGATCCGAACGAACTCTTAGCGTTGATACTTGTCTCATTTCAGAATTTAAATTCATACCAAAAGTGATGTTTGAACTTTCCCCCATAAATTTACAGTTATTATTACTCTTAGCATTTATTTTTCTAAAATCAGATGCAGTCATGTAAAACATGTTAATTGCTACTTTAAGAACTAAAAAAACCAGGATGCTCTGGTGTCAATGTTTGAGTTTTAGCAGATAAGTGTTGCTGCTAGTTGGTAGGTTTATCATTTTTACCTAAATACCGATCTTTAAATGGATCTTTTATTTTTTTGGGGATGTCGAAAGGATTCTGTCCGCCTTTGCTCTTCCTCTGCTTCTCGAGCCTCACTCTGAAGCACCCAAAGCACAAAACCCATCTGTTGCAAATCAAAATGGGGTGTTCGAAATAGTTTTGGTTCAGTTTAGCATCTAAAAGAACGTTAATTTGACGGCTGAGATTGTAATTGGCACTTTAAAGTCTTCCTTACGGGGACATAATCAGTCAGGCCTATAAGCAGAGAAGAGTTTGAAGGGATTTAAAACGTTCGGAACAACAACTTTCAGGGCTACTGAATTTTTATTTGGATACTTGAAGCGGTGTCTTGTTTCTCTCAGCACTTACAGTCACTGCTTCTTTTAGCTTCTTTTTTCATGCTTTTGCTTAAAAATACAAAACAGAATCAGTCGGAGATGTTGGACTTTTTTTTTTAACTTAAACGATCAAATCTGACATTTATCTGCTGTTAGATAATTCATTTGATCTGAAATATTTCCTAAATTGTAAGGTCCTCTTAACATCTCCGACTGCTTGGTCTTTGACTTCTTACCTTAGTAATGGCAAGCCAGCAAGGTTTTTTAAATTTTCCTTTACAATCGTTTCCCGACCATGAATATGTATTTATCATTCAGTTTTCCCTTAATTTTGAGGTTTAAAAGATGTTTGGGAGGGTTTTTTTTTTTTTTTGAATTGCAAGCAGTATTTGTGGAGAACAGGGGAAAATTCAACAATATTGTGTATTTATGGTTCTTCAGAAAGCATGATCAGATTTTAGGTTTGAATTACTGAGGAAATCATTGAGATCTGTTGAAAGTATTACAGATAGAGAAATAATTATTTAATTCAGCCAAATAATTGGGTCGAGAAACCTCAAGTAAGCTTCAAATTTTTCAGTATTTACCAGAATACAGTAAAGCACGAATCTAACACTGAAACCGTAATGCTGTTACCTGACCTCACCCACAGTGTGGGCTAAAGCACAAAGGAAATAATTTATCTGAATATTGAGGCCTTAAATCATCAGTTTGGGAAAACTGACAGTTACCATAACCCTGTAGTATTTCGTTCTTATTTTGTCACCAAACTGCTCTGTTTAAAATATCTTGCGATAAATTTATTTAATGCATTACATACAGCCAGAACTTTCCTCTTTTCCTCCTATTTCACTGTTTGTGCTGGTTGGTTGTAATCATCTCCTGTTTGCTTGGACATCTAGTGATTAACTGCTTCAGTGGGCTTTAAAGTTAGAGGGCAGAAAATCTTTGAACGTTACTTCCTAAAACTTGAAGGGACGAGTTTTCTTATTGAATGAATGTTAAACAGTGAATAAAACTGGGCTGAAATTTCACCTGTCTCCATTTTTTTTTAAGTCGTGGAAAAGTAACTATAACCTCACTGTTGTCCCACCATTGGGGGCAAAAACTACCTGTAATTGTTTAAGATAACGGTGAGCGATTCCCTTACAGTGGGACAAAAAAATATTTGGTAGCCACCTACTGTTCAAGTTGTCTGACCTAAAAAGATGAAAGAAGTTTGTAGTTTTTATCATACATACATTTCAATTGTAAGATACAGAATGTGTGATTTTTAAAGAATTTATTTATATAATCCTGCAGAAAATATGCGTTTAGAACCTATAAACAACTATGAATTTTGACTCTTACTGACCTTTTTACTTCAAGAAGCTATTCTATCCTCCACTCGTTATCTGTATTAATGCCACCTATTTGAACGTACCTGTATATAAGAGACCCATCTACACCTTCAGTGAGTCTCAAACTGCCACCATGGCCAAGACCAGAGAGCTGTCCAAGGAGACCAGGGACAAGATTGTACACCTGCATAAGACTGGGATGAGCCAATCTACAATGGATAAGCAGCTTGCTGAAAAGAGATCAACTGTTTGAGCAATGATTAGAAAATGGAAGAGAAAAAAAAAAAAAAAGATTAAGGACAATCTCCCTTGCCCGGGGGATCAATGAATGTTCTCATGGCGTGGGGTACACATGTTCTTGAGAACGTTTGGAAACGGCCCAGATCTACACAAAGGGAACTGGTCAGTTACATGAAGAGAGTTGGGATCACAATAGCAAAGGTTACTATTAATATCACACTACATCTTCATGGATTAAAATCCTGCAGGGCTCAAAAGGTCCCCCTGCTTAAAATAGCAGATGTCCAGGCCTGTCTATGGTTTGCAGGAAACCATCTGGGCGATCCAGAGGAGGATTGGGAGAATTTCATGTGGTCAGATGAGACCAAACTAGACCACAACTCACCGTGTTTGGAGAGGAAAGAATGCGGAGTTGCCTCCCAAGAACACCATACCTGCTGCGATGGAAGGGCAAAAAACCTCCTTGCATCAGTGAGACCATTAAAGATTAAACGTTTCTAGATCTTCCAGCATGACAATGTACAGAGAGTAATGTTTATGCATCTAAATTGATATAGCTAAGTAAAGACCTAAAAATTCGTATAATATATGGTAAAGTAAGACTTTAAGCTGCTTCCGTTCACTTTTGCTGTGTCACTGTATTGCATCAGGACTCACTAATCTAAATTATTTTGGTGACACAGCTTTGTGGGGAAAAATGGTAGTGCTACCAGAGGTTTGTAGTAACTAGTTACATGAGTAACTATAAAAAAGTACTTGTAATAATTTTCCAGCAATGTACTTTTTTACTTTTATAGAAATATTATTTTAAACACTAATTAACTACTGAAATTAACTAAGTAATTTGTTTCTAAGATTTTTGTCTGATTTAATCATTTTAATCGGATGTTATTATCAAATAATTACTCTGTACTTGAAGAGCCTTTTTACCAAATATTTTTCACTCTTTCTTTGGTAATTTTTGATGACTCATGGTGACTTCTATTTAAGGTATAACGGAGGATTTTTCTGAATTTCCGGAAAGAACCGCCCTCTCCACTTTTAAAATAAAAAATGTGCATGCACAACATGGAATCTTCCATGATTAGTAACAATATAGTCCTAGATAACTTCATCTAGTAATAATCTGAAATGCTTTTCTTGAAATAGCATGCCAAACGTTAACGTACCAGAAAGGTAGAAACTTGGTGACGGAGGCATCAGTGGGGAGCCAAACCTGTGCTTTCTGTGTACGGCATCGTTGGAATCTCCTAAAAACACTCAGTTCTTGTTTCTCTCTTCTGAGGCCTCTCTCTTCTTCTCATACACTTCAAAGACAATTTTTCTCTCCCGACTTTTAGGAATTTTCAAAGGAACCGGTAAGAACCGTGAGGTAGAATGAAAGAAAAGTCGTAGTGCACTTCACATAAACACCTGTGATGTCACATCCACACTCTCAGAATGATTGACAAGAGGGAGGACCAATTGTCTAGATCAGTGTATCTTTTTAATCAGTTTCTCTGGAACAGAGATGCAGGTAAAAGATGAAAGACAGGGCTCAGAAACACTGGTCTAGATGATCCACCCGGAAGAAAAAAGCTTCTCCGCCATACCTTTAAGTAAAAAAATATATATATTGAAGTAGCTACTCTTACCTATCTCTGCCTAGTACACATCTTCTGCACATCAGTGCAACAGTGCTGGTCATAATCTGAGCAGAAGTTAAAGCTTGAATATGGAAAATTGGCCTGATAGTGACATCTTGTTTATCGAGGTGGTAGTTACAACAACAAAAACATCATTCCAGCTGTTGGGTTGCCGGGTTCGCTGCCGGTAAACCCAGTGACCAGCCTGAACTGCTTCCACTAAAGAAGTTTAACTGACCGCTAACGTTAGCCGAGTTAGCAAGTGAGTTAGCTTACCGATCCAGGAGCAAAGTCGCCGTTTCCGTGTGTGTTTGATGACGTCGAAATATTTTATGTGGGTCCATCTAGTGTAGGCCTCACCGAAAACGACTCCAGTTTCTGCTCTTCTCCAGTCACTTCTTTCCTGAGACAGATAGCAATGCTTCTGGGACTCTGAAATAGCTGCTTCACTTGCTGACTCCAGCATTTTTGCCAATCCAACCCGAGCTGAACCTATCTCAATGTCAAGGCGCCTTGCGTACGAGGACACTGTCCTTCCTTGGTCATAGAAGACGGTTAAATGGAACAGACTTGCCTCACATGAACCCAGCTGCACACTTACGCACTCTGTTTACGTCCCGCCCATCGTAATAGCACAGTAGTGTAGTAACGTTCCTTCAGCCAGGGAAATGCGTAACAAGCGTTTTACTTTTTTTACTGTGTATATGTTGGTTAAATTGAATGTGTAATCGAGTCAGTAACTGGTAACCATCGAAGCTTGAACCACTAAGCAATTAACCAACCATATATGACTGCTTTGGATCTCATAAAAAAAAAGATTTAAAAAAACAACAACATAGATTTAGATATAAGCCTCATAGCTATAATTAGTTGACTTACATTTAAACTGGAATTTTGCCACTGAAGTAGCCACTGCCGGCTCCTACCGTGCTGTATTCTGGGAAATTTTTGACCGGGGGAAGGCATCAAGGCACCTCCCACGTATCCACGTATTGGTCAGTTAGCCAAACGGAGGATAGTTGCCTCCGTAGCACATGAACGTTGGAACACGCTTTGGCGGTTCCTGATGACGTATCTCTTAGGCAACCGGGGCGGGACCAAGGCATCATGCTGAGATTCCTGGGCATTGAGAAACACCCCGTATCTGTCAACCCGCAACCCGCGGCCGCTACTGGCTGGTAGATGTAAACGTTACGTCATTGTCGTGCCCGTTTTAAATGTACATTTTATTATATTTTAATTCATATATAATTTTTCAAGGAAATGTTTTACTTTCATTTTGCACCCCTCTAAAAGCCCCGTGGATGTATTTCTTTTTATTTTTATGTAGCTTTTTATGAAAATGTTCCATGTACAACCCTTAACTGAAGGCTACATGAACTCAGGCAGAAAACTAGTTTTTTTAATACTATATTTTCTCACAAGTGATGAATTGCTGGCAGACTGTGTGGGTTTGCCACAGAGTGAGTTTAAGCCCTTGGTAATTTTATACTCCTTAACTTTAGACTTAGGAAATTGTTCAGTTAAAAAAGGAGAACGTTTTCAGTTTGACAGATGGTGTTGGGCTTAAATAGAAATGGTGCCCTCAATCATACTCTGCTCAGGCCCCCATATATTCTTAGATCGCCTATGTATTGACAGATAGTTCAGTAAGCAGCAACAGGTAAACCTAGCCAATGAAAATGTTAGCTGACCAACTTTTCACCACTAGATGATGCTAGACCGCCCAAACACCAAATGTTTTTGCCACTTGATCCTAACACGGCTTACCGTTAAGTGCAGGTGATGCCAGAGCGGTGGCGGTCAGTTGGAGACGGTGACTATGGCGGAGTATGTGGCTGTTTCAGAGGAGACCTTAGCCGGTGCTCTGGGTCTCTTGGTCAACTTGGGTAAAATATTACTACAGAATGCTCAGCAGGAAGCAGCAGGTAGGAAGAATTTTACATCAAATGAGTAAAATTATTTACATTTCGTTCATTTTAACTTTATAAGAGTTTAAATTACAAGTTTCCTTGTTGAATTACTTCAGAACATCTTGAAAGATGGGTCAGATTCTAATATTTCCTTGTACATAGCCTATAGTTAGGTAGATATTCATTCTAGTTTGTTTTCTGACCACAAAACAATTGCTCTTGAGGAATGCAGCTCAGATCAAATCTTTGGATTAAAATACCTGACTGGCTGGTCTAATCTAATCCCTGTCATGCTTATTTCCAACATAAAGCCATTGCACAAATCCACCTGATCTCTAACAAAGCGTCTCTGTTGTTCTACAGCCTCTCTGGAGACTTTTGTTCCTCGTAAGATCACTACTTTATTTGGTTTGATCACAGCTGGGGAAAATTTCTACAAAAGGTAAAAACATTACATATAAATCACGTTTTATATGGATGGATTAAGTAGTATTCTTGTTTATTATTTGAATTTTGAAGAAAGTCTGTGTTTGAGCAGCATTGGAGTGAAGACAAAAGGTGAAGCAGAGGCCATCTGGCAGAAATCATATCAGTAAGTATGTGAAAATATTGAGGGTTTTTCTTTATGCCACTGTCCATCTATCTGCCATCTATCCATTGTCTTCCCCTTATCTGAGATCAGCTCCTCTGGAAGATCCCAACTTGATCCTGGTTCTGAAGAGATGACATGCATAATTCTCTCTGGAAATGTTTGAAATTTCAATTCAACATCTACTGGATACATCTGGAAGACGAAACTGGAATATATTTTTGCAGATTATCTCCCGTTCCTACTGTCTAAATTATATTTCAACCTCCACACTTTCTTCCTAACAGTCATCCATACTTCTGTAGTTTCTTACTTCCTTATTTCCATGTTATTTTTACTTCCATCCATACTTTCTTCCTTACCTCCATACTTTCTTTATTCCCCCTATACCTTTGGGCTTCTGCACTTCCATCCTTGCTTCCTTACCTCCATATGTCCTTACTCCATTGTGGCAGACCACCAGCAGGCTCCGCTCACACCTAGACAACAGGATGTTTGTATTGAAATAATGTATGGATTTTTTGGTGCAAATATTGTATGTGTTATTGCAGTGTGTGTTCTGGCTTACTGTTATTGAGTTGGAGTTGAGATAAAGAGGTGATCGCTCTTTTGTGTCGTCCATTTATTCATCAGAAACTGAAGCCAGCTCCTCACAGAGGTCGCCTGCTGCTGTTGAACATCCACCCGCGTCCTTATTTCCATGCATACTTCCATACTGTCTTACTTTATTACATACTTTATTAATTCTATCCATACTTCTGTACTAGTATTTCCTTACTTCAACCCATACTTTCTTAGTTTGTTACTTCCATCCATACTTCCTTACTTCTGTACTTCCTTACTTATATCTATACTTCCTTTCTTCCGTGCACACTTCCATCTATACCCCATACCTTTTTACTTCCTTATTTCCATTCATACTTCTTTACGTCCATGGATACTTTTATCAATACTTTCATCCATACTGCCATCCTTATTTCCATGCATAATTGAATACTTCAAAAATGGGCTAAAAGAGATAGAAAGTTCTGGAAATTTACTCCAGGAATTATGACATTTAGACATGAATTAAGTACAGAAACTGTGCGATCTTTTAAGTATTTATATTAAATATGTTATGTGTTTGTTTTTTTCCAGCCATCCAGCAGTCAGAGATCAGGTAGAGGAGCTTTTGAAGCTGGAGGTCCGTATATGTATTACAACAGTTTCCTTTTCAAATTGCTTTTTTTGTGTGCTTGTAATAAAGCTGTAAAATAACTTTTTATTATTAGTTTTCTTTGACATTTAACATTTTGAACTCTTTTTCTGCATCATCTCAATTCTCCTACATGAACCTTTTCTACAAAAATATAAAAGCCTAATTGAAACAAAATACATCTAATACATACAAAAATATAATTTCCTGTTATTGCGCAGCCATGTCTTGCTATCCCTTCTGGTTAATTTTGCAGAATGAGTGGGACTCCTTCCTGCAGAGCGTGCACAAAGCTTTGCAGACGACTGATGAGCAGCAGTCAGGAGCAAAGACAGCAGACAGCCTGAGTCCTGACTATCTGTTCACTGATGCACGATCAGGAAAGTAAGCTCACCCTCCAGCCATCAAAAACAATTCAAACCTCTCGTATTAGTTTACATCAGCGCCTCAGCATGACATGAAGTCTTTTTCTGTTGCTGTTTTCTTAAAGGAGTGTGACTCTGGGCCATTTCTTGGGTCGGAATCAGAAGCTGCTGCTTGTTCTTGTTGGAAACTTTGGATGGCTGCCGTGACGGGATCATGTGGTCGAGCTGGAGGCCAATCAGGTCAGCACACCTTCAGTGGTTTGTTGTGAAATGCTACCAAAAGTGCGGACAATAATCTCCAAGTGAATCAAAATTGGAATTTTTAAGAGGGATTGTGAGAAGTGCAATCGTTTTCTTTTGCTGTGCAGAACCTCCTGGAGGCTCGATCGGTGCGGGTCATGGTGGTTTCCTTCGGCAGTGTGGAGGGAGCGCAGCTGTGGCTGGAACAGACTGGATGTACCTTCGAAATGGTGATGGATTCACAAAGAAAGGTCAGCGCTACATTTACGTAAGAGCCAGCAGGGCACTTACTGGTAAAAAAAAATCTACAAAAAACCCCAAAAACAAGTGAGAGGTGAAAGCTAAGTGAAAGCAAGTTAAAGAAATTAACAGGAAACCCTGTCATCAAATATGTAAAAAAAAAAATGGCTTTGACTCAGGAAAACCAGTGAAGAAGCCAGTTTGAGAAATTTACTAAATGTATTAACAGCTGCTCAATGGATGAAGTGTCCAGACTATTTAGTCACAAGTTGCCATAGAGACTTTATAAACTCACCAGCCTGTATCTTGTGGTCCAGGTCTACAGGCGTTTCGGGCTTGGCTCCTCCTTCTCCAAGGTGCTGAAGTTTGGCTGCTTGATGCGGTTCTCGGAGTACAGCATGGCAAACAGAGACTTCCCTGACTTCCCACTTCGCCTGCTGGAAGACATTTATCAGGTACAAACACAGAGCGCTGATCCAATGACTTTAAGGCTGTAATGGAAAAAACTACCTACGTTAAGAACATTTACACTCACCACTATCTAAATTTGAGAAATCTTCTGTATGTGAATATTCCTTTCACCAAATTTAACCCTGTTTTAATACAATTTTATTCAGCTAATGTACATGGGTTGTTTCTGCCATTAGTTTTCATCCATATTTGAATTTTTGACAAGATTCGCTACATAAAGGCAAATAGATTAACCTTGATATCACATAAAAATTGCTGCTCAGCTAGAAACACCATTCAAGCTTTTAACAATTAACAGAACTAACTGCCTCAAAGTTTCAGTTTAAAATGTTTTATTTCTTTATATTTTAATTGTTTGTTTCCTGCCTTTATTATGAGAGGCTATGGTTGAAATCCTCAAACTGTCATTGTGGGCAAACTCACCAACTCCAGCTTTGCTTTCTAACTGTTCAAAACTTTTCTAAATAAACCTTTCTCACTCTAAAATAATGCCAAATTAATGTACTATTATATATACACTAAAACATAGGAAAATGCTTTGGTGTATATATAATATAGAATTTAAACCATGAGCCCCAGAGTCATAATATAAATATGATTTTACAGATTTTTAGGCCAGCAGAACTGAGTTGTAGCTCAGTGTTAGAAATTGAAGTGCCTTTTAATTTCTGCTGCATTCGACTTTCCGTCACACCCTAGTTGAGCGCCTTTCAGTTGTCCAGGAAACCAGTGGATTTGCTTTTTGTTGTTGTGTCAACTATTGGTAATACAAGGAAATTACTGTGTATTTATCCAAACTGAACAAGCTAAAAATATGTTCCGCTCAGTGTGTGCCTGTACTGCTTTAGCAAGACATAATCTACCACAAGTGGTAATTATCAGGTTTACTCCACAATTTTCAAACAATTTTATATGTGCATCACCCCTGTTAGATACTGATCCTGAGACTGCTCATTCAACTTCCTAAATCGGACTTCTAACATTTTGGTTTGCTGGGGATGTGGGAAATTAAATATTTTCCACTAAATCCACATCAACCTAACTTTATCAATCAGAGAATCAACTCTAGACCTATAAAATTCATCCTGCTCACTTCTCATTCTCTTGTTTGTCTTTTGCTTGTTTTGTTTTAAAGTTGATTATCCAACTTCATGAACATTTATCTTCTTAACATTGTAGCTGCTGTTAGCTCTTTCTCAACGTATTTGAGCTTCTAGGCTCTCGCTGATATTTCTTCTCAAGTTTGTCTGTTTTAATCATGATTAGCTTTAAAGTGACTTTATAACCCATTAAATGAAGCTTTAATTCAGGAAATGTTCTTCAACTAACAACATTCACACAGCACTTTCATAAAAAAGTATAAAAAATCCTTAGCCCACATGCTATCTCTAGCATTTAGCTAACATTAGCATTTTAGTTAATTTTAGCCAACATTTACATTTTAACTACTTTTCAACATAGGCTACTGCATAAATTAAGTTAATGTTAACTAACATGTTAGTGTTTTCCAACATGCTACCTTTAGCATTTTAGCTAACATTTGCATTTGAGCTAATTTTGTCCATTTTGCTAAGTAAGAACGTTTGCAGACTGTTTTCCTTTTTGCTGCTGATTCTGCTTCAAGCAACCGATCAAACTTTATAAAGGCGCTTTTCATACAGGAATTGCTACTCAAAGTGCTTAACAGATTATAACATTTCAGCAAGGTTTCTGAAATTGACTTAAATTGTTTCAGCAACTTTCAGCAAAAGCATTCAGCTTAAATCATTTGGCAGAAAATGTGGCTTTTCTTGTGAAATGTAAGTTTTGCTTCTAATTTATGAAGAACTTAAATACATCTTTAACGTCAGCATTTCTTCTGTTTTTCTAAATGATAAAGTTTCAATACAGTTTCTGTTATATTGCCCCTTGTGTTCCACACATGTTTTAAATACTGCAAAATAGTTTTCTTTTTTTTAGCTTGACCTTGAAAACTAACATGCAACAGTCCTGATAAATTGAAAAATAAAATCTAAGCTAAGAAAATTTGAAGTTCAGTAGTGTTCCTCACTCATTATGTCTATCAAATTCATTGTATCTTTCAGCTTTACTCTACATTCTTTTTTTTAATTTTACTTATATTTTTAGCTGGGCGGGGACTTTCTACTTGACGAAATGGGAAAGGTGCTTCTCTCTCATCCATCTAAAAACCCTCTGGACAGACCGAGTTTGAACGTTGTCCTGCAGGCTGCAGAGGCCAACTCCACCAGCTCTGAAGAGAGACATGAAAACCTTGAATAAAAGCTGTAAGGAAAAAAATTGATGCGACAAAGGAAGACCGGCTCTTTGATACACGTCGATGACGTCTCGTCTTGCACTCATTATGAAGAGATGTGACTGATGGTGACTTGTGCAGAAAAGACTAATTTGGTCTTCTTTTATCATGTCAGTGTTGTAATGTAGGATAAAAAAATCATATTCATTTGCTATGTGACTGAATGGCAAAAAAAAAGTTAAATAAAAAAAGGCAGGATATCAAGAAAATTGTGGACCTCCGAATGTCTGGATTTTCCTTGGGTACAATTTCTAAATGCCGGACGGTACTATGTTTCGTCTGTTCAACACTTATCTGCACATAAAAAAGTATTGGGATGTTTAGCCATCATACTATTTAAAAAGTTGCAAATCAACAACAATTATAAAATTGTTGATTAAATCCCAATGTTCAAATGAGCAATGAATTTCACCACAAT
Source organism: Apricaphanius iberus (assembly GCA_028564705.1). Lineage (NCBI taxonomy): Eukaryota > Metazoa > Chordata > Actinopteri > Cyprinodontiformes > Aphaniidae > Apricaphanius > Apricaphanius iberus. Next base: position 237,902 of record JAPXFQ010002564.1, read on the forward strand.
ACCCAAAATAGTTCCCAAAAGATAGTTACGCTTTGTATTTATGCTGAATGGTTACACAGAAATAACTGATATGTTATTTCTGAGCTGGTAGTTAGAAAAATATTAACTTAAGGTTTCATTTTACTTATTTGTTTTGCAGGCCAAATAACTCAGATATTTCAGAAAATCAGTATGGATCACATCTGTAGACTGTGCAGAAGTTAACCTCGGATTTTGAAAGGCTTGATCTCTAGACGAAAGAATGTGGGTTTATCAGCAATTTAGCAGGAATCCTGCGCAGCAACAGGCGTTATTAAAACATTTCTGGTGCTTAACAGAGAGGCCCTTCTTAATTCCTTTTTAAGGCCCAAGTACACATGGATGGAGATCAATGTGGGGAGATTGGTATGTGCTGATTCCCAAGAAAGCTCCTCCACCTTTCAGTTTTTACACTTGTGTGGAAATCTTGATCCAATATTTGGAGTCCCCTGAATAATAAACAGTTTCAATGGCTTACAGTAATATTTATACAGCTGAGCAATGATGTTTAAAGCACAAACACACAGTACAAATTGTTTCACTCAGTCACATACAGTACAGTACATTTCACTCAATACCATCAAGTATTTAAATATTCAGAAGCTTACTTGCTTATTTAATGTTGAAATAGTTGCACACTGAATTTGGTCACAAGTTTGGTTGTAGTTAGCGTATTTGGTGAAATATCTCAAACAGGTTGCACTATGACCACTTTTATTGGCGTATTTCGTGGATTTCATTTCAGTTAGATGGTTTCTTTGCACAACCTTAGCTTTCAAGTACATTTAGCAGTTTTTTTTCCAAACAGGTTGAGGGTCTGCAACTCTATTCCTTGAGAGCTACTATCCTGCAACAGCTAGATATATCCCGCTTCCAACACACCTGGATCAAATGAGTGATTAAAGACTGGACGTTTATAAAACTTCTTGAAATGCCAAAGAGTAATTCAGCCTTTTGATTCAGGTGTGTTGGCCAAAAGATGCAGAACTGTGGGGCTGGAAGGATTGCTGTTCCAAACCACTGGTGCAAAGCCTGGTTCGCACTCTGGTTTTTTTCAGACGTCGCAGACAAACCTTTCATCGTAAAAAGAGTTGTGGCGAAAACGGTGAGAATGAATCACAGGTCTGTGGCCGTCCAGCGTGACGGACCCTCCGATAGCTCATTGAGCACTCCTATGACCAAATCCAGCCTCTGGCAGTCTTCAAGCTGTCAGAGGATCTGTGACTCTGGTCTTCTATCAACTAATGAAAACACACAGGTGGTGAATGCAAAAAACTAGAGATGGGAATACAATGCGACAGTAGTCCTATCATCGTGGACTTTTACCATGTCTTCCCCCAATTCTCTCCCCCTTTCTGTGCTAACCACTGTCAAATCAAGGCCACTACAGCCACAAAACCTTTAAAAAAACAGTTTCAACATTAGCAACAATGGAGGCGACACAAAAGAACAAATGGAGCAACAAACAAGACACTGTATATGACAAAGTTGCCATCCTGGGTATCTGTCGGCTTTTAGTGACATATGTTGTTCAGCGACGAATGCTCGTAACGTTGGGGTGTCCTGGAGTAAAAGATTGTGCAATTTGACTCCCTCTAGAGCTTGCACATGAAGCAGTCCTTTGTAACATTACAAAATCCCACAAAGTGAACTGGGCTTTAGTCATAATGGAGTGGTAGCAGGCCTTTTAATGTTTAGTTGGGGTCCTACTCCTTTTGACTACATGATCCAACCCCCCTGAGAATCCCAGAGAGTGATAGAAAATTTATTTGGATGTTCAGGAACCACCAAAGGCTGAAGCCCTTCATGAGGATGAAGCTGCTGAAGCACCAGAGTCGGTGTCCTGATTCTAACCCTACAGTGGACCAAGGGGAAAACCCCCAAGAAAGAAAGACGCTCTAAAGACAACTCTATCAATCTTGCCTGATTGAAAATGATCGTAGCTCACAACTACTAAAGTTAATACAATTTGGTTATTTAACCTCTTAAGCCCTAGGCTGTTTTTTTTCTTCTGAATTTGGCATACCTACACTCTGGAATGCTTTTTACAGCTTGTAAAAAGGTCTGAAATGTTCAAATTGCTCTCATATAATAGGACAGTCTATGGGGATACTGTAAATGGGAACATTCCAAAGAAAATCATAGTGTGCATGAGTAATTGAGGTTGAAAGACAGAAAATATGAAATATGAATATGAATCCCACCTGGAAAAAATACACAGTAGCTTGTTTTCATTATAAAAAAGCAAATAAACATAATAAATAGTAAATACTTACTCTTATTGACTTTAGACCAACCGTTGGTGTGTGTAATAACAAATAATTAAAAGTGGAAAATGGGGGCTAGCGGGCTTAAGGGGGTTGAAAGACAAAATGAGACTTAATTAATATTTTTAAAAACCCAAATGAATAAACGCCCTTCAACAAAAGCGAAGAAGGTTTGGATTTGGTTTACAATCCTTTCTCTATATATGTAGTCGTTATTGCGTGAATCACTGATTTTTATTGCTTTGGCTTGAGCAAATTTCTGGAGACGTTCGGCACACAAAACCACACCCATTGTGAATGGCAGTCAGTCAAAAAGCCATACGGAAACCCGACCGCACACCTACCAGAATTTTTAGGATAAGAAGAGACAAAGATTAAGCCATTTGGAGGGTACAATGGGTCAAGGTGAGGCTTTCCAACTATCAAGCATGGTAGTGGTACCATTCACCTTCAGTGGTTTGGGTGTATTTAATAAAGTGGATGAAATAAATACGAGTTTCTCCAACTTGACATCAAATTATCAGACTCAGCATGTGTTATAATGGAGGATAATAGTAGTTTCTAAAGTTGGAAACACTGTTAGAAAATGTTGAAGCTGGATTTCTGCATGGAAACCAACTAATTTAAATGAACTGTACCAATTTTGTCTGGTGTAGCCATCAAACGCCAAACCAGTATTATATCAGCTTGCCGATGTTACCAAAAATCATGTGCCTATTTCTTGTGTTAAAAATCCCTAGCAATTGTTGCAAGATCATCATTCAAATTGATGATTATACGTCCAAAATTACCTAAAAATTCATTACTGCTTTTGGCCAGTCTATGTATGTACATCATGTTGTGTCATAAATAATGTATTTGAAAAATTATTAAATAAAATGATTTTGTTTTTATTTCTAAAGAATAACACATTCAGGTTTTAAGTTCTGGCATTATCAGGGGGGAAAAAACAAACAGTTTTTAAAAGAGGTCCTTTCAAAGAGCCACCCTGTCATCAAACTCGCAGACATAGTTCATGGTCCGGTCGCAGTAGTGGTCCCACCAGTCCCCGTCGTCCGACGACATGGCCACGCAGTTTTCCCGTTTTCCTCCGTCCGGCTGACTGGACAGGAAGTGTTTGCGCCACTGGAAGTACGAGACCCGCGTGCCATCGTCGAAGAGGTACAAACCCTCGGAGCGCAGGTCGTTGATGCCCAGCCAGACGGGCCAGTTCCCCGGGTTGAAGAAGGCCTTGACGTAGTCTGCCAGGGCCTCCTGCTCCCTGCGGTCACGGGGCATCGCCAAGCGTCCGCCACGTTCCAGGCACTTCCTGGACGCCCCTGCATAGTCGGCCAAGTTGTTGTACACTAAGTAACATTTGTAGCCCATTCTTTGTCCTTTCTGGCAGCCTAGGAAGCACAAAATAAACTGAGAACAAGTAGAAGGGGCATTGCAAGGCATAGCCAGCTTTGCATCTGATCCAAATTAAATATGCACCAGATGTGTGATTACATTTTAAGTAACATTTGTGGAACAGTTCAATTGTTGCTAAAAATTCTTTTTTTTACAGATGTAGTATCTTGTAGTCTTTAAAATGATTCTTGAGCTTCTTTTTCAGTCTTACACAAAGTCAATGTTTCTTTAGAAATTATCTTCATCAAAAGAAATTTGATTCCTCTAAAGCAAAACATTAAGTAACATGGGATGACTCGTGGTAAATTCAACCTCAGGTGAACTCAGAAGCATAACATACAATTTTGTGTCATCATTCATCTATCAAAGGCTAAGCCAAAAATGCAAATGTGGGTTTGTGGTAAAATAAAGTCCATCGTTCGTGCTTACAGAAATAATGAATATAATTGATCATCTAAAAATCCTGAACGCTCTATAAGATAAATAATTTTCATGTTGACGCAGGATCGAAACGCTAAACGATATTCAAGTAACTCCATATCCAAGAGGCTGGTGCAAACTAGGGATGTTTATTGGCAAGAATCTAGTGAGGTGACACGTATCGCAATACAGTTTGGATGATACTATATACTATATAGCAATGCTATGAGTACGACTATATATTGTGATTTGTTAAACTGAATTTAGCTGTAGAAAAACTGTACAGCATTCAAAACACTCCAACCTGTTTCATCCATAACACATCCAGTTTTATTACAATATCTAGTTTATCCACTGGAACAAAGAAGGTGAAACAATCACCAACCACCAGTCATACTTTTAATTTAACTACAAAAATCATTAATTATTCCATTAAATAAAAAAAATATTAAAAAATCTATACATTGTTTTTTTATATTAATACAATTTCGTGACCGAGAATATTGCAATATTTTGGCGTATCGATTTTTTCTTACATCCATTGTGCAAACGTAATAAGATCTTTTTTTATACTACTCTTTGGTACCGTTTCTTAACTGTTTTACACCTAATTACGCTTATTTGCTTATTGTGCATATTCCTGTTGGAAAATTTTACTCAACACAAACAAAAACTCAAACTCTCCAGAGTTCTCCCTGTGCTGTTCTACCTACAGCAGACTGAATCATAAAATCCCCTGAGCGGAAACATGACAGAACATGCTTCAGAGTTGGGTTTGTTTTGTTTTATTTTTGGAAATCTTCCCTTCATAGTTGTGTTTCTTTTCATGCCTGTTATTTGCATAGCAACCACATAAACACAGCAAGGCTGTAATTTTCTAAGGTAGAAAAGAGTTACATAACCACGACTTGCTTTGATGGCTTCCTAATGCAGCATTTTTTCTTTGTAGAGTCTTCTGATGCTGGCAGAGCTTTACCCTTTTGATGCACAAATCTATACCAAAACAATAAAAGGGAACAGAATGTGTATAAAGCCTCCAATTTAAACTAAAAACTATGATTAAATTTTTAATTATATACATTTTTTCTCATTTGGTTTTGAGTTTTAAGTTCTTAGTCCTGATACGTCACCAAGAATAGAGGTTCACAAATTAACTTGAGTTTTTATAACAGTAAAAAAAATCTAAAAATAGTTGTAATATCTTTTCTTGTTTAGAAAAGGTTGTTAGCATGATTAAAAACTGTTTTTTATTCTGATAAATAATGATAAACTTTAACTGATGTTTGCAAATCCCGCATAAATGGTTAGAAATGCTGCTTTAACATTTTTTTCAATGCATCATTGAATGTACAGTAAATAACTGGTGACTGCATTGCATCACTTTAATTTTCTCGATAAATACCACAATCAAATTCAAAATCTATATTATCCATCCCTATTTTGATGCATATTGACGTCTATTATATATACCTTCCAGTCTCCCAATCTCCTTGCGGTTGTCCTTGCTGTGTTGGTAGACCTCCTGGATGCTGTCCTCCAAATCACCAACTTTAGCTATTATAGGAGGGGAGACCGTCATCAAAGAAAATGGGATGAATAAAACCCTCTGGAGTGTTATTGGAATGTCTATCGTCAGCGTTTTGAATCTTACCGTCTAGCCTGGAGAGTCGGTCAATTAGCTGGCTGACTTTAACATCCAGAGTGTAATGACCAACATTCAGCTTGTGGATGGCCTGGTCCACACCAGCTAGTCTGGACACTGCGAAAACAGAATATTTGAAGGTTTGCCTCAAGAGAGAAACATTAAAATGAAGAAGTATGATCATTGCTTATGCTTGCCCTGTAAATGAGAAACTGTACATGTAGCTGTAGGCACATTCATGGTGGAAAAGGAAGTACATTGTCAGTTCTTGGGTTAAATGTATATACATTTTGATTATATGATTATTTTTGTCATTTTGGCTGACAGGGCTAAAGGAAATCAGGTCGTAATCTATTTTTACCCATCATTTTTTAAAATAATGTTATTTTCAGTGGTATTTAATTTTCATTCATGTTAATTGATATTTAATCTGAACAACTGAACAGGGAATTCGATATTATACTGTCACACACCAAGCAAATTATTAGGCTACATGTATTAATTATGAACGTTTCACCTGCTGTGGCTTGAATGCACGGCACAGAGCTGGACCTCACATCAATTACTCGACGCAATCTGGTGGGATTCCTTAAAATAAAACTTTTTAACTGATTGGAATGTTTGTATAATCGTATTGAAATCACTTTTCTTGTAAAGTGCCTTGAGATGATGTGTTGTGAATTGGTGCTTCATAAATAAAATGAATTGAACTGAACCGTGCTTAAATTGCGACCACCACTTCAGCCAAAGTTTTAAATAAGAGAATGATGGCTTGGGAAGTATAACAGTTCATAACGAAAACCTGTGTTTATTATCGTTATGATATGAATTTTTAATTCACCGCTATACCTGTGAATAGCTCAGACAACTTCCGGAACGTTTAATATGGGGAAGTGTTTCAGCGGGGACCGATTTCCCTGCTACACGCTCTTCACCACAGCGTGAAAAATTATATTTTTACCTAAGCTGCTGGCAGGAGCTACCAGAGCGAAGCACACAATGCTCATAAAGTAATTCCAAAAAGGGGAGTCACGTCTGTAGTTTACAAGTTTATCGGCTTAAAAGGTTAGAGAAAACTAAACAGCATATCTTTTACAAGCGCTATTGAGAGTAACCAGTAGGGGGGAGTGCTGAGCCCTATTTGACCGTCTGTAGGTAAACGCGGTCAACGGCGGCAAAACCAGTAGGAAAGAAATAAAAAATAGCGGTAAATATGTTTTACATACCATCCACAATACTTCTGCCGTCTTTTTTCTTCTGTTTTTAATCTGAATATTAACCAGCTAATAATCTCCTACGGTCGCCATGTTTGTTTTACTTCTTCTTTGGCTAAATCCAGTCTGAGTCTGATTCTTCAGTACTACATGCAAAGCCAGTACAAGATGCAGTTCGCTCCTTGCGTCAACATGAGGTTAAAAAACAAGTTTACTTTTAGCCTTAGAACATTAAGAATGTCTACTAGAATCATAATCATTTTAATTATTTTCATATCATTTACCTGTGTCTGGAAAAAAACACAGTGCAATCCATATGACCGTACAATTGGTTATTTAAAACACATTTTTATATTATTTATTCTGAAAAGATAATGTGGATATGAAGAGTCTTGTGTGGAACAAAAGTACAGTTAAATACCGTAATAACGATGTGATACCGTGATATGAACATTTTGCCAAACAGCCCAGCCCTACTTCAGCTGGAGGAAATCCCCCAGTACGCGTTCCCTCTACATCAGTGGTTAAGCTGCAGTGATCTGTGACAGCCGATGAAAAATGCACTCCGTAACTCTTCAATAGACGCACTGAGTGTGGTGTCCAGGTCTGAGATAGTGCTGAGATGCTCTCTTGAGATTCTTTTTTTATTTTTATTGATTCTCTTACCTGAACTCATAAAGTTGAAAATACCCATGTTTTTGCACCAAGTGCTTAGGGGCATGAATTGTAATCTGTCAAAATCACTGTTGGCCTTCACATTTTTGACACACAAAAATTGAAATATTCTGTTAAAGTAATCCCTTATATGTAGAAGCAACACAATCCAGTTTTTAAAATAGTTTAAATTACACCTGAAGTGTCCAAAGTGTAGTGCACAGATTCCAGATGTATTGTTTTTATTGTATTTATTGATGGGTTTTATGTTGTGTATAATTGTGAAGTTCAATGAAAATGTCACAGAAAAGTGTAAAACGTCTTTTTGTGGTGGGCTTCCGTCAGCTTTGCGTACCTGAATAGATTTTTGCTCATTCTTGGTTAAATAACTGAAGCTTAGTCAGATCAGATTGAGAGTCTCCGTGAATTCAATTCAATTTTCAATATCTGTCACAGATTTTCAGTTGGGTTTGGACTTTGACTAGACCATGTTTCACCGCACTGATGGTGCATTCAGGGTGATGTGGAATTTAGCACTCTAACACACAGGGGTTTTGTTTTGTCCTCATCTGACCAGGGCACCCTCCTCCACATGCATGCTGTGGCTGCAAATGGGAGTTCTGACAGCTTTTTTGTCACGCTTATATTTCTGGTTATTGCAGTAAAGGAGGGGCTTGCTTTCCCTCTGCCTCACCGTTTATGTAGTCTGAGTTGATCTTTCACACCAGTAAAAGTTTTTGTAACACAACAAAACTTCTCCAGAGGTGTGATTTCTTTAGCGTAATCTTTATTTAACCAAGACTATAGGCACCATTCTCAAACGATCATATGATCAGAGAAGTTTTTCAAGTGTGCATAAAGTGACTTACAGATGTAATTGTAGGAGTTTTCAAAGTCTGACGCTTGGCTGGTCAGCTCTGGTTCTGGTTCCAGTTCTGGAAGAATATCCGGAACGTCTCCTCTAGCCCTCTTCACCTCTTGCATAGATGCCTGAAAAACACAGAAAGGTCACACATGACGATTTCTCTGGCCGAATTGTATTTCTTTTACCAGCGTGGTTTTGGCTGCTTCGTACCCGACTTATTTGGTTACGAAAAGGAGAACCACGACAATTTTACACGCTACAAACAGCGTAGAATAGTTTTCTTTAATGAGATCTTCCAGCAGGATGCAACACTTGGTTACGTTGCTGCATTTTAGCGTCAAGATCTCTTATACTTCAGTCATCTTACCTAAAATGAGCATCAAAACCACAATCAAGGAAAGTAGGCTGTAAAATAAAAATGCCAGGTACTAATATACAATTAAATTATGTTAGATTTACAATCATTAAAGCAAAAGTGACCTGTATGCAATGGTTTTAAGATAGATACTAAATGGAAAATCCCATTTACCCAAAGCCATTGGTTCATCCCTTTGGTTCACCAACCTTTTCATGTCTTCATAGCCCAGAGTTATGTGTTTAACGAAAAAATAAAACATAGCTTTCTCTAAATAGTTGGGTACAAAACTAAAATGAATAGGAAAAGAGCCAAAGTACAGAGAAAAACGGTAGACCTATCAATGAAAACTAGCTGGAAGATTATATAAGGTTTGGCTGCTTAGAAGTAAAATTTGAAGGATGTTCATTTATTCGCTGGTTGAGCAAGAGTCTGAATTGCTTACTACTGCCAATGTCTGCTTCCCTAGACATGTCATCTATAATTATTTTCTAATCCTTGACGCAAACGACTTCATCTCTCCCAGTACACAATACAGTTTGAGGCAATCATTTTCAGTTTTGCCGTCTGTGAATTCAACCTTTGTAAACACAGTGTGGATTGCAGTTTTTTAAAAGAAATAGACCAAAATGAGGATTATTGTAGCATAAATAGTACAAAAAGTTCCAACCTGTGTTGGTGCGGCGTCAATCATCCCTGCAGGAACAGCAAGAAAGCATAAAGACAGGAATGTGTATGAGGTGGCAGCTGGTCCCATTTTACTCCTTTCAGAAACTCTTCTTTCTTTCTTCAGCGGCTAAAGCCCTCTGTTCACCTCTGAGCTGAGCTGCACTCTCTCCCTCCTCTTTCCCTCATGGAACAGCAGCTGGAATCTCTTTCCCATTAGACATGTAAATGGGAGGGTGCACACACACCCTTTTTAGAGAGGGGGGTAAAGAAAATGCAGGTATCGAAAAGCAAGAATCAAAACATCCCTTCCCGCCTGCTGTCCTTCCTCTCCGGCTTCGCCAAGACTAGTCTGATTTCCACTGAACAACAGGAAATCTCTTTGTTTTTGCTTCCACCTCCCATTTCCATGCTTTGTGAGAGCGGTGTGAATTTCCATGGATCTCTGTTTGGTGGAAACCACATGTACAGTTGGGGGGGAAAAAATCTTTGGCACCCAAATAAAATGGGTGCCAAAAAAGTACAGATTCTTTATTTGATTGAGGTCTGGAGACTGCCTAGGCCACTCCAGAACCTTTAAGTGCTTTGTACGTAGACTCTCCTTCATTGCCAAAAGTGTGTGTTTGGGGTTATTGTCATGCTCGAAGATCCCGTCGCATTTCATCTTCAATGCTCTCGCTGGTGAAAAGAGATTTTTGCTCAAAATCTCCCGATTCTTGGCCCAACTTATCCTTTCCTTAAAATTGATCAGTCCTCCTGTCCCCCAAAGCATAATGTTTCCACCCCAATGCTTCAGAATGGGTATGATGTTCTTGGCATGCAACTCACATTCTTCCCCCTCCTAACACGGCGAGTGGGATTTATACAAAAGATGGTCTCTGGGAAACTTTAGACAGGTGCTGGCTTAAGCAGGGGGATCTTTCAGTCGCTGCGGGATTTTAACCCAAGATGACGTAATGTGAAACTAAAAGTAACCTTTGTTACTGTGGTCCAAGCTCTCTTCAGGTCATCGCCCAGTCCTCCCCCATGTCATTTTTGGCCATTTCCTCACCATTCTCAAGACCATGTGTACCCCATGAGGTGAGATCTGTCATGCAGCTCCCAGATCGAGGGAGATTGTCAGCGTTTCATTTAAAGAAAGTAAAAAAAATTGCTCCAAAAGTTGATGTCTTCTCACCAAGCTGCTTGCGTATCGTAGAGTGGCTCATTCCAATCTTGTGCAGGTGTACAATCTTGTCCCTAATGTCCTTAGACAGCTCCCCGATTTTGGCGGAGGTTAGAGTCTAGACTAGAATCTGACAATTTTAAGATATGGAGAGGTGTCTTTCATACAGATGATGGGTTCAAACAGGTGCCATTTATACAGGTATTAGAAGCTTCAGCCTAAAAATGTAAGTGTCAAACTAGTCGCTTTGTGAGCCTTGTTTGACCCCGACAAAGCGTGAGAGTGCAGGATAAAAGAGTTTCTTAAAGAAGATGCTACTGGTCTATAAAGGCCAGAATTCTTGATCTTTTTAGGTGAACTCCTGGATTTTTTTTTACATTCTGTCTCTCACAGTTGAAGTGTACCTATGATGAAAATTACAGACCTCGCTCATCTTTTTAAGTCAGACAACTTGCACACTGTGTTTTCTTTAAGAGATCTCAAAGACTAGGAAATTTTCAGGTCCCCAACACCCGCAAATGCAAGATGTCACCATTAACCCCTCACCACAGAACATACTCATAGACCAGTACTTTTGTACCTGTCTTTTTATCTCCTCTCATTCGGTCTCAACAGATTTTGCCTCATACTGATCGTGGTTTTGCTGTTGAAAGGGAGTTGTCCCTCTACCCTGTTGCATCATGCTTACTCAGGATCATGGTTTCAAGTCAATTACTTAAAGCAAACAGCTGGACTTGCTCATAAGTTTCATTTGAGATGCATTTTAGACTAACTGAACTGAAATCTAATATGTCTGAGCATTGTAATGTCCAAACAAGCTCCTCACCCAAATATGTACCTTCTTGGCATTAAATCTTAACATTTCCTGGGCAGCAGAACAAATAATTAACTTTAAACTCTTTAAGAGCATTGCAGCCTGCGAATAAATCATTTTATTTCCATTAAACGGAGTCACTGTCAATGTTAAAAAAACTTTAACCGCGAAATGAAATGACATTTATGTTACCTGTGTTATTTCTATGTTAGGTCTCCACCAAACTTAATCGATTTTACCAAAGCGCAAACACATTCACTCACACCAACTTTTGTGATTAGGCTATATATCAGACTAGGGTGCAAAGCTTTTTTAATATAATTAAATCAGTTCGTGGGAAGAGAAATATGGGCTGTAAATTAGTTCAGGAAATATTGACAGAAAGCTAACAGAGGAGAGTTATGTAAGAGGCCATGGCCGTATGTGTGTGTTTGCATGTGTTTGAGGTTGTAGCGGGAGGCGCGCCAGTTAAAACGCCTCAAGAATCCAGCAGACGTTCCAAGGAAGCAAGCGAGGCAGAGCTCGGGGATGTGGAGACTGGGAGCAGCGCCAGCGGCGACTGGGACTCTGAGGGTCAGACCTGTTTGAGTCGTCGTCGCAGGACGTCTACTCCAACACAGCTGTTCCAGTAACATGAGAAATACCGGAAACACTTACAGCCCTCAGCTCGGACTCTAAAAATGACATTCGTCTACTTACACTTTAACAAACTTTTATGCATTTTAAATAATAACCCTTAAATTATTTGATCGGCAATTTAAGTTAGTGAAATGTAAATAATAATGTTTTTGTTATGTGATATTACATTCATTGTTTTGGGATTCTTGATGGTTCTTCTGTGGTAATTCTGAATTACATAAAGAGGTCAGCTCAGGACGAATGAAAGGGTGCCTCAAATACTTTCTGTGACCCAAGTTACAGTTTCCAGTGCACTGACTGAAAATGAGAACAGAAAAAGGTTCCTCTGACTCCTGTTTCTATTATAACAAATATCCACATAGATGAGCAGAGCTTAAGCACAACAGAGAGGGAGGGGTGGGATTTACAAGTCACATTGCTTAATAAATTGAATTTTTAATGTTTGTTTCCTAGGATAAGATTACCTGGTAAGTTGGAAAATCGATTTAACAAAAAACATGTCAGATTTTCCCACATCAATTTAGTTTGGGGGACTGTGGCTTATTCTGGGGGGGCTACATGTCTTTTTTTTGTCCAATTGGCGCTAAATTACAGATTACCGCATCAAATCTGCCTTTTTGTGACACCCTTTCTACAAAAATATACATATTACACACCATTTGAAAGCTTAGATTCTTGTGAATCCAATGATGTATGCCAGTCAAGGATTAGGTGAACATTTTAGACACAGCAAACGCTTTGGTCTATCTGTTCAGAAACCAAATAATGTGCATCTTATTGTTTGAAGCCTTAAAGGAGAAGTTCTGTTTTACGTTTTCAACCTCGACCTTATTTATAGCATGCATTACGTTCGCCTACGCACCCAGACATGCTTGGAGTCCTTTGGAAGAAGTTTATATCCAGTAGCCATCAGCGTATATCCATATAATGGGAGCCCGGGGTTGCGTTAAACGAATATTTTCCGTATTTGACCTTTTTTTTAAAAGAATGGTTAATTAATAATCGGAAGGTTGTCCATATTTTTTACAGATTAGTATTAACACATCCGTTTGACCCTTTGAAGTAAATGCACAGATTTTTTTTTCAACTCTGTGCACGGAGTCTAGGTAAATCAATTTCATCCATTATTTATTCCGCTTCTCCTTGAAGGGTCGCGGGGGGGGTCTTGTGCATATCTCCAGTGGTCAATGAGCACGGTACACCCTGCACAGGTCACCAGGGCATCCATCCCATTGCGCCTGGCTAGATGCGTTCCATAGAGCCCGAGCTCACCAAAGACGGGTGTCGTGCCACGCCTGCTGCTGCTTTCACTGCAGGCTTTCCTCCAGTAGTTTACCAGTTAAAACAGTTCGTCTTGAGAGTCTTCGGCTTCTGGTTGCTTCAATAGGAGAAAATATTTCTTCATATTAAAACTTTTTGTCTGAAGTGAGCAACGTAATTGCAGACGACCGCAGCAGCGAAGAGCGGCTTCTACTTGCAGTTTAACAGTTTAACCCCCATGATGGGTGATCTATTCTGTCTGAGGCAAAAATCCGAAACCTATCGCAGTCAGCTGTTGTGCTCGAGCCTTCGTGAGACACGGACCGGCCGCGGCTCCGCGTCGAAAACAGAAGCCCACAAAGACAATAAACAGTGCCTGACGGCTAGAGTAAACATCGGTATAACATTACAGTTTATTTACTTACAAAAATATCACATATGTTGTTTTACACATTTACCTCTTCACTTGCTGCCTGTGATGAAAGAGAGTCTGATGTGCTTCTTATTTAGCTGCACGTATTTCTCAGGAGGTTGAACAATTTGCTTTTTAGTAGTAGAAATTACACATTTACGATTTTTTTGTCCTGTATGGCCATCCGCCGTCACTCGAACACAAAAATACTGCTTGCTTGCAATGATTTAGGTATGTACTGCACTCTGTTGTCAACAAACACTAATGTCAATTTTGGGCGTAGAACTGCATCAAAGCCGTTGTAGGAAAACCGTCACAGTCTCCATTCAGTCCCATTGTAACGAAATCTGGTTGCAGAACCACCAGAGTTCCACTGGGGGTGACCGCCATGAGTGCAAGATGAATGGGAGTCTATGGAGCTAGATGGCTAAATTTGTCTCTTTCACCCGATTGCCGTTGAGAAATCCAAGATTTGATTGGAGGGTTCGCAAGTTCAACATGGTTTATGGAAGAAAAGTTGAATGAACAAGTACGTATGTCCTTTTGTTTTCTTACAGGTTGTTGTTGCCCATAACTTGCTAGCATTTTGCTAATGACCGCTGATTGGTCAGTGAAGGACTGATTACAACCAGATGTACGGCTTGGCAGCATCATGGCATCCGAAGCGATACCAGAATGTTAAGGCCGACTTTTTCGCCCATTTTTTTTTTTTTTTCAACCTGAAAACTGTTTTTTGATTGCTAGCTCTGTTATATGTTATAAATTATGTAAGCAGTGTGAAGTGTAAAAGGAAAAACAAGGATTTCCGTAAAGCAGTATCTCTGGTCGTACAATGTGTATGACGTCATTGACAGCTTAAGGTAATTTTTAAAGCAAATAAGTGACTCTAAAAATTCTAACACCCAGCAATATGTAATTTTGAGGGGTTCATTACATACAATGATTAGGTTATACTTTTAGACAGAGACATGCCCTGTTTAATACCTGCCAATAATTTTCATTCAGCCAAATATTCCGTTTTTTTTCCCCAGTACCAAAATGTTTTTTGAACACAAAGCTGCCATTCAGGCTTGTGGAAGAGCAGGGCGGTGCAGCAAGGAGGGGAGGCTAGACTGGACAGAGGTGCCTCAGTTCAGTAAGGGATGATGCAACAAAAATGTGCAGTATATTAAACTCTAATCAATGATAAATACAGTTGTTAGACATTCATGGTAGGACTCTGATTCAAGACTAAGTTAGGACATTTCAGATTATCAGTGATGCTGTAAAAAAGTTTGAGCCAACGTGGTGTGAAGAGCCATTTTTTGAGCTCAGCTTCCAGCGCCTCACGGATGACGTTTGGATTATACTCTTACAGAGGTTATGCGTTAACCGAATATTTTCCTTCTTTTACTATGTAAATAAAAACAGCAATATAATAATCTGAATGCAATTAGTCATTTTCATAGCTTACAATTCACAGCTCTTACGTTGTGGTGCAGACACGCAGGCATTTTCAACTTTACATACAGAGTACAGACAACTAAATCATTGTATCTCGCATTGAACAGTTATGGATGCTTTGGAGCCCATATGTGACCACTACAAGTTACGGACAGGTGAAGTGGAGCCACTGGTGAAGGAGGAGAATATGCTGTGAGATTTCCTCCCTCTGAAGCAAGTGCTTGTGGTATCAGGAGTCTTGTCGACTTCTGATCTCGACAATTGGAGAAATTTTCCCTGTTTTCAGAAACGTTGAAGTCTCACATGTCAGCCTCAGTGTGGCAGCAGAGCACAGATTTGGCCTCCAGAATATCAAAACCCCCACGAAAAGCTGTCTGTTTGAGGCTAAATTCCAAAACCTAATGACAACAGCCTCTGGAGCAATCCCACTTGAGATATTTGACTATGCCTAAGCAGATGAGCATTTCTCTTCCATGCAGACCAGAAGGAAGTTGTGAGACTGTGCGTTTGCTTTGTTGATGTCCGGAGTAGCTTCTTCGTGCGGGCAAAAACGTAAGATCATCACTAACCATTTAAAAAAAACACATTTTCGGTGGCCAAACAAGGATGCTGCTTTATTCATTGATGCCGAATTACTACTGCTGCGATCACTGGAGTTTGCCAGGATTATTCCCAGTTTGACGCTGAAGCATACGCACTGCGACTCGACGACGTTGATGTTTCCCCAGTTTTAACCACCATGACTGGTGCAGCCTAAAATGGGCATTCGTTCACGCTTTTATTCCCTCAGTATTTAACGTGTGAGCCCTAACAATGTCTAATCGTTAAGTAGTGTGTCTAAAATGTTTACTAGTTTACTAGTACGCCACGAATATAGCCCACTTGTCGAGTAGTGACACTTCTTATGGCCTACATGTTAACTAGTGCTGCCTAAAATGTGTGCTAGTTAACTAATTGAAGCCATCTAGACCCTATTCGTTAACCATGTTTAAAAAATGCCAATTGGTAAACTAGTAGGCTTCGTATGCTTACTAATCCACTACGAGAACACAACATCTTAACTAGTTGGCTACTAAGACTTTTATTCATCTTACTAGTTAATTAGTAGAGCCAAAGGCCTCTGGAGAGCTTATAAGACATGTTGAGGAGGTAATTTATCCGTTTAAATCAGCTGTGGTTGATCACGGACCCATCTAAAACCTGCAGGACACCCACTCTTGATGCCTGGAGTTGGAAATCCCTGGGCTAAAGCAGTTGTTTCCGAATCCATGTTCCCAGCACACCTGCCATGAGGTGTCGGAGAAGCCTGTTAATGACCCCTTCATCGTAAAACATGCAAGATTGTTGGTTACTGAGGGCCAGGATCAAGAGCCAATGGGCTAAAGAACTTGTAGAAATGTTTTCAGTGCACTAGGTCCAAAAATGAGTTGATTAGGTACACCTTACCAGTACTGGGCTGGACTACCCTTTTGCCTTCATTACTGCCTCAATCCTTCATGGCATAGATTCAACAAAGTACTGAAAACATTCCTGAGAGATTTTGGTCCATATTGACATGATGCCATCATGAAGTTGCTGCAGATTTGTCGGCTGCACATCCATACTAGAATCTCCCGTTCAAACACATCCCAAAGGTGCTCTATTGGATTGAGATCTGGTGACTGTGGAGGCCATTTTAGTGCGGCAAACGCATAGTCATGTTCAAGAAACCAGTCTGAGATGATTGGAGCTTTATGACATGGTGCATTATCCTGCTGGAAGTAGCCATCAGAGGACGGGTACATGGTGGTCATAAAGAGATGGACATGCTCAACAATACTCAGGTAGGCGTTGATACAAGGCAGGATTGATCCACGCTTTCATGTTGACACCAAATTCTGACCCTACCATCTGAATGTCACAGCAGAAATCGAGACTCATCAAACCAGGCAACAAAATTTCCAACCTTCTATTGTCTAATTTTGGTGAGCCTGTGAGAATTGTAGCCTCAGTTTCCATTTCTTAGCTGACAGGAGAGGCACCCGGTATGGTCTTCTGCTGCTGTAGCCCAGCTGCCTCAAGGTTGAACATGTTGTACGTTCAGAGAAGCTCTGCTGCATACCTTGGTTTGTAACGAGTGGTTGTTTGAGTTACTGTTGCCTTCCTATGAGCTCAAACCAGTCTGGTCATTCTCTGACCGTTCCCTGGATAGTTTCCCTTTTTTGTCGGGCCATTCTCTGTAAAGATGTTTTTCCTGAGCTCTGTAGATGAGCAATTTATGAAATACTCAGACCAACAACCATGCCTCGTTCAAACTCCCTTAAATCACCTTTCTTCCCCTTTCTGATGCTCGGTTTGAACTGAGGCAGATCTTGACCATGTCTACATCCCAGAATGCATTGAGTTACCAGCGTGCGATTGATTAGAAATTTGCGTTCATGATCAGTTGGATAGGTGTGCCTAATAAAGTGGCCAGTGAGTGTGCATGCAGCACAGCAGAGCTCCCAGTTCTATAAATACACTGCAGAGCAGCTGCTTTGTACCAGATTGAGGTCCTATTTTTTATAAACTCCTCGTTTTAACAGAACACAAACTTTTCATTGCCTCCTGATCTTCCATATTGTTTTGTACGCTTTTGGGATTTGTAATTATAGCTGCAGACATTGTTATAGAGCTGGAAACATAACATAAATTATTAATTCAGGATGCCTTGCCAATAGAGTATTTGGTTAAAAAAAGATCTTCAAACCAAAATGTGAGGCCTGGTTTGATTTGATCAAATTTAAACAGTATTTCTAGGTTTGATTTTGAATATTTAAGGTGGAGTTCAATTGAATCTTAGAGCCAGAAAGCCCTAACATCTTATTCATTCTTTAAAAAGGTTTCTTTTTATGAGGAAAGTCTTAAAAAGACAAACAATTTAGATTTAATTATTTTATTTCATTCCAATCTCTTACCTCATAATCCCAGTTCACTGTACACATAAAGCAGAGGATAAAGTTAGCAGATAAATATAAAACTAAGTAAAATAGTACTCTAGATATTTAGTGTATGACAAACAATACCCACTGCATTGGTGATTGTTTTCCAAAATGAAAATGTTTCAATGCATATTTTTATCAAAAACACAAAGCTCCGATGGAATGATGTGAGGATCGTCGTGAAGCCAAAAAAAGAAACTTGAGCCACAATTTCTACTGCAATAAAAAGTGTTAAACTAAACAGATTTATGGTAAATTGTCATGATTTTTCTTTTCCCAACTTCTTTAAAAAAATCCCCCAAATAGAAATATTTGAAGAACTGCAGCTTTAACTCTAAAACATAAAGATTAACACATCAGGAACATATAGTTATAAATAAAAGCACCATAAGAGCAAAATCATAATTACAGAAAGAAAACGAGCAATCTGATAGTTTTGGATTCAATTATGACATGCTTTTAGTGTTTTCTGACAGTCTGTTGGCTGTTTAGTAATCATGCATCCAGAATTGTAACATAGCAGGAGAAAATAAGGAAAGATGCTCTTCTACTTCGAAACTAAACAAAAAGGAGGGGGATGAAAGTCAAAAGTACACACAGGTGGTGAGTTAACGTCTTAAGAAGCCACAGAGAATGATAACAGGAACGGTGATGGGTTTTTAAAGGAGCGTGTCTCTTAAATCTACGCGTGGATGCCTGTAGTCATGGCAGTGCGATGAGTCTCTGAAGGGATGATGGCGATGACTCTTTCATTGCTGCAGCGGCAGCAGGGTCTCCGCTGTGGTTTTACCAGTTGTCCAAGAAGTCAAATCCGGTCTTCAGGATGCTGCTGCTCGTGTTAAACTGTGAACAGAAAGTTTCATGAGTACAGCTGGAGGGAAATGGTGAGTTTTAATCGTTTTCAACCTCATTGTAAATCCCTTCATGGCAAAACTGCTCACTTTTCAGATGGTCAATCTCATTTTAATCAAATAAACTAAAGTTCACTAGAGGTCAGATTTTTAATACACAATTTGTATAAACCATGACTGAATGATCGAAAGTAGGGCAGCACAATATTGAAAAAAATAAATTATGTTGCAATTTTTTTCTAATCCTTTGATATGAAAAAAGGAGGACTTTTTCAACTCAAAGAGCACCTTAAGTCTGCCATCTTGTTGACAATCAACCTGCACCGATCTTACCTCTTTCTGCACACGTTATGTATGCTTAACAACTATTCTTAATGTTAGGGCTGCAAAATACTGGTGAAATCTAGAAATGGTGATTATTATGCATGTAACGGTAAACAAAAAAATCACGCTTTGTTAAGTTTTTGGTACACTTTCATCACGAAAAAGAAATACAAACATGCATTCCTTTTTTTTTATATACCTTGATTGGCATTAAACAAAAAACGTTTTTTTTCAGGTGAGTCATTCATTTCAGGGCAGAGCGTGTTATGGACCTTATTGCTGTTGAAAGAAGCGTTTGCTGACGGGGTTCTTGTTCGGTCCATCTTTTTTCCCTACGATAGCTGCTTGAGAAACCATTAATGTTCCCAGATATAGTTTAGCACTGGCTGACTTTTTAAAGCTGTGCTGCGGAAACACACACAAACATTCTGCATGTTTTCAGGTAGAAAACAGATGGATATTTTTCTATACATGTGCATTCCCAAAAATCTGCGTACATGTACAGTTGGGCCTAGTTTATGCTTCTCCGACAGCAAATTGGCACGCAGACGCATTGACAGACGTTTTTCGTTTATGGTACTCCGCTTTTCCACTTCACTCCCTTTTTTTTCAGCGTTGCTCGACCAGGACAGCAGGGGCTGCTAACTTTTCATGGCGTCTCTGCCTACTATCACAGCGTCATTTCATTTTTTTTCTTCTAGGCTTGTGAACGCATTTATTCCTCAAGGAGCAATGAACTACAGAAAGTACGTTTCGAATAAGCTGTAAAGCTTTTTACTAGAAGTGCAGCTCATCGAATCCTCTAGAAACGCATGGAAACAAACACATCAGCCTTTGTTGTTGTTTTCCTACACCTCCTTTTGTTAAAAATCGGCAAAAGAACAGATTAGATAAGTTATTCTTTCAATATAAAGCATATAGTGGCGACACGCTGCATTAACTACTGATTATAGAGACTACAGAGCCCCGTTCTGGTGAAGCGATCTCTCACAGTAACTGAAGCTGACCAATCAGATTCATACGCTCTCTGTTGACGGATTGTCAAAAAGTTGGGCCTCTAATCCGTGCGTCGTTGACGGAGAGCCGTCGCGTTGACGGATAATGGCGTTGCGTCAATCCGTCTCCGTCAAAACGGAGAAGCATAAACCAGGCTTTACATTATTGATCTCTAAACAGATGTTTTGCTATGTGAATTTGTGATATTGTGCTGCCCCACTAGACAACTCTATTGATGCACGGACCAATGAATTATTAGGATGAATTAAGAACTGGATTGTGAATGGATGGACATTTAGATAGTGTGCCATAAAACAAAACCGTTTTCTTCCTATACTCAGCTAAATATACTGGGAAACTCTGAATCTAATTCCATGCTTGTCAGCTCAGATTTCCCCAGACAGACTGGGATTGAACCACAGATCAGCAGAAACAATCTAGAGTAATATCTGAAAAACGGACCGTTTCAGGACTCACCTGGGCAAAGGTAGGGCTAGCGTCCAAAGTGGGGGACCCTTTGTCTGCGTTTTCCTTCTCTGCGGCGGCGGAGGACTTGGAAGGCTTTGATATCAGGTTAGAAGAGAAGATTTCATCCGGGGTATTGCTGACGGATGGCAGCGTGCTCTGAGATCTCTCCCAGCCTCCGACCGAAGACGAGGCGGGGACAGGCGGCACTGGTGCGATGGAGATGGACGCAGGTGTTGCACTCACAGGCACGGGGACAGGGGGCTGCGGGGCGGGAGGCTTCGGTGCTCTGGGCTTGATGGACTTTGCAGGAACTGGAGGGTGGGACTCTGCCGCTTCAGGCTCCTTGGAGATGACAGAACTCTCCTGAAGGAAGATTCGGTTGACACCTTAAGCATTAAAAGCTGGAGCCAACAATATCTGTAGAGCAGTTCCCAAGCGCTCACCTGTCTGAGGTAGGAGGGGAGGGGTTTCTCTCCTTTCTCCAGGGATTTGATCTGACTCGGGGTCAGGGACTGGAAATCGGCTTTCTCCCCTTCCAGCCGCGACCTCTCTGCGCTTATCTTCCAGAAGGACGACTCCTCCTCCGGCCTTCGTCCCTCGCTGACGGAAACCTTCACCAAGATCGTTCAGAGAGCGTTAAAAATCCCATCACCGCTCAGACATTAGTTCTGGTAACACACAGGCTGAAACAATCAGAACCACACCTTGGCTCCTGTTGTACTCTTTCCAAGCTGGCTGGAATGAGGAGCTTTTGCGTTTTTGGAGTCGGCCTGCAAGGAAGAGGTCACCTGATCCGCAGAGCCCGACATCAAACTGAACTCCATCTGACTCTGAAACACAAATCAGACGTTGGACGGGCTCACCTTTGTTATTTATAGTAACATGCAATGCAGGGACCCTGATCAGTCGATCAGGTTTTACCTTCGTTTCCCATGAGAAAGGAGCAGAGTGCTCATCCTGCCATGTAATATCCTACAAGGGAAATAAAACAAAGCTGTCTGATATAATCACATAGACCTGTATATAAATGAACATGAATATTACATGATCGGACTGAGTCGAGAAAAACTTAATTGACATTTGTTGAAAAGTGGTGCAAAATACCTCAAACTTTTTTTTAAATGAATGACTTGTTGAGCCCAAACGTACTTTTTTTTTGTGGTCGTTTTTCTTCCCTCCAGCTGTTACAGACATATGAATGACTCAAACTTATAAAAAAAGTCACCTTGACACAAGATATGACTCAGTGTTTGTGTCTACCAAACAACTTCCAATTTATTCGTCTGCATAAACACATAAAACTGTTTTAAAAAATGCAGAGGCCTTTGACTGAACAGTTGCCCTTAATCGTGCTTAAAGCTACATCTCCTGGCAGCAACTGTGGCTCAGCAGGTAGAGAAGTTGAATAGCAGTCAGAGGATCACAGGTTCAATTCCAGCTTTCTCCTGGCACTTAACTTCTACAGGTTTCTTCAAGTTAAATGAAAGTATTTTTAAGACCATTTATATAAAAAATTATTACCCATTTTATGGCCTATTTCCCATCCTTACCGGCAGATTAAATAATAAACAAAAATTAAACTTGTGTTTATTTATTTCTCAGGGAAATGTGGAATGTGTAAAAGTTTGTCTAAAAATGTAAAGTTGATTTTTAACAGAGGTTACGTTATTTTTTTTAAATGTTAATCTTCCTTTACTGAAGATATCACAGGCTTAATTATTTTGACCTGGGGCTCTGTTGTGTTCTCAATTATTGGTTCCTTCACTCTTTATTTGCATTATTTAATCAAAAATAATCATGGTTGACAGATTAAACTTCTTAGTAAAAATGCTATACGAAGAAGTTAAATACAGCACAAACTGTAAGACCCAAATATCAAAATTAAAGAATCTTTAAGTCATTACTTCCAAATTAATACATTTTATGCTTTGAAAACCCTGTAGGAACCCTGCTAGTTGCCTACTGAGCTCTGTAAATGTTTGTAAATGTGACTCTACCATGCATCAATTTACAGCAAGATCCTGCAGATCTTCAACAAATCTGTTGTGCATAGTGCAATTGTTCCCATGAGAAGCAGGGACTTAAATATCCCTGATAAAAGAAGGCTGGTTCTGTTCTGGGGACAGCAGTAGAACCACTAGAGATTAAGGGCTGAAGTTAACTCAGGAGTTAACTCCTTAAAGAATACATTAGTAGGAGCTACAACAGCACTTAATTTCCCTCTGGAATCAATTAAGTATTTTTGAATTTAAATAGAAGTATAGTCCATTTACAAATTTTAGTTTCAGGATGTCCTTAAACTATTATTATTTGGGATTTTTTTACATTTACATCTACCAGACTTAAATAGAAAAAAACTATAACAAGAGTGTCAATACATTGTCACCCAAAAGGAGAAATAATAATGTAAAATTACATTTAAAACAATTATTTTCAGACGTGAGCGCTAAATATTCTTTGTGGCGTTACGTAAAAAAACCCATCTGTTGTGACGTCAAAGACGTGAAATACGTTTACGTGGCTATTGTTAGCAGCCAAAACTTCGACAGCGTAAAAAACGGTGAAATTCAAACTCAAACTAGAAAAATTTGCATTTCCTGCGAAAATGCAGTGTGAATGCTGTAAGCTGATTTTTTTTGCTGAAAATTGCTGAAGAATTTGAAGAAAACTGCAGAATATTTGCTGAATTGTAAAAAGCTGAATAACTGAAAAATTTTTCAAAATTGTCCTACGTAGAAAAACTATTAGCTAAAATCTAAAAGTTGTCAAATTTTTATAACAAGCTCAAAATAGTATGTTGTGTAACTTTAAAAAGTAAAAATCAGCATAAAAAGGTGAGAGCCATGCAGTTATACTTAACTGCAAAACTATTGAAAAGCTAAAAGACCAGCTTTAGCTAAATTAAGCTAAAATACCAATGTTAGCTAAATTAAGCTAAACTACCAATGTTAGCTAAAATGCAACCTTTAACATGTTGCTGAAATGTAGTAAGCAAAGTTTGCTGAAAGAGAAAATCTCTGCAAATGCTTATTCAGAGAAAAGTTGGTAAATTGTACTACAGCTAGAATTAGGAAAGATTGTGGTATTAGCTGAAATGCAAGTTGTAACCCGTTTGAAACTGATGATGTTAGCTAAAATGCTAACAGTAGAATTTTGGGAAATACTAATATATTGGATATTAATGACTTGATCAATTCAGTATAATAAAAATGGCTACAAAGCCAATTCTTGCTAAAATTAGCTAAAAAAAACTCTTAGCTTAAATACTAGTTTGAATATAATGGATGTCAATATAAAGTTGTATAATAATATCATACTCCATGTACAATGCCCACAATAGCCTAAACATAAAAGTCTGCATAACTACCCTTTAAAAGTAATCACTGTTTCCCATTCATGGTAGCAGGCTACTTAATTGTAGACACTGCTTCCCTAGGTCACTGTGACAGGAGTGAGGCTAAAGGACACAGCAACACTGGGCCCTCTTAATACCAGCAAGTAATGTGGGTGAAGTTTACAGCCCAAAGACAATGAATGAGATGGAAGAATCTGGGATTTGAACCAGCAACCCATTGATTCGTGGATTCCTACTACCTAGGTCACAGCCACACTATGTAGTGTCCATAGCGCATTGTAATTATATTGTCCACCACAAGAGGTGACTCCAACTGTAGCAATAGAATGGCCTTCCCTTACTCAGCCAATCAGAGACAGGCTGGCCCTGCAGGAGAGAAGCTGACAGGAGGCCAGCTGCAGCACCTCACTTTTGTGTCTCAATTCCTCAGCCGTTTAAACAGGGAATCCTTCTTCCAAACTACTCTTAATAACTCGGGAACCGTAAGGCGTATCGACGTGATCCATGTATCGTTTTTATTGGAACGGATACGGGAACAGTCTTAAACCACTCAATTTTTTGAAAATATAATATAAAAGCTATAAATTGATGTCAAACATGAGTATATTTTGGTAAAACCAGAAATCTGACTTGACTTGGTTCCGAACGATGTTATGTTATTCGCGAAGTATAAGGGCTATCGAAATAAGGATTTCACTTTGAGTATCAGGAGGCTTTGGTGATTAATACTTCTTTGTGTCATGTGTGTACCTTAATCTGTGTCCGCACAGCGATTTTGTAAAAATGGGCATAATTTTGAGATGCTGAAATTCGAGCAGGATCCACTCAGGGGTGGTTTTTCATCGCTTTGGGGCCATTTGTGGTAAATGTGTAAATGTCACTTCAATGAGGGTTACATTTCCTGAATCCCAACAATATTTCCTGCGTTTTAATATATAATATGTGTAGATTGTGTGAAATTTGTATGAACAGGAGTAATTTGTTTGTGAAAGTTCAGAAAAGGGCCAAAAACGGCAGTTGCTAGAGTGGACACTCTGCCAGTTGAAGAATTCCGTCATTGAAATACATTATAAATTTGAAAACCTGAAAATTTTTAAATGATTTTTAAATCGCGATTTTATGAAAACCGTAAGAGATAGCAAAAAGCTGAATCATACGAAGATAGTTTAAAGCCTTGTGACCCGTTTAAAGTTTGAATGGCGATTCTAGCTTAAATTTTGTGGAAGTAGTTAGCTGTGGAAAAGCCCAAAATTTTTCCGGAATTTTCATGAATTTCCATTCATTTCAATGTAAGCGAAAATCGCATAAAAAGCTGAATATTTTAAAAAGTATGAAAAGCAGAAATACCAGAAGACATAGCCGGAAAGACCCGAAAAAGCTGAACGCGTGAATATTTGAATTGCTGAAATCGCATGAAAATTGCAGAAGTAGTTGAATTTCAAAAAACGTACGGAAACGAGGAGAATAATAATAATAATAATAATAAAGAATAAAGAGAAACAGGATCACAATAGTGTGAATGCCTACAGCATTCACACAATGACGTTTAAGTACCTCTTCACCAAAGTGGACGATCTTCTGACCCGTCTGGAGGAGCAGTCTCGGGTAGCAGACCACCTCCTCACGGTCCACTTTGTGCATAGCGTATCGGGCTCTGATGTGAGGGTCCATCATGCAGTTATCAACGGCGTTATCTTGCTCCTGTGGCGTCATTTTCTCCCAGGACGAGCCGTAGTCGGCTTTGATTTTCTCCCGCTCCTGCATAATCTTCTTGGCCATGGAGTTGATGGAGGAGAAGTACTCGAACTTATTTTTCTCCATCCTGTGGGCGTCGAGCCCCGCCATAGTAGCGGCCGCCATCTTTAATTTCTACCAGCTGTTTTGTTTTTTGTTTTCTTGGGAGGAAGACGGAAGCTGAGACAGAGAGGCGGGACAAGCACCTTGTGCGCGTTAATGCTGCCATCTTCAGGTGTTTCAGTTGTACTGCAAAAAGGCATTCTCTCTCTATATATTTTTGCCAAAAATATTAAATTGCAACTCACCCCAAACTTGCTTTTTTGCTGATAAACTCTATCAATCATTGTCTAATAGTATTGTGTACATGTCTGATAATTATTTTTTAATTTTAGTACATGTTAGTAAAAATATCTGGGCCAAAACTGAAATAATTAAAAATAAAAGCAGAAATATATATATATATATATATATATATATATATATATATATATATATATATATATGTTTTTCCTTATTTGTTGTTTTTTCATCAAGAAAAATATTGATTTTGTTTTTCCTTTACATGTATACATTTCTTCTTTTTACATTTCCTCGTCTCCTCTTTTTACTTTATCTTATACATATCTGCTTCATTATGCAAATGAGGAGGGCTGCCATTCTTGGTCCAACTCCTCTACTATTGGTTAATAAACAGGAAGGAGCAGGATCTACGTGCAGATTGGTTGTTCATACCTGCGTTTTTGGCCGTTCCAGGAGAACACCTTGTTTGATAGGAAGTGAAGTCCTAACAGATATGTCTCAGACGATCGCTGAAGAATTAAGGCACGTTGCTATCTTAGCTCACCCATTATTTCTCCAGATTTGAGAGGAAGTGGCTTGTCGCCTGCAGGCACAATGTTATAATTACATCTGTCTGAAACTAATTGCTTAAGTTGGCCGTTATGGCTGAGATTACGCCGCCAGAAAAAAGATCTGGTCAAATTACCGTGAAGTTCAAATAGTGGAAACACGCCTAATAATAAGGTACTTATAGAATGGAGCTACTGGTGTCACACAACGAAGTCCATTAATAGGGGGATCACTGCTTGCGACCGGTGTTGTCACAGTTCCACTAGGACACAGAGCACAAAACTCAGACTGGATAGAGTGCTAGATTTGTAGAGCAGAAACAAAACAAACATGGCAACCACAGAGGAGATAATCAGCTGCTTAATTTTCAGATTACGACAGAAAAAGACAGCAGCAGTGTCGTAGAAGGTATGTAAAACCATTTTTACCGCTACTGTTGCTTGTTTTCCCACTGCTTTTGCCGCCAAGGAAATGTTGTTTGCTTACGAAAATTACAAAAATAGTAACGCACAGTGGTTTGGACAAGCAACTTTGATTTAATTACTGGAATGGAAATAGTAAGGCGCTAGATTAGTCATTCATGAAAAATGCTCATATTAAGAGTAACGCGCTACTAAGTACCGGCATCAATGCTTGAGACGAGCAAAACAGATACTAGTGCGTCACGTTTGTTGTCGCACTAGTATGACGCAATGTTAGATGTTTGTGTCCTGCAACTGGTGGGTTGCAAGTTCGAACCTTAGCTCTGTCCATCTCGATTGTTGTGTCCTTGTGCAACACACTTCACCTGCCTTGCCCGCTGTTGGGGGTCAGAGGGCCCCACGGTGCCTGTGTGTGCGGCAACCCTGCTACTGCCATTGCGCCGTTTATCTGTATCGATATGCCTGATTGTCACCCCTGTATGCTCCCAACATTGATGCTGCAGGTAATTTTTGAAGATCTCAATATTTAATGATCCATCAGTTCGTGAAGGAACTGAAGGCAACACAGTCATCAATAAGCAGTGTTCAGAGTGTAAAAACGGGCACCTGTTGAATGCCAGGAAGAGTTCATATCAGACATGGCAAATAAAGTAGTCCCCTCTAAGATTGAAAGTAGTTTTCTAACTGTCTGAAGGTAAACCATGAAGTATTGTCTCCACATCTTGTTCATCCAATGATTTAGAATTTGTAAATAAATAGGGATGAGTCACTTCTCTTATAATATTCACTCCAAGCTTCATCTATGGTAGCATTGAGCAATCGTGACTGGAAATAGAAAGTTTCCCCTCGCACAACTTGATGTTGAATCAACACTAAGTTGCCTCCCAATCAGTGTATAAATATATGCATGTTTGCACTTGTTTGCAGAAGTCAAAAAATGAACACCATGACTTCCTTTTTGTGAAAAAAAAACCCCTACAGACACCAGATTTGTCAGCAATTAGAAATATGTTTAAAAAACACACATTTTTATTGTTTAAATATATATATATTTCTAGTTTTCTGATGTTAGACAAGAGGGATAGGTTTGCATTCTCTGATTTAATTATTCCCAATGGTGCTTTGTTGAGTTTATAGTCAGGACTCCATGTAGGTTAGGTTTGTTCTTTTGAACTTGAGAGGGACAATCCTCAGATTATTCTCACATAGACAGGAGACTGGAATAGATCTGGAATAACCTACAGAAGATCATACACCCTCCACAAAACTCTACATTTTGTCACAATGCAGTGCCGTTTTCTTGGTATAAAAGATAAGGGGGATTTATTACTCAAGTACATATGTTTCCACTCCCCTAGAACCCTGTAGCAGCATGTTTTACACCAATGCATCCAATTCTTTTAATTTAAATCAGCAGTATAAGATTTTTATGTAGCTGCTTGATCATGGAAGCCCTTTAATGGATGTTTCTCTGGAAACTTTTGTTTGAAGCCATAGCAATATGACCTGAAAAGCCATGAAATACCAACTGATAATGTTTATAGACCTCTTCAACAAAAATGGACTATGTAGGTAAATTCATCGAGGCTGGTCCTATTTCTATCATTTGTTTTTCATGACCAACCACTCCATAGCCAAGTTTCTGATGTTACCAGTTGATTCTAGGTGTCTAGGTGTCGTAGCAAGGAAATTTCATGATGGGACTTGTTGCTGTCTTTAATTCTTTTTTTTCTTAAATAATATCTTTAAAATCTTTTTACATTAGGATGAATATAGTCATCCCAATTTCCCCTTTGTTTTAGTTACCACACCAAGCCGTCAGTTTTATGTTTCAGCAGCCAGGATAGCAGTTGGTTTCATGGTTCTTTTCTATATTTGGTGATCTACAGTGGCAACTAAAGAGCATAATAATAATTTGGGAAGTGTAAAAGAGAACAATTGCAGAGAGAAAAGAGAAAATCCAGGAATGACCTGCATGTGTGGGTTATTTCTTAACATATGCACTAGTTAAGGAGTCAAATCACTGTTAACCGATTCATGTTGTGGTAGATAAAGGGAATCTATAGAAGTGAAGAAACATCTTGAATCGTCCCTTATTTCATAATATTCCTCCTTCAATGTATCCGGCCGTGTAAAAGGTTCAAAACACTTTTACTACTTTATAAATCATTGCATGGTTTAGCACATAAGTATGGGAAGCCTAAGTCACGCCTTTCTAGTTTCAGTCCATGGATCTCTTACTGCCAAAATAAAAGAGTTATTAAATAAATTATTTTCTGATCCCATTTGAAATGGGCCATGGATTGAGCATATGATGTCCGTGAATTTTAAAGAGACACATTTTGATGTAGATAAAGCGCTAATTTTCGACCGGCAGAAAAACTTTTTTTAGGTTTTACTGTATTACTTTGGGTTAACTGAGAGAAAAATAGCCGTTATTATCCTCCTTCCTCCAGGACGAAGGAATAAGCATTAAATGTGAAGAAAACCACTATAAATATGTCCATGTGGAAAGTGGTAGCTATGCTGGGAGGGAAATAGTTGGTTAAGTGAGAGCCAACATTAGGGAGAAGCTCGTCAACATGTCGGTGCATATTTCAAGTGCTAGCTAGTGCTAGCTAGCGTTAGCCTCTAACGTTTTATATGGAACTTTGGATTTTTTGCCATTTTAATTGCGAATTTTTTAAATCAAATAAATCCCAAATCACTTAACAAACACAGCTGAAACTCAAATCATTACTTATCATTTAAATTGAGGTACAACATACGTGTGATTCAGTACGTAATACAAAACAGACAAGAAAATAGCTTTCATTGTGCCATTAACTTCTATTCATTATTGTTTCGGTCTAGGGACCCATGAACAGACAGGAAGGGTGGTTCCTCATGTTGAACAGCTATCGAGGCTAAAAACCAATCTCTTTAGAACGGCCTTTGATTAATAGATTATAGCTTGGATTGTGTATTTTCTTTTTTATTGTTGTTTTATTCATGCTTTATTTTACCATAGTCTCCCGCAGCACCTTGAACCGCTTTGTTCCGGAGAGTGTGCGATAAATAAATGTTTTTCCTTACCTTGCCTTACTCCAAAAAAACAGCTGTAAAGTTATTTTCATTTTTTTGTGCTTGGATATATTTGACGTTTTATTTCTTGACAGCAAATAAATCCTAAATAACTGTAGCTGGAAAACAGTAATGAGGTGAAATAACCATCCAGGAAATTTAATTTTATTTGAAAAATTTGTATAAAAATCACACTTTTTTTGTTGCATGAGCTCATTAATGTAAAAGAAAAAAAAACTTGCTGATAAAGAAATGAAGGTAAACCGATTTACTGAAAATATATATCAGGTATGAACAAAGGTTGTTTAGAACCACAGAAGTAAGGAGCTTTAAGCTCAGAACAAACTGGACCGGGGTCAGGTCCCAGCTGAAGAGCAGTGATTCTGCTTCATATATGTACAAAACACAAAACAGACAAATAAAACAATTTGTTCTTCACAATTTTAACTTATTTGAGTGACATCAAGGCTATGAGATTTTCTCTTTTCTTCCTAGAACTCCAGATCTAGATATATGTAGGAATTGAACACCTTAAAAATAACAGCGTTGTCTTCTGTAAGTGTACAAAAGTACTTTTTCTTTTCACAAATTCAACCTTGAGTCACTGCTTAATTCACCATGCTGTCAACAGCATGACTGCAGGTGGTGGATCGGTGGGTCCACCAAATATATCGTCCTTCAGGCCGTGCTGGAGTCGTGGCGGGTGAGCTTCTCGTTTCTCATCATGCTGTCGGTGGTGAAGCGGGGATGGATGGCGATGGCTGTCGTCGGCACCGTTTTCGACTTCCGCCTGGACGACTTGGAACACGCCAGGTAGAAGAACTCCACCACGTTGAGCACCACGGAGACGCAGGACACCACCAGCATGAAGATGATGAAGATGGTTTTCTCAGTGGGCCGCGACATGTAGCACTCCACGGTGAAGGGACACGGCGCCCGGCTGCAGACGATCTGGGGCTCCATGATGAACCCATACAGGTAGTACTGCCCCACTATGAAGCCTATCTCCAGGATGATTCTGAAAAAGATGGAGGTCATGTAGTTCCCCAGCAGGTTGCCCTTTATCTGGACTTTGCCCTTTTGATCAGAGTACTTGGGTACTTTGACGGCCTCCTGACTTGGGTGGGATTCTATGTATTCTCTCAGCTTTTTCTCTTTGTGGATGACGTGGATGACGTGACCGAGGTAGATCAGGGTCGGTGAGGAGATAAAGATGATCTGGAGAACCCAGAACCGAATGTGAGAGATGGGGAAGGCGTGGTCGTAACAGACGTTCTTACAACCAGGCTGCTTGGTGTTGCAAATCATTTTGGACTGTTCATCCCCCCAGACCTGCAATGATGAAATGGGAAAAATATTAACGTTATGAGGCATGAATCAGAATGTCGGCAAAAAATAGTAGACAATCGATCAAAAGCCTTAAAATGAGGAACGCACTGATACTGAAGCTGATATTGCGTATCGAGGCAGGTATTGTTCTAATGTACTCTTATTGGTTAATTCATACCATGAACCGATGCTTAACACGAGGAAACTCTGCAATAATTTCACAAAAATATTTTATTTTTCGCTTGAAAGTTTTTTTCGCGTCATATTTTTACTATATTTTATTTTTTATCTAATTCACCATATCTTGTTGAAACAAGCAGAGAAGAATATAAAACATGTCTTCCAATGTATTCCATTTTTTTTTGCGTAGTAGAAGTATCAGCATATTGCCAACATTGCCTAGTATAGGCAATATTGGTGTCAAAATGGTTTGAAAAGGCTGCATTGTTGCATCCCTACTTAAAACCCCACATTTAGTCACTTTTACAACAATAAAGTTTTATTTGTTTTATTACGATTTATTTTATTGGGACCAGTGTGCAAAAATTTTGCACAAAAAAATCTGAAAAACGGTGCATATACTTTCGTATGTGTTCAGGTTGTCAACTTTGATACCTCTAAAGAAAAACTAGGGCAACCAATTACCTTTAAAGTAGGGAGAATTGAAGTAAGAATATGGAAAATACAGTATTTTTAGACTTTTCTTTTCAAATTTCCTACCATTATCCTTGCTGAATAAAAGAGTTCTCACAGCAGGATTCAACTTTCAGATTTTATCAATGTGAGCTAAAATTTACACTTTTTTACTTCTTTATTCAGCCCTGTTGTGGGTTATCTGTTGTTTTATTTTTGCTATAGTTCACTTAAGCTGTATAGTTTCTGCCACTTTCCTTGTAGTCTATTTTCATATTAATTCTTGTGTTCCTGTTTCTGAATATTTATATTACGCTTAATGATCACTTAATATACTTGCCATATTATGTTAAGTTCCTTGTATGAATTACTGTGCCGAATGTCCTTCCATATAGGTTAATTCCTTTGTTTGTGGGTTCTAAGATTTTATTGTATTTTGTTTCTTATACATTTTATCTGGTTCCCTTAAATCAATCTAATGAATCCCAATCTAATCATCCCCATCTTTTCCCCCTGATCTGTTTCTCATATAAGTTAATAGTTTTTTACTGTTCATCTCCAAAATCAGTTTTAATTCCCAGTGTCTGTAGCCTGTTCCTGATTTGAGTTATTCAAATCCTTAATATGCTTCTCATCAGAGGCTGTGTGCGTGGTGTTAAGCCCAGGTTTCTAATCATACAGCCAGGCAGAGATTGAAAAAGGAGCAGCAAAAGTAAAGGAAGTGGATTAGCTGTGCTTTCCAACAGCTAATAGTCTCATCGGGACATTTTACTGTAAAATATATAGGCGCTGCTTGGAAATTTTGTTTTTTGCATGTCAAAGGATTATCATACAGAAACATTTGTCAGTCTGATGCCTCTTGATTTATGTTGCAAAACTGACTACAAGCAGAGATTTCTTATTGCGCACAGCTTCACCATCCATGTTGACTCTTTAAAGGGAGTTGGACAATATGAGTTATCCAAATTCCACCTTGGAATAAATAAAGCATTTTTGAGTTGATTCAAACACAACTCATTTTCTGTGACATTAGTCGTCTGTTAGCTGCAGAATGCAAGCGGTTGGCCACCAGAGGGAGTTATTTAAGAATTCAAACGACGCATAAGTTAATCTCTCAGAAACACAATAGTTTTATAAATGACTAAAAGAAGAAAATTAGATAACATTTTAAAGACAAAAGATTGCAATCTGACCTTCTCAGCTCCTGCTCCAAGCACCATGATCCTAAAGATGAATAGAACGCTGAGCCAGACTTTGCCCACCACAGTGGAGTGAGACTGGACTTTATTCAGCAGAGTGGACAGGAATCCCCACTCTCCCATGACTTCTGCAAACCAAGAAAAAACAGGAATGTCTAGTTGTCTTATGCTGGTCAGCTTTCTTTGTTTTTCACTTTTCTTCTTAGTCGGAAATTCAAAACTATTTATTTTTATGCTTTGTGTAATAAAAGAATAACACACTATATTTGCTCTCTCTTATGGTAAATAATTAGTATTACATTGTATTTACTGGCAAAATAATACAGAAAGATGTCACTGAACTGTGCAAAAAAGTGCAAACATTTTTTTTTTAAATCTTTCACAAAAAAGTGGTTTTTCAGTTTGACAGAGAAGTTATCTTTAAGTCCATATTACATTTTAAGAAACTTCTTAAATGTTTGCTGTGTTTTCCTGACTAATCAGTATGGCTATATCTGATCAAAGAAAAATCAATAGAAATATAGATAATACAGATTTTTATGTTGATAGATATTGTTTAGCTTGTATTTTTTCTAAAAGAAACATGCAGTACTTTACAAATAAATAAATGTGGATATAATGTGATCACACCCTCTCAACTTAGATAAGTCGTACCTCCCACCGAAATAAACATGTTTTGCATTTATCCTGCTTCATTGTGTATAAATGATGAAAATAAATATAAAAATCTTTGTCCACCTTACCTTTGATTTAAAATGGTCTTCTTTGAGACAAACTGACCGGTCACCGGCGATGAAGCTGAATGACAGAGTCCACCGTTCCGAGCAAACTTGTGGATGATACGTTGAACTTTAGATCAGACTTGGTTGCTCAACAGCGTGAGCGGTCACGTTGTCGTGACATCTGGAAATGATACATTTGGGCAGAGCTCTGACAAGATTGTGAAAGTTAATGATTGGCGGCACTTTAAAAAACATGTTTCCGCTTTAACTGTATGTTTTATGTCCCCACAAACTACCACTGTAATTTGGTTTTAGGCAAAAATGACATTGTTCTGGCGGTATAACATGTTGAGAATCCCAAATTACACATAGAATGTTATTAATTTAGCAAATAATCAGATGTTATGTAGGTGCTCTATCTCACTAACGTGATAAAGTTAATTTTCCTTTTAGAAACCCTATCTTATTTGCAGTCCGTGTGACTTCTTACAGATTTATAAATGCTGTATTTGCTAAATCGGAGTGGAGAAAAAGTTTTTCATGTTCAATTGAATTTTAGAAAAAATAGCAAATGTCAGTCACAACTATCAGAAAGTTAGAAGGCATTGCTCAAAAACCAACATATAAACCCAGATTATAGTTTGTGAATGCGCTCAGGGCAAACAAGCCCTAATTTTTGAAGATATTTCCTGACATTTAAGAAAACTAAACTGGAATTATTTTTGCCTCAATGACCATTGTTATATTTTGAGGAAAAGGGCAAAGCAAGGCGAGTTTATTTGTATAGCACACTTTCAACAACAAGGCAGTTCAAGGAGCTTAACATGTACGTAAAATACAACTTAGAGACAAAAACATATGACATATTTAAATTCATATAAAATTCCAGTTATTATTAATCGCTTACTCAAAGGCAGCTCAGAATAGATGAGTTTTCAGCTTTGATATAAAGGAACTCAGTGTTTCAGCAGCTTTGCAGTCAGGTTTTTTTCCAGATAAGGGCAGCATAAAAACTGAAAGCTGCTTCTCCGTGTTTGGTTGTGATTCTAGGGGTGGACTAAAGTTTATAGACTAGAAAATGTATTTTGTAGTCTATTTTCTGAAGTACAGGCAACCACTGTAAGGAATTTATAACTGGGGTTCTACTTTCCTAGCCCTAATGAGCTTGTAAGCAGCAGCTGTCTGATTGACTTTTTTGAAAGACTTGTGAAGACACTGTTGAAATAATCAAGCTGCCTAAAATAAATGCATGGATGATTTTTTTGACGTCAGTGTTCTATCACCTTTTCTTCATGCGATAGATGGCTGCCCTTGATATTCTCTTTATGTTAATAAATCCTTGAATGGCTTAGCTCAAAGTATGTTGAAGATCTGTTGTCACTATACCAACCCCTCAGACTACTCAGTAAAGTTCACTCAGATTAGAACAAGGGATGGAGAAGCATCCTTTATTTTATATGCCCCTCTAATCTGGAACAAACTTCCAGAAGACTGTAAAGCTGCAGAAACCATCAAGCCTAAAATCCCCTCTGTTTAGAGCTGCCTTTGAATAATGTTTTCATGTTACCTTATCTTCTTTATTTTTTTCTTCATTACCTGGTATATATTTTGTGTGTTTATGTCTTAGTGCTGTTTGTACTTTCATGCTAACCACCTTGAATTAGCCTGTTGTCGAAAGTGTGCAATACAAATAAAATAGCCTTGCCTTGCTTTATGTAACACTGGCAGGTCTGAGTCCATTACCAAACCTAGATTTCAGGCCTGATCAGTAGTTTCTAGCTGTATTAACGGAAGCTGTGTGATGTGTCTTGATAGTTCCTCTTAAGGTCCAAAAATAACTACTTCAGTTTTGTTTTTAATTCAGCTGGAAAAAATTACGACACATTCATCCTCTGATTTGCTCAATGCATTGACTTGGGGTTTGGATGGGATCTTAGTCACCTGGTAACATTTTAATGTAAAGCTGAGTATCATCTGCATAGTAATGGTAACGGGTAAAAATAGATTAGAACCAGATTTATTTAGACCCCGGCGGTCCAAAATGACGGACAACAAAAACGTCTAGCATGGCATAAAGGCTTTGGAGTGGGCATCAAAAAGCTCTGATCTTAGTCCAAATTTGATCTGAGCAGAAATGCAGTGATGAAGCAAAGGGGGGCTACAAATCTGAATCATTTACACCAGTTCTGTCAGGAGGAATGGGTCCAGCAAAAAGTTACGAGAAGCTTGTCGAAGGAAACCTAAAGCTAAACCAAAAACAGGAAATGTTTGGTATGATTTATTGTTAGTCAGTGAGGTTAAAAAAGGTAACGTGATATAGTGAAATATTTAAAATGTAAAGTATAGATCAGACTTTTTGAAATAGTGTTATATGTTCAGTTCAAAGACACACATTTCTTCAATTTGAATAGTTTATTAATAAGAGTTAAATCCATACAAAAATGTCTGATAATCATAGCACAGAAAGCAAATTTTAATGGTTGGGGAAAAAAACACAAACAACAAATATCTCCTCGCTCAGTCATAAAGTGAGCACCTATAGTATAAATAAAATCAGTATTGCACACTTCATCAGTAGATTTCAAGTTAAAACACGAATCCATCAATGTGCCCCTTGCTGTTAGTTATTTATGGTGATTTTTAGAGTACAAAATGCATGATCACACAATGACAAGGCCTTTTCTTCAAAGAACATACTGTTACAAGTCTCTTGAAGGTATTTGAATGAGGGGCTGAAACAAACCAAAGTGGGGATCTTAATCTCCGCTCAGCAGTCGTTTCTCCTCTTTGGCGCCATCCAGGCTGCCCCCCACACTGTGGTTCTCCAGCTCCATGTTCATCTTGTTCTGTCTTAGTGTGTCCTCTGTGGTTGGCCACCTGGGGCTGGAAAGGCTGGCGGGGTTCTCTGCTGTGGTGGCCCGATGGGCGCGGCGCTTGGACCCGCACTTCACCCTGGAGCAGAGGAGGTAGAATATTTCCACAATGTTCAGGAAGAGGGAAACGCAGGCCACCACCAGCATGAAGATGATGAAGATGGTCTTCTCGGTGGGCCGGGACATGTAACATTCTACGGTGAAGGGGCAGGGCTTCATGGAGCAGGGGAACATGGGGACCATGATGAACCCGTACAGGTAGTACTGTCCCACAATGAAGCTGGCCTCGATGATTATCTTGAAGACCAGTTGGGTCAAGTAGCTGCCTAGCAGGTTCCCCTTGATCTTCACGTGTCCCGTCGCGTTGCTGTACTTGGGCTGCTTGAGCTTCTGTGGCCCATCGGGGCTCGACAGCTGCTCCCTCAGCTTGTTCTCCTGCTGGATGACGTGCAAGGCATGGCCCAGGTAGATCAGCGTCGGCGTGGACACGAAGATGATCTGCAGGACCCAGAAGCGGATGTGCGAGATGGGGAAGATCTTGTCGTAGCAGACGTTCTCGCAACCGGGCTGTTGGGTGTTGCAGATAAAATCCGACTGCTCATCTCCCCAGACACTTTCGGCACCTGCTCCCAAAACCATGATCCTGAACAGGAAGAGGACGCTCATCCAGATCTTCCCAATCACAGTGGAGTGGGACTGGACTTTTTCCAGCAATGTGGACAAAAAAC
Organism: Apricaphanius iberus; assembly: GCA_028564705.1. NCBI lineage: Eukaryota > Metazoa > Chordata > Actinopteri > Cyprinodontiformes > Aphaniidae > Apricaphanius > Apricaphanius iberus. Next base: position 275,637 of record JAPXFQ010002564.1, read on the forward strand.
CCCAGTCTCCCATCTTTGCTGAGGCACTAATTCAGGCACTAATCTGTGGTGAGACAAATAAAATCCGCATCAGGACTTGATCAATAGAAGAAACTCCTCATTTTGACACCAATGACCCTGAACCACTCCTTATAGCATAATTATTAACCACAACTTTTTATCTAATCAATATTCCGTTGTGGAAAGAAAAGTACTGTCTGTTCAAGAAAGAAACGTCTGTCAACTGAACCTCAAGAATTTTGGTCAATATTTCTCCCAAGCAGTCATGCCTTAAAATTTACGGCAGAAAATAAAAAATGCATCTTACTGAAGGAAGCAAAACCCTGCAAAAAAACACCCCAAAAATCAAAAAAAATTCTTTGTTACTAATTTTCTGAGAGCATTCTTTAAACACCCTAAATGTAAAACTGGTTTAAACTAGTCAAGAAAACCAACAAGAGGAAATCTGATGCCATAATGTCTTTAAAAAGTATTACAAAGAGTCAAAGCAACTTTTTGTCAATCACTTTGATCAGGAATGTTCAAAAATGTAAATAGTATCAGAGATCTTGATAGATAGAAACCAATTTAAATTTCTCAAGTGATCAGTTAGCTGCAGGAGAAAGAAAAAATAGAACCATCTTACCTGCTGACCTGGTCAGAAAGAACTGCCTCTGTTGGGGAAGGATCACTAACTATGGTTGGACCTTGGAGTTTTGCGCTGGGTGAGGACAGCGGGACTCATGAGGGATCAACTTACGCAACACACATCTGGCCTATATGTCACGTTGTCTACAGTCAACGGGCAAGGAAGAAAAAAAAGCTGAAGTGACACTCAACTGGGAGTACGAGCATGTAATGATTGATAGCCCAGAAGCCCAAATGTAGGTTTGCTGAAAAAAACAGAGGATTGGGAAGAAAATAACTGGTCTGATAATCATTAAAAAAACTATATTGGAAGGAACTGGTTCTGTTTTCATATTCCAGATTAATTGATCAGTTAATTATTTTTAATTGCCCTGGATTTGTTTCACTCGACTATTAAATGATAACAACAGCACATATACTGTCATAAAAATGTTGTTTGACCTTTTACAAATTATTTTTTACGAAATATTTAGACAAAAATAACATTGTTTTCATTTCCTGGAAGAAATACAATTCTCCAGACCAAGCTGATCCGATGCGAAAGTTACCTCTCCTTGCTGTTGGCTTGTTTAGTACAATTTTGTTTTTGTTTACATCCTGTTGGTGGTACTTTACATTCTCCCGGGGTCAAATCTACTTTTTTTTGCAACACTTTCACTATATAAGTACACATTTTAGGCATAATTGGAAAGCTGAGATTCTTTCAGTTCTAACTATTTCCATTACACATCAAACGCTTTGGTCAAAACAGTCAAAGAAAATGAATGTGCAATCCACCGTTCAAAGTCACATGTAATTGACAGAACCAAGCCATCTCAAACAAAAATGTTCTTTTTACATCCACAAGGGTCCAGTTAATGTCCTCCACTAACATAGCTGGTCCCCAACAAGTCTGACGTCTACAATCCAATAGGCCTCTCCAAACCTTTATAATTCCTTTCCATGTGTCTTTCTTACAAGGTTTTTATCATAACTACCGTTAGCATGCTCATGTTAACCTAAAAACAACACTGCACCTTTTTTTCCGTTGTGTTTTTTGGCACCTGACAAACTAGAAATTGGTGGATTATCACCACCGACTGCTGTGGAGTGAGACTAATTGTGCGTTCATGGCGTCCCAAACGTCAATTGCGGCAAGATTACATGTAGAGTCTATGGTTAAGGCTTGTGTGTGTGTTGGCCTTGTCAATTTTTGAAACTTTCCTTACATTTCAAGCATCAAAGCACCAAAAGCCAGCAACGTACAAGTTCAGCTATCTGAGCTTTTCATGCTTTTGACAAAGCGCGTCAGCCAATCATAGCTTCTCACTGTAGTGGCGTCGCATGACGTCAACACTGTCTAGCCCGCCACGATCCGCCATTGTTTAAAACATCCGCCAGAGAAAGGCCCGACCACGTGCTTTGCAATCTTCTGCCTAAAAATGGCGCCAAACTAGTTGCTTTGTGCGTGTGTTTTGACGCCAGCAAAGCATGTGGTGTGAACGCACCTTGAGACTGGTGATGCTCTAGCTTTGCTCTTGTTTTTATTATGCTATGCTTTGATGTCCATTTTGGCTTACAACCCTATCAAGGTATCTTCTTTACTGCCTCCAAAAGTCCTGATTAATAGCTTACAGCACCCTCTCCTGGTTGTCTTGGGTTGCATGGTTGCAGCTTTATTTACACTGACATAGTTATCTGTCTTGGTTGGTCCTTGTAATTGAATGGGCGGGCCCCTGCGCCAAACCTGCACCAATGAAAGACTTCTCCAGGAGTTCATGAAAGAACTCAGAACAGAAACTAACGCCTGATTCCCAGCAGGTGTGGAATAAATGTAGCGCAGACTACATACGGCCTCCGAAAAGATTAAAAAACATGTCCAATAATAGTACTCTCATAAGCTGTGGTGCGAATGCTGAGCTTCAGACAGTAACTGTTTTATTACAGTCAATCAATCAATCAATGTTGATCTATATAGAGCTTTACTCAGCCAAAGCTTAAAGTTGCGCATATTTTTCCGCCACGTTTTTTTCTATAAATCCCAAACTTTGCATGTAACATTGCTTACGTAGATTTCAGACCCAGTTTTGTGCATAAGCAAGCTTTATAAATGAAACCCCAGATCTGTTATTTTGTCCCGAAGCAAAGCATGCAAGGCAAGATCTGAAATGTTTTTCCCTGAGTTGACAATAAATAGATCAACTGTCTGCGAAATTCATCTGTGTTTTATAATTCAGTCCTTATGGTGACTCATGTTCAAGTGCTTCTAAACATTTTCATCCTCCACTCAAAGATATATGAGGGAAGTTTTGTCATCTGTGGATTTTGGAAACTTTTCTTGGTCACCATGGCACATTTGCAATAATTCAGTCATCCTCACAGTCCTGAATTGTAAACAAAATTATTCCAATTGATTTATTTAAATGACTTAAAATTTATTTCTTTTCTGTTTTAATAATATGTGTTTTTGTAATGAATCATCTGCTCTTTGTCTGTAATAATCACTGTTCCAGAGCAGCATACAAGCCTGTATCCTTAAGAAGCAATAATACAGTCATAGTAGAAAGTAAGTACAGCTTTTTTTTTTTTTTTACCGATTCATGCGTCTGAACATATTGTAATCTGTTTGTTTTTCACCAGGTTTTTAAATCAAATGAAAACCCATAACAGAATTCAACATTGAAAACTATGGAAAAACAAACAAAAAACTAAGCACAACCCTTGATTCAAGTATTTCTATCATCAGTGTGACCACCTCTATGAGGAGTTTTGAGCGTTTTAGGCCTCTAGAATACAAGTCTATATTAGTACAAGACAAATGTTTATTATTTTCCTTCAATTTTTATCCAAAACAACACATCTAAAGTAATTTCAAAGGTTTTCATCAGCAGCTTTTCTTGGATTGTGGACATCAGATTTGTTGTGGAATAACTATTTTTGTTGGAGTTCAGAAGGATTTTTGTTTGAGATTGCTCTGTTCTGTTAATGATATGAGACTTCGAATGGTAAGTTGGAAGTTTTTTGTATTTCCAAGGGCTGTGACAAAAGTGTTCACTGTGTCTACAGGTATGATTGTATACCTCCATCCATCCATCCATCTTCTTAACCGCTTATCCAATTCAGGGTCACGGGGCAGCTGGAGCCTATCCCAGCAATTATCAGGCGTTAGGCAGGGTACACCCTGAACAGGACGCCAGTCTGTTGCAGGGCCAACACAGAGAGACAGACAACCATTCACACTCACATTCATTCCTAGGGACAATTTAGAGTGATCAATTCACCTATCATGCATGTTTTTGGACTGTGGGAGGAAGCTGGAGTACCCGGAGAGAACCCACGCATACACGGGGAGAACATGCAAACTCCATGCAGAAAGACCCTGGGCCGGGATACGAACCCAAAACCTTCTTGCTGCAAGGCAACAGCGCTAACCACTGCGCCACCGTGCAGCCCTGATTGTATACCTGATTGGTGTAAATAATCCGAATCTCAAGAAGCCTAGCTTTACAGGGATACACAGATATGTGTATGTACAAAGAAAAAGTGTTGCAAAAAAAGCATGGCGTTATGTTCTGTTGATAAGAAAGTAATGGGTTAAAAAAGAAATTGTACTATTCACAAATCTGAGAAGGTTTATAAGGCTATGTCTAAGCTACTTCCACACATTCTATATAGTGAAGAATATCATTTTTCAGATAGCAGCCAATCTTCCCTTCAGAGGATGGACATGCTAGTAAATTCTGGCGTGTCCCATTTCTTTTCGGAACTCAGAAAAGTCCAAGTTGGAAAAATCAGTTGGAACATCCCCTCAAATTTCACTTCCCACTTCAGTCAGAGATGCTTTGTTGCGCCTATGGGTGCTGTTTACATCATCAATAGTAAGCTGTGATAAAAACTAGGGATTTGACTTTTTTCAAACAATACAATACAGAGAACTTGCCGATACCGAGTAAAAATACTGATACTTCTACCACCAAAAACAAAACAAAAAAAATGCAATGAACTGGAAAACACGTTTTATTTTCTTCTTTGCTTGTTACAACAATTTATGAATTAGATACAAAATAAAAATTTTGTAAAAATGACCACAAAACAAAAATTTCAAGTGAAATTTTTTTTTACGTATCGTCCATGGTATCGGTTAACCAACTGATACAAGTACATTATAACGGTATCTGCCCTGATACCCAATACCAGTATCTTATCAGGGCATCCCTATTAAAAAATGCTTATTTTACAAAACACACAAGTAAGAGTGTGTCTAGAATCAATGTTCGGTGTAGATACTGCAACTCTTAACTTACAATAAAAGTGATGGGTGGATGTGAAACGTACAACTTAAAACAACGTTTATAAGAGGTACTGCGCACAACGGCTACCTGGGCTTCGCCAATAGTGGAATCCTGACTGCTATGTTAACTGGAACCCCATTCAACTTGACATCATACAAAGCTTCCAGTGCTTTCTTCTAAGTAAAATGGTACGCAACGTAAATCCCAAAGTCAAACTTTGCTGTGTTGGAAAAAAATATATATATCAAAATATGGATACTGAATCAATTCTCATAAAAACTCCTAAAAATTGAATTGCTTTACAAGTCCATGAATTGATTTAATGGTTTAACTGTTTGCCTTTAAAAAAAAAGTAAAAATTTGAAGGAAAAGACAAGACGGATTTTTGAGGCTCATCTCTGAAAGGGTTAATACAATACATACCTGGTGAACCGTTACTCACCTAGTGTTGCATCAATGAATTACAGGCATATAATTAAGGTAGCAGCTCAAAAACAAAACATTTTTAATAGCCCTGACTCATCCATCCATTTTCTGAACTGCTTAATCCTTGGGGGGTCGCGGGGGGGCTGGTGCCTATCTCCAGCTGTCATCGGGCGAGACGCGGGGTACAACCTGGACAGGTCGCCAGTCCATCGCAGGGCCACATAGAGACAGACAGGACAAACAACCATGCCCGCATACACTCACACCTAACGACAATTTAGATTGATCAATTAACCTGACTCATATCAATGTCAAAATGGAAAAGACTGGATCAGATTGTGATAATCAATTCTAATTCTTGAGAATTGGAATCAGCACATATGCAATAATTTAATCATCCTACCGGTCACGAATTGTGAAACAAATTTCAATGACTCAAACATTTTTGTTTTAAATTTAATGAAAACACATAACAGAATTCAACATAGAAAACTATGAAAAACCAACCAAACAAAAAACTAAGCACAACCCTTGATTCAAGTATTTTCATAATCAGTGTGACCACCTCTATGAGGAGTTTAGAATACAAGTCTATAGTAGCACAAAACAAATTTGATTTTTATCCAAAACGACGCATGTAAAGAAATTTAAAGGCTTTCAGCATGAGGTTTTCTTGGGTTGTGGACATAAGATTTGTTGTGGACTAACTATTTTTGTTGGAGTTCAGAAGTTCTTTGTTTGAGATGGCTCTGTTCTGTAAATGATATGAGGCTTCGAATGATAAGTTGGACATTTTTTGCATTTCCAAGGGTTTTGACAAAAGTATTTACTGTGTCTACAGGTATGATTGTATCCCTGATTGGCATAGATCATCGGAATCTCATGAATCCTATTTCCAATGATGCAGAATATCTATATGTACGAATAAGGTAATGGGTTCAAATCTGAGAAAGATTATAAGGCTATGTCTAACGTACATCCAAACATTCTATATAGTGAAAAATATTATTTTTCAGATAGCTCGTAGTATTCCCTTCAGTAAATGGATATCTTAGCAAATTCTGGTGTGTCCCATTTCTAGTCGGAACTTGGAAATATCGACTACCAAATTGGAAAAAATTTGTTGGAATGCCCCCTCACAGTTGGACTTCGCACTTTGGAACTCAGAGATGTTTTCTTGCGGCAACTTCAAGTTTCAATATGGCCGCTCTTCACGTCAACAGTAGTAAAGCCTGATGCACATGAGCCCAATCTGCTGAGCAAACAGTCATTCGAGGCAGTTATCTGACCAGATAGCTTGCTGTGTACGCCTAATTTTTGGTGAGTTTTCTGCCTCTTGAAGCGCTGAGGCAAAAATCAAACAGGTTTGAACTTGCTGTTGCCCGCTATGTGAGCTTTCTGCTAAGACAAAAACATGCAAGTGACCAATTAAAACACGATCTCCGATCACATGATTCCAAGATGGCAACCCAAGGAGAAGATTACATTTTAGAAGACAGACTCGTGGAAATTCAGGCTGACTACACCTGTTTATTAGCCTGGGTGCCAGCCATACTTAGTCCCGCCCACAACATGGTCTGGAAGTTAGGTCTGGCATTCCTCTGTTGAGGATCAATTATGCCCGAACAAGATCTGTTTGGACCAATCAAATCGGGCTTACAATGATTGACCGGTGAACAACAGTAACGTAATCAACCACGTCACCAAAGAGCGCCTGGGTTGAATTGTTTACAACAACGATGGCTGCCGTTGGAGAACTGCGTCTGTTCTAGAAGATATTTAAAGCGCATAAATTTGAAAAGAGGAACAGATAACACACTTCACTTACTTCATACACTTCCGTTGCTCTGATTGGTTATAGGTCTATCCAATTGAGTGTAGAGGCATTTTTTTCCTGGTTCGGTTAAAACACGCCCCATAATCACAGCCCAATGGAGCAGTATCAGACTCACATTCTGATTAGAAATGAGTATGGCGACGTCTGGCTACCTGTTTATACGATACGTCGCTGCCTCATCAACAAAATGAGTTGCAGCCTTTCCTCCATATTCATCTCTGTTTCTATTTCATTCATTTTTCTGAGGTAACAACAGGGGGCTGCCATCTTGGAATAATATGATCGGAGACTGCATTTTGATTGGTCACTTGAATATCTGGGCTCAGCAGACAGCTCACATGGGGAGCCTAAATCATTCTACTTCTGGACCGCGGGGTCCCCTACTGCCAAAAGAAAATCATGAGAGTCAATGGAACGATAAAAGTTATTTTCTGATCCCGTTTGAAATGCGCCATGGGTCAAACATATGTTGTCCACGAATTTTAAAGACACATTTTGATGCAGATCAAACGCAAAAGTTACTTTAGGTTTTTTAGCGGACTACAACTGCAGAAGAAGGAGACAAAAGGCCGATTACTCCCGGATGAAAGAATGAGCATTAACAGGAGAGAAAACCACAAAAAAACTGACCATATGGAGTAAATTGATGTAAAACACATGTATGAGACAAAGCCGACCAAAAAAGTCCAGGGGACCAACTGGCTGACTGGGAGGGGAGAGGACTTTGGCTCCCAATGGCACGCACACAGCGAGTTTTTTGGCTCACAAGACGAAAAATATCAAACCTGTTTGATCGTCCCCTCAGCTCCTCATGAGGCAGAAAACTTCGGCCTCGAATGACTTAGCTCAGCAGATTGGGCTTGTGTGTGGCTTAAGATGTCAAATATAATTTAATAATTTATGTGCAGTATTAATTTATAAATAAGTAATTAGGAAAGCAGGATGAAACGTAATTTCTCTTTTTACATTTTGCATTTCAGCCAGGTAGATTTTTGTGTTCTTAAAACATTTAGCTTAAATTAGCATTTTTCTGTTGCATTGTTCAGAAATATTTTCCATCTTAAAAAAAATACTTGCAAGGTTTTGTATTCTAAAAAGTATATTTTGCTCAAATATATTTTGCTCAAATGCTCTTTACTCTTGAAATTTACTCTTGAAGTTAATGTTGTTTTGCAACGTATCTGGTACATGAGACAGTCATTTAGTATGGAGGACCATCCATGCCAGGACTGACGATAAAAAAATATTTTTATTTATTTCCACATTTATTTATTTTCAACTGTATTTGCCCATTTGTTAATTTATTTCCACATTTATTTATTTTCAACTGTATTTGCCCATTTGTTAATTTATTTCCACATTTATTTATTTTCAACTGTATTTGCCCATTTGTTCATTTATTTCCACATTTATTTATTGCCATTTTGGGAGGGATGGTCCTCCATAATTTACATATGTAAAAAGAAAAAGGAATATATTGCACTAAATATCGTTACCACACATGTTTAAGATCATATGACAGCAAGGAATTGATTCAACCTTAATTTGTAAGCATAATTTAAGTTTGTGAAACTGCCAATGACTTAACCACAAAACATCTGGAGCAATCTCCTATGAACAGATCGGACCAAATCAGAGAAGTTCGGAAATTAATAAAATTGCTATGTTAAATGAAAAATTAAGTATAGTATAATAACAAAATGACTCATAACAATCGTCAAGCAGAGGGTTGGGGATTCTGCAGCCATGTGACCTGAGTTGACCATAAACGCCTCACTCTCTTTACACTACATGTTTTGTGGAGTCAGATGCCAGGTTTTATAGATTAAGGTGTGCTTTATGTGCTCTTCTTGGTCAGTTAATAAATGAAACATTCATATATTAGATCCAAAGTGCTATTACTATTGATACAGAAAAGGACCCAAACAAAAATTTTAACACTTGAGGCAAGCGAATGAGAGAATTAAAAGTCTTTATTAAGCAAAGACAAGTGCAACAGAACTCTAAAACTAACAAGAAGTACCAAGGATGGGTGACCAAACTGATTGGCAAAGAAATCCTGTTGACTGAGCATAAGGAGAGGAACTACATGAGACAGCAGCGTGAGGGATGAGTAATCTGGACACATTACTGGGGAAACAAAACAGAAACAAGACACAAATACATAAAGAATACATTACTTTTTCCAGGTTAATCAGAAGAAACTTTCTTTAAAGTATGACAAACTCAACAGAAGAGACAAATTTAACTCATCACAGAACAAGGTTTCAAAAGAATGGCTTCTTTTTAAACTTTATGGTCAAAATTGGAAACAATTGGGGCAGCATCTAAAACATGAAAACAGGACCAATGTGCTGCAAAATTGGACACTTCTAATATAAAAGAAATAATATCCACAATTCTCTCTTTTCTATTAAAATAATGAAGCTTTTAGCTTTAAAGAAGCTAATTTTACTCATGTATTTTTGTGTGTGACTATGTTCTGTGTACAAAGGCTGGTGACCTCCATCTCCATTTGTTTACTTCACCAAGACGCCCCTCTCTGCCAATGCAAACAAATACCTGGACTATTAGAAGTGCACACCCACTCTATCTGACCAGTTTCACGTTTCAGATGTGGATCTCCCCAACACTCTTCTCAGCGGCCACGTCAATAGTCCCTGCCACCCCGTTCATCCCTAACTTCCTCGAACCCTGCACCTCCAAATCTAGGTTGACGAAATTCTGGATCACCTCGCCGTGCTTCTGCAAAGCTCTCTTCTGAGACCTCGGCGGGGTCACCGGGGTCACGGTGTAGTCCTGCCGTCTGGCTGCGCACTCCTTCACCGCCTTCACGAACAGGTAGAGCAGCTCGGCGACGCTGAGGGCCAGCGAGACCACGGCCGCCACCAGCATGAACCAGATGATGATGGATTTCTCCGTCGGTCTGGACAGGAAGCAGTCCACCTTGTGAGGGCAGGGGAAGCGGGAGCAGACGTAACGGGCCTCCAGGGTGAAACCGTACAGAAAGTACTGGCCCACGATGAACAACGCTTCCAGAACAATCTTGGCTATGAGATGCAGGACGTAACTGCGGAGGAGGCGACCACGGATGCTGATCTTCCCGCTGCTTTTTGTGTACTTTGGAAACTTGAAGGTCTTCCTGAGGAAAAGACTGGCTTTGTCGTCCAGCTCTGCCTGGTTCTGCATCCGTTCCTTGATCTAATTTTGGAACAACAATTTAAAGTCAGACATTTTCCACCAAAAGCCTCCAAAATCACAAGTTAGATCAAACCCTGATCAAGGAAGCGTGCTCAGGAAAAATTTGTAGACTAGCGTAATATAGGTAAAGTATGTCACCCTGGAACATGCTATGACTAAAGTAAACGAAACATCCAACTGATGGTGAAGGCCATTTATTTGATTTGAAAACTGATTATAAGAAAATAAGACTTTAGTTTTCTGTAAAATATTCAATTTAAAATAGTTCTAACCAGGGGTGTGGCTATAGGTGGGCCTTGGGGCCAGGGCCCACCTAAATAATTGTCTTTAATAAAAGAAATGAAAAAAATTATAATTACGTTTGTTTTTGAGGAGTTTCACTTAAAGGGGAATTCTGTTTTCTTTCAACCTGGACCTTATTTTTTAGCAAATTTTGTGTTTTAAGTTTGGAGCCAGTTTGTGCCGTTGAAAGTGTGCTATAAAAACAGAATTGCCTCGCCTTGCCTTGTATAATCAATTCTAAGATAGATTTTAAACAGTTTTATTGAATAATTACGTTCCCTAGGTCAATATTTCAGACTAATCCATTAAAGTACAGTTCCATGCATTAAAAAGAATACAATTTCACAATAAATAAAGTGAATTAATTCACAACAACAAAAAACGTTTTCTTTGAAACACTTTTCTGTTACTACATTTCCCATAGTCACTTGTTGACAAACAACTAATCTCACAGAGTCCAGGGGTCTCATTTATAAAACTTTGCACAGAATCTTCACTAAAGCCGTACTGAAGCTCAGCAACGTTTTTTTTACTTGCGCCTAGTAGGTTTCTGATCTATCAAACTTGGAGTACGCAGAGCTGGACGCATTTTCCTCTTTATAATCAGACTCTTGGTAAAAAATATGCTGAGCTGTTCCTGGATCATATCCCGCTTCCTACACAACCACTTTCTGCCATAAACAATCAATGCAAAGTGTGTAGTGAACATTCTTCATCTATTTAAGACGGCTAATATGGGGCGTTTCACGGGTAACCATGGCAACCGAGAGGCAGAGAAAGACACAGCTGCAGGCATGCTGAGGCAGAGAAAACTGTTTTATTTCAATAAATCAATCAATGTTGATCTATATAGAGCTTTACTCAGCCGAAGGCTTCACATAATGTTTCTTATCTTTGTTTTATGATTTTGTATGGTTTCTTTTTTTCTACTCTTAATGTGTAAAAATGTATATGTTTTTTTTAAATTAAGCGGACCCCAGGAAGAATAGTCTTCACTTTGGTAAAGACTAATTGGGATCCTTAAATAAACGAATAAACATAAAAAGACAAAAATACAGGAAAAAAAATGTGACAAGAGTAAAAAATAATAACTTGAAAATAAAAAAAATTTAAGCAGCAGCACAAGAGATTAACCAAATAAGAACATTACATATAAAGTTTAAATTATACGCTATTATTATCTCTTGTAGCGATGGTAAGACTGGAATCAAAGCAAATTAAAACAAATAAAACTAAATCACAATAGAAAATAATAAATTTAAGCACTCCTAGATATTTAAAGCCTGGCGACAAGGAACGCTTCAAAACTACTTTTAAAAAGTATAATCCATGCAAAATATTGATTTGGGGTCATAAAAATAAACGGAAATAACGGTGGGACTTTGGGGTCTTTGTGTGGTGACTCCTAGTGGCTGCATGCGGCGCCTTAGAGGGGTCGTGCTGGCGGACGCGGGTTACTGGCCTGGTGCTGTGCTGCTCTGGGGGGGTCTGGACTGGGCCTGGGGCTCGGGGTTCTGGGGCGGCGCGCCCCCCGGCTGGGGCCCTGGCGGGGCTTGGCCGGGGGGGGCCGCTGCCGTCGGTGCCGGGGGGCTGTGGTCGGCTGGTGGTTGGCCGACGCTGCTGCCCTTTCCATCTCCCCGGGCTGGTTCCTGTCGCTTGCTCCCCGGTGGCCGCTTGCCGCGTCCGGGCGTCGGCGAGAGGCCGTGGCGGGTAGCCGGCGTCTCCGGGCCCGATCGGCTATATTGACACTGGACATGGCTCCTGGGTCTTGGTCTTAGCCCTCGCGGGGGTGCTGGGGTGGGGGGCTCTGGCCGTTGTTGGTCGGCCTCCACGGTGACTGACCGGTTGGTGGGGTGTGGGCTGGTGGGTGGACGTGCTGTGTTCTGTTGCCACCCGGCCATCGGGCGGTAGTAGCAAGGCTGGAGGATGTCGGCCTGGGGATTGGCCGCCCGGGACTTCGGTCTGCTCACGGGCCTGGCGCGGCATGTCCGGGGTACCCGAGTCGGTGGTGCGCCGGGTTACGGCCTCGGCCCGGGGGTCCTCGGACGCTGGCGGTGCCTGGGGCATCTCTTATTGGCGGGGAGGCTTTTTACCATCTAGCACAGGCGCTCTTTTTAACGGGGTGCGCTTGGGACGGGAGGGGGGAGGGCGTTGAGGGTGAGGGGGGGCTAAAACAAACTGGGTGTTATAGTGGACGCGCTTGGTGTTTTATGTTCGCAGTAGCTGTGCTTTGGGGAGAGGATTTAGCACTTATCGCTCCAAGCTAGTCGTGATACTTCAGACTTAGTGGAAGGGGCTGGCGGTAACCGCTTTGCGTGTGGGCCCCGACTTGACGTGCTGGGGCCTCCCACCCCTGGTGGATCGGGCAGAACGGGGGTGCCTATTGGAGTCAGCAGGGGAGCTGGCTCCCTGGGGTTGGCAATGGTCACCCCAGTTATTTTCTCCCCATCCCCATGCCTCTGTCCACCTGCTCCTTCATTCTACCATTCACAAGGCCTTGGGACGTGGGCACGTCACAGGGGTGCGGGATGGAGCTTCCGTCTTCGCTACCGGGTGGCGGCCTGGGTCCCGATTTTATTGAGCAATTTAGACACTACACTTGCAACATTTACAGGGAACGCACATGTAGGGACCTGGCGGTGTGGCGCCACAGGCGAGGCCCCCTCAACGGGGGGGCCTCGCTTGTGGTGCCGGCACCCACTGGTTAAACGCATCTAGACACTGAGGGCCCGGGGGGGGAGATGGGGGTACCCGGCAGTATTCCCATGTCCCCCCCCTCTGTTTTAAGAGCACATTAGAACAACACGCAACAACACCACATTGAGCTGGGGGAGAGAGGCTGGGGGGTCTTTCCACACCCCTGTTCGTTGGACCATCAGGGGTCGGAGCCCGGATAGAACATCACGCCGTCTGGTCGGGGTCCTGGGCTGGTGGGCTCCTCTTGCCGGTGTGGGGCCTTGGCGGTCTACTTGTCCCCGTCCTGGTGGGCAAAGGGGTCTGTCTCCTGGGTGCAGGGGCAGGGTTCTCTACTGGGGTGTCTGTCCCTGGGCCTGGGAGTATGGAGTATAGTGTACGTATGGGGGGTATGAATGACGGTATAGCGTCCTTTTTTCGTATGTCCTGTATTTGTAAGAATGTGTACACAAGAAAGGGAGGGTACGTATGAGTGTCTCTGTCTGTCTATGTCTACCTGTCAGGTTGGGTGTTTGGCTGCTCTCTGGCCTGATGCATCTTCTTCCCTCCCCGTCACTCCCCGTCGGTGATGGTTGCTCCTGCCCGCTGGTTGATGATTACTCTCGATGCCTGGGGCTGGGGGTCCCGGTTGCGGCCCGGCTCGGTCCTGGTGCATGTCGGGCGGGTCCTGGGTGGTCCGGTGTGTCGGGCGGCCGCTGTTTCGGGCCGATGTCCTCCTTGGATTGACTGGGGCACCTCTTATGGGGGTGCCGAGATTGTAGAATAGGTTGGTGCCGTCCGGTGGATGGGTGGGGACCGTGCCTGGCGCCCAATCCTCCTGCCGGTTCCAGGACTTCAGCTGGCTGGTCTGTTCGCCTGGTGGGGCTGTCCGGCATTGGCTGGGCCCCTGATCGTGGCGCCCCACGTGGGGCGGGATCTGGACCCTGGAGCTGGAAGATCTGGATGTCCAGGTGCCGGCTGGGCGCGGCCTGGGGAGGGCGTACATCCGCTGTGGCTCCCTGGCGTGTGGATTTGTGGGGGCGGGCCGGGTTGTTGGCGGTGGGTACTGGTCCGGGGTGGCGGCGGCGTGTGTTGTCCGTCGGTTGGCTGCGGGTCCTCCTTGCCTGCGGCGGCGGCGGGGGACCCTTGTTGGCTGGTCGCTGGTTGGGGCCCCGCTGGGGGGTGGGGTGCCCCTGGTCCCCGTGGCCTCCGGTTCCTGGTCCGGGCCCGCCCTGGCGTAGCCGGTTACCGGCGGAGCCCGTGGGCTCGTCACTGCGATCTCTCGGGCCCCAGCATCGTGGCTGGTGGGTGCTCCCCTGGGGCTTCCATCTGTTACCCTCTTGGCGGGTGATCGACCCTGCGCTGATCCGCCTGTGGACTCTGTACTCTGTGGGACGCTGGATGCATACATCTCTTGCCTCCTCCATGTCTGTGCCGATTCCTGTAGGACGGATTGACGGTTCCTTACACCAGCTATCAATCACTTGCATGGGGAAACCTTATTCCGACCTGCATGCTCGCACACACATAGGTATGGGGACATAGGTGAGGACGGACAAATCTTAGGCTGAGGTTATCATCATTAGTTAGTTGTTCACAGGAGCTTACCAGAAACATTTGTATTATGTTCATTAATCAATGCTTGTGTGTAGTGAATGTGTAATTCTTTGTTTATTCTACCAGATCCGAACTATTGGTTTGGTTCTGTACACTTTGTTGTTTTTGTATTACTGTTTCTCTGCCGTCCGGCAGAGGTGGAGGACTGGGATGTTTTGTGTTCTTTATTTACCTCCCTGTCGTGTGTCATCGGTTAGCCCCTCTGTTGGTCCGGTTTCATTTCTTCACCTTCTTCCTTTCTCCCTTCTTGTCTCAGTTTAATGTCCATGACGTCAGGAAATTGAACCCACAGTAATCACTAATAAAGATTTTTCATACATATACATCAAGTGGCGTACTACAGCGAAGCTGAAGCTGTACTAATCTGCTTGGGAAAGTAAAACTGTTGGGCTTGTAAACTTGGGTACTCAAGACAACCAAATTCTGAGTGATACTGACTCAGACAGAGAACACGTTCCTAAAAAAATAAAAAAAAAAAAAAAAAAAAAAAAAAATAAACGGAAGAGCTGCAGGCGACATAAAAAAAATAATCTTCAATGAGTGCCAGCGCATCTATTGTGCAGAATTTTGCTGGGACGCTGCAGCATATTTGTTCTTCACACATGCACCAATACTTGCAATTGCTATAAAATCTGAAGACATAAATATAATCATAATTCTTAAATTCTACATATTTTTAATCAAATTTTCATTTTTATTCTCAGTTCCTATAGACGGGACGGCGGAGAAGGTTGTGTGTTAGTTGTGTTCGTTTGTGTGTGCAATTCTGTGCAACTCTGAAAATGTGGTTTAAATTCACAATTTTGGTATCCATCCTGCTGCGCTGTCAGTGTCCTCCGTGTCCAAAAAGTGCGTAAGCAAGATCCATAGTGTGCTTAAAGTTGGGTGCATTTTTCCACCACGTTTTTTTCTATGAATCCCAAACGTATAAAGCTGCTTACGTTGTTTTTAGTCCCCGTTTTGTGCGTAAGCAAGCTTTATAAATGAGACCCCAGATGATTCTACCGTTTAACTTACAGTTAGAGAAAATGGCACGATATGGCAACGTAATGCCTCTAAATCTATCTTTACGTACATGGTGAGCGGCTCTAATACTAGCCCTAAATAGAATCAAATAATTATGTAAAGAATTTGGTATCTTACAGTGGTCATTTTTATATTTTGTAGGGTTTCGTCATTAGCATTTGAATGCTGCAGATCTGATGCAAGATAGGGAAACCAGAACATTGTCTCCACAGTGAGTGAAGCCCAATAAAGCTGAACTACCACCTAAAAATAACTTGTTAATGTCAGAGAGCTGACGTGAGCTAGTTAGGTTACTGCTTTAATATATTTGATTTTGCCTGGATACTTTTTTCTAAGCGGTTTCTGATGTTTACAGACTCATATCTGTTGAAGCAACCATGGAAAAGTGGACATAACTTCATTTCAGTCATATTTATATGGCCTACCCATTTTTTTGTTGTTTTGTCTTCTCTGGGCCCACCTAAAAAGCTATTTCTGGCTTCGCCACTGGTTCTCACCCACATTTATTCATCTTTGAAAACAATCATGAGCTTTAAAAGATACGCACAGAAGAAGGCATTTAATTTGACTGGCTTAAAATGAAAATGAAGTAGCAGTGATTCTTGCAGCTTGAACTCTTTTTATATTATCACAACATAAAACGACTTGACTCCAGTTTAGTACATCCTCTGTATCTTGGAGCTACTGCTGCTCTTGATTATTTGTTTGTTTGTTTTTCTTTCCAAAGAAGGTACTCCTAGTTGAGTGCTTCAGTGTTTAGATGTTTTTCTTACCTGGGCATCATTATTTATAGAGCTGTTCTGGTCAGCTATTTGCACTCTCTTCATTTTGTTTATAGAAAGTGCTCCTTGCTCAGTAATTTTGAAAAGTTTTGCTGAGTCTTCTCCCTAGATATTGCAACTAACTGATCTATTGCTGCCATTATTGATGTAAATGCCTGTTTTTAACACTCTCTAGCCTGTGATTCTGTATTTGGAAGTATGTCTGTCCTGGACAAAGTGATTGACAGAGCTATTGCAGAAAGCACCCCAGGCTTAGTGCTATTTAGTGTTCAGCTAAGTCTCTTTCTCGGATGGAGCTATTCATAGAGATGTGCTTCTTATTTCAATAGAAAGTACCCCTAGGCCAGTGTTTCTTTCATGTCCTCCCAACCCCTAGCCCGTATCAGCGGATGGTTCTTCACACTGAGCCTGGTTCTGCTGGAAGTTTCTTCCTGATGCAACGCAGCAGCTCACCTTCTTCTCGACGTGAATCACGTGCAGGACGTGGCCGAGGTAGAGGAGTTTTGGGGTTGCCAAGGCGATGATCTGAAACACCCAGAAGCGGACGTGAGAGATGGGGAAGGCGACGTCGTAGCAGACGTTCTCACATCCCGGCTGCTGAGTATTGCAGATGAAGTCGGACTGTTCATCCCCCCAAACCTACATAAGATCGGAGGAAGAGGATGGTAGAGAGGAAATCTTTAACCTTTTTTTTTTAGTAAGGGTATATGTCTGGTTGCTAGGAAATTTTACACACAATTTTTCGAAATGTGTCATCTAGAAACCAGTAGATATTTTTTTTAATAGAAGTTTAAATCTTTCAATTCCAGTACAGCTGTGGGTAAAAGTAGGATCAGACCTTTTCGGCGCCGGTTCGCAGCACCATGATCCGGAAAATAAACAGAACGGTGAGCCAGACTTTCCCGATCACTGTGGAGTGGCTCTGCACTTTCTCCAGCAGCCGGCCCAGTAGGTCCCATTCTCCCATTGCAGCTGGCAGTTACCCCACTTTCTGTATCAGAGACAGCATTTTCTTACTTTATCCTAGCAGGGTGACGGGGCAACAGAAATCACTCTTGTGGCAGCAAAGGTCACGCCAGAATTTTCTGTTGTCTGCCATTTTGACCAAGGGGCCAGAAAAATCTGGTCATAATCTATTTTTAGCTGCTGATTTATAAAATTATGATAACATATTTAATAATAGTACTGTGTTGAAAAAAACCTCTAAAAAAGGATTATCAATTTGATGTATTGGTTTAACAGTTTGCCCGTTTAGGGCTTACATTTGAAGGAAAAGTTCAGACCGACGTTTTGAGTCATATTTCTGAAAGGGTCAGATTTCCTCAGGTTAGTGTTGCATCATTGAAAACAGGCACATAATTAAGGTAGCAGCTAAAAAAAAACTATTTTAATAGCCCTGACCCATATCAATATCGAATTGGAACAGATTTGATTAGGATAATCGATTCTAATTCTGGATAATTGAAATTTGAATTGATACCCAGGTCTTGTAGCGCTTCAGAAGTGTTTAATTGTAATTAATTTAATTAAATATTCAAAATAAACTAAGAATCCATATTGATCCATCACCCATCAAGCAGATGAACAGGCTACCTGTATGAAATACTTTTGGTTTGGCATGGAACTGAACCGCGCTCCTTCCTGTATGTAACGAAGCTGAATTTCCAATGGAGACTGGAATTAAAAGCACCACTTCAGCTAAAGTTTTGAAATCAGGGAACATACCTCTGCCTGAAGCGATCAGAATTTGGAAACAATCTCTGAACGACGGCTTTTCTGATCGCTTCAGCATGCTCTCCTTCTGCATGTGTGGTTAAAAGGGCAGGGGGGGTCAATTCTGCCCCCAGCTCGTTTAAGCCGCAGTGAAGTCACAGGCGCGTTCCAAGCCTCCGTACCTCTTTAACAATATGATGCTCAGTTGCTCTCTACCAAATCTTTTTTTGATTTTTTCAGTTACCTGAACTCTGTGTTTAAAGTTGAAAATATCTCCATCAACTAGTCACGGGTGTGAGATGGTCAAAATGATGGATGGCCTTAAGATTTTTTTCTCATCGTTTAAAAAACAAAAAAGCGTCCAAACGTGAAAAATACTTGGTTAACACACCCTTGGTTTGCCCAGACTTTAGGGCATTTCTGGGAGCCCCCCTAACCTGACAGGGGATTTTGGACAAGGGGAGGATCCCAGAAATGTATGGGGAGAGCATGCACAAAGACCCTATAAGACGAGATTTGAACCCAGGACCTCCCTGCTGCAGGACGCCAGTGCAATCAATGATGCATGTGTCTCACCCAATGACTGCATGTGATGTGCAGGAGGAACCATTGAATGGATGGATGGCAACTTATATAACCATTATTTTAGATTATTACAAAACAAACCCAATAAAATGTAGACATGTAATACAAGGAACTGTACCAGGTGTGTGAAGTTTTATATACAGTATGTTTATTTTCAGACTTGTTGGGATCATTCTAAGTAGGTTAAAAGTCAGAACAGGCTGAATCCTTCAGAAGGCCAAGCTTCTATCTACCCTCCCTGCCTTATATTTCTGCAGATAAATCCACAGCTGCAGACTTCAAGTCTTCTAAACACACTTAAACTATAGAAAATACACACTGACCCTTAGTAAAATACTGTTTTGGGGGGATCCGATTGCACAGTTTTATTTGGATGTTTAGATTGAGTTACAGTACGCGCGTCTTGGTAAAAGTAAAAATCAGTTTATAGCCTAAAACTTTGTGGAAAATCCGCAAGTCATTAGAAACAGATCACAAAAACACATTAACCTTCACGAAAAAAGGGAGAGGTAACTCACCTGGTAGAGAAACTGTAAAATCGTGGATGAAAAGAGCGACTGCTCCAGTAAAGGAGGGGAATGAGGGAGTGAAGGAGAAACTGTGTTTCATGGTTTATTCGCTGGCTTATCTGGAAGGACGCCGTCCTAACCACAACAAAGGAGCCAATGCCGAATATGAGTGGCTAAAACGGAGAGATCTAACCAAACCTGTGTTTTTACCCCTACCAAGGAGGTAATGTTTGTTAGTTTGTTAGCAACATAACTCAAAAAGTTGTAGACGGATTTTGATTACATTTTCAGGAGATGAGTGCTTTTGTAGTTGTTCTTCAGTTAAAATTACGCGGAATAAAGCGGAAGATAAGGGATGAAGAGTTTATAGAACCACCAATTGGATCAATTGCAACATTAAGAATTTTGGGTTGTGAGTTTACCAGCTTTGCCCATCTGGAGACTGAATTACTTATTTGCAAACCGTCCCAGTCAGATTGCATGGAGAAAAATCACTTTTTTTCACTTCTTTCCAAACGTTCTTGATTTAATTTATGTCTGGACTATTCTTGGAAGTGTATACATTTTGATCTGACCAGGTTCCCATAGAAAAAAATTATCCCACAGTATGATGTCTCTAACACTAGTGCTATTCGAAATAAATCGAAAAATCTATTTTGAATCGATTCTTCTAAATTTCCTATAAAATCGATACGGACTGTATTTAATCAGTTGGCCCTTTTTACAGCTAGAATAGGAGGGAAAATGCAGACAGGCATTTTAAGACGTATGTCAGAAAGGGTTAATACTGTTTCCCCTGGTGAGCTGTAACCCCCGTCCACTGAAAAAGCTAAAAAAACCCAGTTTTAATAGCATTAAGCTATGTCAATATTAAACTGGAACAGATTGGATTGGATTTGGATAATCGATTCTAACTTGTGAGAATTCGAATCGAACCCATTCTATGAATTTTAATCTATACCGAGCTCCGGTCACCAACGTGTTTCATGAAGAATTAGCAGCAATATATTTGGATTTAGTCAGAAATTTTGAAAAAAAAGAGCTTCCAATGTAGCAGTTATCTTTATGTCCAGACACATTTTTTAATGTTTGACAGATTATGTCAACATATCTTGACGCAGGTAGACAACAAGCTGTTTATGTGCACTTCAGGTATGTTTATGAGGGTATTATGAAACCGCCTTTCACTGGTCTCTGCAGGGTCACAAAGATCGGAACTCTTCTTCCTAGTGGTAAATTATTGACATGTACCTGCTGTTTTAAACAGAGAAAAACTACTTTAAGCTGGCCAGCAATGTATTATTAAATTATATCAATAAAGTAAGGTGCTAAAAATTTAATTTACTGGAAATCCTGAATACATCATTTTTAAGCACTAAGAAGAAATGCACTGATGAATCACTTTGATGTTTGACTGGAAAGAGCTTTATTAGTAAAATTCTGAGCTATAAACACAATGTTCCATGAAATAAACACCAGCTGTTCAATATTCATTTTCAAATTAGTCAAAATCTTCAAAGCATATAATACAAACTCTTTCACTTTTATTCAGGAGTTACTTGAAGCTCACTGCACTACTTTCAACACAAAACCATCCATCCATCCATCCATCCTCTGATTACTTAAAGCTTTGAGATTTAAAGCCTTGGCACCCCGGAAAAATCTGTATTAAATCTAAAATAAACTTTCATTTTTCTGATAAAAATGGGCACCCACTCTTTTGATGGGTCCAAGTTTAAGTTTAAAGTTAAATGTGGAAGAGAAAAGCCTATACTCATGAACTAAACCCTGCTGTGATCTGAGCCTGTAGAATCAGGAAGCAGGCAGTGTCGCTATGCAACATGTATCAGGGAATTTTACTGCCATGAAGCTAGAGTGTACACCTAAAATTTGAAAACCTGTGAGGTTTGCTTTCAAAACTTCCACTCTCTTTCAAATATTCTCTGTTCTCGCTTAAATCTTTGTTTTCACGCTCAGATTTTATGTTTCTTGCTCACAGATTTTTTCCCCCTTGTGCACTTGATGCGCTCTCTCACGGATCAGAAGTTCTGTCGCCTAGCAACTGTTCCACCCAATAAAATGACTGACTTTAGGGTATGTTTGCTTTGTGAACTGGGCTAGCCAGCGGGGCTACACTTGTGTCTGCTGCGCTTCGTGTAGAGAGATCATTTCTTTGTTATTTAATGGTTTCCTAGCTTGTTAGAACCTAAGAGAGAATGAATTTGGTCTCATGGGATGCAAGTTCTGATGCTTGTTTTTTTTCTTTCATGCTTGCTGTTGCCATTTAACCATAGCCTATTTTGTTAATATAAAATTTTTGGGGGATTTTGTTTATGTGATAAGGGACAATAAACTGTTGTCGATTTGTAGTACAATGTCTTTGTTAGACTTTTTAAATGAGTTGATTGAAAATATTCTTCTATGTTATTTGAAACTGCTGTTCAAAAACCGGTAAATCATCTAAATTAAACTTCCTCTATT
The DNA here is from genome assembly GCA_028564705.1 of Apricaphanius iberus. Taxonomy (NCBI): domain Eukaryota; kingdom Metazoa; phylum Chordata; class Actinopteri; order Cyprinodontiformes; family Aphaniidae; genus Apricaphanius; species Apricaphanius iberus. The sequence continues at coordinate 297,667 of JAPXFQ010002564.1, forward strand.
AAATAAAAAAAATACTTTTTTAGCATTAAATTCTTAAAAATATTGCTAATGAATTTTTTTATTATTTTAGTTGTAAACTTGCGAGGTGATTAAATGAGGGTAAAATGGGGGACAAAATGACTGCTTGTGGCATAGTAAGAGCAGCTGACAAGTGTAAACCCATTTAATCCATCAACTCAAATGATAACATAACATTCAAACCAGTAAAACAGCTGTGATACAGAAAAGTGTAATGTCTTACAAACAGAAACATTACATGAATATATGGAAAATGTAATTTTATATAAAAATGTAGCAGCAGACAAACAAACATGTAGCCACATAGGCTAGCCCCGTTCACAAAAGAAACACACCCTAAAGCGGCTGCCCCCGTTTCAGGAGCTGTCATTCTATTGCCTGGAACGATTGCTCGGTGACAACACTGCTCGATCCGCAAGAGAGCGCACAGAATCCGCAAGCAGAGAAGAAAGGTTTGTGAGGACAGTTTTGATCCGTGCAGAGACAATTTGTGCGTGAGGAGAAAATCTGTGAGCAAGAAGCATAAAATCTGAGCTTGCAAACAAAGATTTGAGGGAGAACAGAGAATATTATAAAGGGAGTGGACGTTTTGAAAGCAAGCTTTACAGGTTTGGAAGGAAAACAGAATATATTTGAGAAAGGTTTTGTGAGTGAAGACATAATCCCACTCTCAAATTGTACGTGTATGCTCTAGATTTATGGCAGTAAAATTCCCTCATAAACACGGCAAAAATCTTTTTAATGTCACACAGAAAACAAAATAAAAAGCAAACACAGAATAAAAAGATTGTAAGCTATGCTCCTGAATCATTGCTTTAAAAGAAAACAGGTTTTAAATAAGTTTTATTTGCACATTCCTTCAATAATTTAGGGTAATCCCAACTACCAACTTTAACGGATTCTGTGTTTATTATAATAAATAATGTCAGAAGAATCTGAAACTAAATCCTTGTGTAACAAGATCCAGTAAAAGGCTTTTCAGCTCTTAGCTTGTGCTGAGAATCACCCGTGACCCAAGAATCCAAATCCAGTCAGGAATGCACCTTATTAATCCATACTGTAAAAAAACAGAAAAAAATAACCTTGTTTATACTTTAGATTTTTTTATTATTGAGACATAAAACCTAGATAAACTCGTCTCGGACAAAAAAAATTTTTTTTACCAACCTGGAGTGTATGAGGCCAGTAGCCTGTGGTCCTATTGGAGACCCCCAGGGTGGAAACAGCATGACGAGCATAAACCTCTGGACTTGGAACAAACCATCCTTCTGTTGAGGAAGGTGGTTGACGCCTACTAGAAGCTATCTGAAATTTAAAAAAGCAAAATTCATTTTCAGATTTAACTAAATCTGCTTTATTTCTGGGCTAAATGTTTATTTTAAATCATATAATAGTACACAGAAGGTCTGCGAACATCAACAACAAAGATGAAAGCTATAATATACGCAGCACCTTGCAAAAATATTCATACCCCTTGAACTTTTTTCCACATTTTGTCATATTACAATTTTTAAAAGTGCATGACTTTTCAATGTTTTCATTTTCACTCAAGGCAAGGCAAGGCAAGGCAATTTTATTTCTATAGCACACTTTCAACACAAGGTAATTCAAGGTGCTTTACATGATTCAGTGATAATGAAACCACATGATTACAAAGCATATAAGTTTAACAGTAATCAATCAGTAAGAAAAGATCTACGTGTCAATAACAGCAGGTGAACATGGGCCTATAGATACACTCTATTACTGTATTGAACAGATCAGTGTGTGGATGCAAAACAACTTTCTCTATTTAAACTCAGACAAAACTGAGATCTTTGTTTTTGGCCCACAGACACAAACAGAAAGTGTTATCAGTCATCTTGAGTCTCTCTGTCTTCAAACAAAAAATCAGGTTAGAAATCTAGGGGTAATCATGGACTTGGACCTGAACTTAAACAGCCACATCAAAGCAATAAAATCAACAGCTGTTTACCATCTGAAAAACATTGCTAAGATCAGAGGAATAGTGTGGAAACCCGACTTAGAGAGACTTATCCATATATTTGTCTCCAGCAGGTTAGCCTACTGTAACGGCCTGCTCACTGGCCTCTCTAAACGAGCTGTTAGACAGCTGCAGTACATCCAGAACGCTGCTGCGCGAGTCCTGACAAGAACCAGGAAGTACGACCATATTAGTCCAGTGCTCTGGTCTCTGCACTGGCTTCCTGTCGCTCAGAGAATAGAATTTAAAACAGCTCTGCTTGTGTGCAAGTCTTTTTATGGTTTGGCACCAAAGTACATCTCTGACATGTTAGAGACATAGGAACCATCTCGGGCCCTGAGAACTTCAGGGAGGGGTCTCCTAGTGGTTCCCAGAGTCAACAATAAACACGGTGAGGCTGCATTTGAGTTTCAGGCAGCTAAAATCTGGAACAGTCTTCATGAGGATGTGAGACAAGCCGCAACTCTAACAATGTTTAAATCCAGGCTGAAAACAGTTATTTTTACCCGTGCATAGGACAATTGAAAGTATTTTATCTGCACTCTTACTTTTTATTGTAACTAATTATTTTTTAACTTGATGTTTTTTCTTTCTGTTTATCTGTTTTCTTAATTTATGCAACTGTGAAGCACTTTGAATTGCCTTGTGTTTGAATTGTGCTCTACAAATAAACTTGCCTTGCCTTATTTTCTAAAGCGTTTTTCTCTAAATTGTCGCTTTCCCTTTATCTGCTCGCTTTCTGCCCAGCGCAGCTGTGTCGATCGAGGTCAGCAGCTGCAGATTAGAAAAGCTTTAACAGCAGCATGAGCTGTGAGCTGACAACACAATTCTGGAGTTTTATTAAATAAAAAGAGAAGCATGTGTAATGTAAAATTCACAAAGTAGAAGCTGCTTTCCACGGCAGTATAGCAGGGTTATTTGAGCTTCTTAAAGGGAAGCCAGCTGTGGCTAATGACAAACACAGACAGTGGCCTCTGTTAGCTAGTTAGCTTATTAGCTGCTAACATTAGCATCAACAGTAGAGAAATTTTCTCTTTTCCCCCTAACAGTTAGCTTTTTACCCTTTCCCCAAGGTATCTAGGGGTATTCATAGATTGATGAAAATGCACAGATTCTCTCATGTGACATCTTCTATGGTCCGAGATGCTACTTAAAGGCTGGTTCTGATCAGTTTACAGATCAGCAGTTGTTGCTACAGCAGCTAACGGGACATCAAGGTATAGGTATCAACAAAAGACTGCTGCTTATTCTTACTATTGCAATAAAATGCTTATTTTTTCATAATGTAATGTTTACTCTGACTTTAGATGTTACATGGCTGTGGGCAGGAAGGATCTTTCTATAAGCATCATTCAGTAGTTTAGATGAAGCTTCTGTCTGAAGAGGCTGTTTTATTTTATGGATACATTAACAGGGTTAATGGTAATTTCACTATGCTTAGCACAAGTCACGGTATCTTGTGTAATACCGTTTTATTTTTCATATAGTTCATAAATGTTAATGAGCTATCATCTTAAATATCACTACTTTAGATAGTACATAACACTTTGAAGTAAATATTAGAGCAGCTGCTTGCTCCCGCAAAAACATGCATTTTAAACTTGATTCAACTAGTCAACTAATTGGCTAAATAGTGATTAGTCGATTATCAAAATAATTATTTGTGGGAACCCTAGATCTGATCCAATTCAATCTGATGCAGTTTTATTATTGATATGGGTAAGTGGTATTAAAAATAATTTTTTTAGCTGTTATTTTAATTATATGCCTGTAAGTCAATTAATTACCATTGGGTGAGTAACAGTTCACCGGGGGAAACCGTATTAACCCTTCCAGACACAAGATTTAAAAAGGCCGTCTGGACTTTTTCTCCCTATTTTAGCTGTAAAAAGGGAAAACTATTCTAAAAATTTAAATCGATTTCTGAACTTGCGAATTGATTCCATTTCTATAAGAATCGATTCTCCAACTTTTTTCAGCACTGCACTATCACAGTAGTTTTCCAACAAATTTGAAAGAACCTGAGTTTTTCTTTGCAAAGAAGAATGAAAACAACTTTCCATGTCTGAATGTGAAGATAGAAACATAACCCAATACGTCTGCGGCTGTAACTGCAGCAAGACGTTGAGTCTACAAAGTATTTAGTTGACTTTTAATTATTTTATTTAGTTAAAAAAAAAGGAATTCTTTTGCCTTGTATCCAATACCACACATTCAAGTTTGTGGTTGTGAGAAAACAATATGTCAGAGGGTGCAAGAAAAAGTGTGGGATTTGCTCAGTAGTAAAATGTGCCGTAAATAGTCCCATATCAGCTGATTACCTGCAAAGGAATCAGACTTTGAACGAAGATCCCTTTGTCACTGTACTCAAACTGAAGAGCTCTTGAGAAGTGATCCAGAAATCCCTGTAATGATGAGAAAAGTGAGAGTATTAAATCCTTATTTTCGGAGAAAGTGAAGATAAGATTTACAAGATCAGAAGTTTCGACTACCCCCCCCCCCCCCCCAGATGTCTATCTTACAGCAAATGCAGTGATGGTCACTCTTCCACGTAGCGGCCTGCAGCAGGCGCCTGGACTTATATTGACCACAGCCCCTCTGCTGCGCTCCACCATCCCCGGCAGCACCAGCCGGGCCATCAGAATAGCAGCGCCGACGTTCCTGTTCACCTGGTCCAACAGGCCCTGCTCGGGGATTTCAACCAGGCTCCGTGGCGAGGACAGCGTTTCGTCCACACAGTTCACCAGGAAGCCGATGTCTTTACCCATCAGGGCTTCTCTGATGGGTTTAAGTGCTGCTTTGCCCAGGGAGAAGTCAGCGGCGACAACGGCGGTCTCCACACCGTAGGTTTGGGAGAGGAAGGCAGCGGCGTCTCTTACAGAGGAGCTGTCCTGGGTGATGAATAGGATGCCGACGCCGCTCCGAGCCAGCTCCTCTGCATAGGCGCGGGCTACGGGCTCAGACCCGCCTGTCAGGAGAGAAGATAGGATCTATCTTAGTCAGGTATCAAAATAAAACTAGTATTACCATCATCACCTGCCAAAATGACACCATCAGATTTACTTTAGTGACAAAATAAGTATGAATTTCTATATTAAAGGAAAAACATTTGAATTTCCATTATGGGTTTGGCAAAAAAAAAAAAAATTTACTGCAGGAAACATTATACAACTGATATTTTTAAATATTCTGAAATACTTTGATCAGCTATGCTCAAACCTAAACTGAAACTACCATTTTTTGGACCTTATTTACAACATGCATTACATTCATTTACTCATCAAGACAAGATTACAGCCACTTGGAATCCTCCTGGAGAAGTTTATAGCCATTTGCAATCAGCGTTTATCCTTATAATGGGAATTAATGGGGGCATCGGCATGCAGCCTCTAAGTAAGGCATTATCTGCCACAAAACTCCTTCATTTCACCAATGTTTTGCTATGAATCACTAGCACTATTCCCCTCTGAGTTTCGAGCGTCTCGGAGGTGCTTTGTTATTGCGCTTTTAATCCAACCAATTCTAACTTAAACTAACCGTCGATTTCAATTACGTTTTGGCCGTCCGCCGTTACAGCTGTAGTCTAAGCAAGTTGCAGAAAGGGAGCCTTTGGAAGCCGAACTTTGTCCATTTGGTCATTTTGTTAGTGGAATTTGGAAACACGCAAACACAAAACATGCTGATGTTTGCAGTGTCAAGTATTGTCTAACCGACCGCTGTAGAGCACAGAGTGAAATTCCTGCTCAGAATACAACCGGGATGCTGCACAGCAGTGATGTCAGTGAAACTGTGTTAGTGTAGTTGTATTAAAAGCCTGTAAAACTACCCAAAAGACAACAACAAATCACCTCCGAGAGACTCCGAACTCATTGCAGAATAGTGCTTCATATTGGTGATTCATAAAAAAACATTAGTGAAATGAAAGAGTTTTGTGTTAGATAAAGCCTTATTTAGGGTGAATAGATATAAATTTCTTCTGAAGGACTCCAAGTATCTCCTAACTTGTCTGTGTGAGTAAATTGACATAAAAATAAAGTCCAGGTGAAACTGGTGAAACGTGACAGAACGACTCATTGCTGAACAGTTTGACATTTCTGAACTTTTTGTCCTTAATGATCGCTTTGGTACTTTGTGCAGGACTCTCCAATCTCTAATGGTGATGTCACTGAAGTGGTTAAGGTGGTGAATGTCTAGGCGTCTCTGGTTAGGCTGCTGCCTCCACCACCAGACCCAAGACTACGCAGAAGATAATGGATAACAAAATTAAGATTTATGACACTTTGTCCTTTGTAAAACAGAAAAAGGATGATTTCAACTTTTTTGTCCCCCACACAGATCACCTTAAGTTTACCAGGGGGCAGAGTTAGCCAGAGTTTGTTCATTGAAAAAAAATAAAAATAGGGAAACGATATTTAATCACATTTCCATTCACAATTATTAAATGGGCCAAAGAGCAACTTGTGTCTCCTAGCCTAGCATATGAAACTCAATATGGCCGACTATAAATGTGCAACACTTTAATTTCTAGCGTAGTATTAAAATAAAATTATAAAGGTACTAAATTAAATGAGTCAAACAGATGCTTTAGTTATGGTTTCTGTCCCAAATCATCATAAAAAATTGTTTTAGTATTCTATGTGCAGTACAGGCGCCATAAGAGGGGGCAAGTACGGGGGTATTGGCCCCCTGGGTCCCTCTCTATAACCACCCATGGTCTCAGAGCAACAAAAAGCATCGAAAATATCTCCTTCCAGTTTTACAACTTAAATAAAAGCTTAAATGTCTCAATCAGCACATTAAAACAATTCGTTTTAATGTATAATCAGGCTGTTTAGGTTTGATCATGGTTGTCCAGAGTCTTTAAAGCGTTGAAATAATACTTTAACTGACCCGCAGGATCACCATGAACGTTACACAAATTTGTTACATTTGCAATGCCTTCGCTACTCCAGTCTCAACTCACCATAAATAACAGCCCAGTCCCCATATCTCTGGCTCAGCCTCCCACTGGGCATAATCCTCGGCAGGAAATGGACCCGAACTACCGTGCAGCAGTCCTTCAGCACGACGGCTGCCCTGCTGGCGGCGTACAGAGCTCCGATCAGGGCCAAGGCCTCGAAGTGAGCGCTGCATGAGCGAGAAATTTCTCTGTACAACAAGTGAAAGCTGTCCACAGCCGCCGCCATGCTACACACGCTGTTGTTGTTATTGATATTTACTCCTTTAAGTCAGGCAAACCTCAACGAAGAGACGGCTGAACGTGACGCTAACAGGCTCACCAGAAAGGAGAATAACACAAATACTCATACGGGTGTTGATTTACACTTATGTCTACAAACGTTGCATCAGGTAGAAACGTCTCAGGTACGCCAACCGGGAACAGAAACAAAACATTGGATCACGTGACAACATACATCAGCCGTGTTGCTTTCATATCCTTCTCGGAAAACTTGCTACATTTGTTCCAAATAGAAGCTAGTTACCTCAGTAGAAGTATCGTTTTTAGGAGTAATCAAACGTAGACTATGTATTTTTTTAATTTAAGATTAAACTACATTATAATAAGTAGCAAAATATCTCGGGTATATCTAAAAGGCTAATGTGTATGTCGTTTTCGCTAGTTTCTAATGTACCACAACGCACCTCCCAAAAAAGAGGAGTAGTCGTTTCCATAGAAACATGTCTGTCTCTGGAGGTGATGCTAAAAGCGGATTTTTGGCTCATTAAAAAGGTAAATGCACCTAATTTCCCGCATGATAGTTACATGTCTGGTTGTGTGGTTTTATGTTGCTTTAAGGGTTACAGTGTTTGGCCGTTATTTGAGCAAATATTGGCTTTCTTTGCCATCGGCTAGCAGCGTTTTAGCAATTAGCATCATGTAGCTGATGAAGACCAGTCAGATTCTGTAGCTTTAGCTTCAGCTTTTTTACACAGTATAAGCAAACGTAGCAGACTTTTAAACAATATCAAACTACGTTTGTGAACACGGGCTCGGAGAGCGTTTAATGGCATGAATGAGTGATTGAAGGAAGCAGCTCCCACACCTGTTGCAAATGAACTAATTAGTCTGTTTGGCAGCAGTAGGAGACACAGATGCGCTAATGTGGCGGTCCAGCACTGCCAAAATTAGGTAAAAGACGAACGCAGCAATAAAAAGCGCTTCAATTAAGACATTAAATGCAGCAAAAAGAATTGTAGTTAATTATTTCTGTACACAACTTGGTATAAATGGATTCATTCTTGACTGCAAGTATAAATCTGTTTAACCATTTATTTTATTCCACTGTTGTTTTTATTATTTCACATATTAAGATACAGTATTTCTGTTTTGTTTCTGCTTTTTTATGTTTACATATATTACGTTTTGCTTTTACAAAACATTTTGTAATCTTATACGTTGACTTATTAGCTTTCTTAAGGCTTCTGGATCTGTACATGTTAGTTGAGCTTGATCTAATTGTAATTCATCTCTGGTTAATAGAACAGTCTTCTTTTTACATGGTCAAAATGACTGTTGGGAAATCGTTTATTATTGGACTCTTGTATTTTTAGGGTTTATGCAACCAACCGAACAGGGTGTAAAGTTTCCTCTCCTATCTCAAAATTACTTTACAAAACATTTATAGTAAAAATAGTAATTAGTTATTCATATTGGCATAGAGGAAGTTATCCTTTTTTGCATTTATTTCTCAATTCAATTCAGTTTATTTATATAGCGCCATTTCACAACAGATGTCATCTCAAGGCACTTTACAAAAAGAGTTATTACAATACAATGTTTAGTGTAGAAATTACAGAACTACAGAAGATTGCGTCGTGGAATTCTCAGCAATCCCTCATACTGAGCAAGCATGAAGCGACAGTGGGAAGGAAAAACTCCCTTTTAACAGGAAGAAACCTCCGGCAGAACCAGGCTCAGCACAAGCGGTTATCTGCCGCGACCGTCTGTGGCTTGGAGAATACATAACAGAGACACAGAAAGAGCAATAGAACTGATGCAGAAGTTTGTTGCAGGACGTGGAGAATTTTCCGTCACTGCAATGCCATCTTAGTCAGGGTCGTCAAGCAGGGCTAATCCGGAGCACCTACTATAATAGAAAACAGGTTAGTGCTTGAATTGACAGCACATCATGCAGTTGGGGAGAAGTAGGAGAGAAAGTAGGAACAGACCCTAATAATGTCCTCCAACAGCCTAGCCTAAAGCAGCATAGCTACTAACATTAACCTGTCTCCTAGCTACTAGGAGACCTGGCTACCAACACTCTGTCTGAGTCCTCCTGACCCGTGGACGGTGTAGGGCCGGTAACGGCCCCCGTCATGCCGGGGTCTTCTCGGAGTCGGGTTGTTTGAGAATGCAGCCCAAAGTGGGTGGTAAACTCCATCTAAGGCTAAATACCGGCACGAGACCGATAGTCGACAACTATCTTAAGGAAAAATAGACAGAACTGAGAGGACAGAGTTGAAGAGGGCGAGAAACGTTTAAGAGATAAACGGGTGGGGTCCGCACAGTCTGCCCGGGGGATTCAACCCGGCAGGTAATGGGCGGTCGCACTGTGCGGGAGGATCCCCTTGAGGGACCTCTCTCCGGCGCTGGCTGGCCCCTGTGGGGCGCATTTCTTCCGCGGCGGTAAGCCGCGACCGGCTAAGGATTTTTACCTGGCTTACATTAATCTATCTCTACCTAGCTACTCTACCTCTTCCTATCTCTTCCTAACTTTTGACACTCTGCCTGACTACTAACATTAACCTGTCTCTTCCTATCTACCTGTCTGACCTGACTCTAACTACCTATAAACATATCTCTAACTGTAAGCTTTGTCAAAGAGGAAAGTTTTTAGCCTAGTTTTAAAGATAGACAAATTGTCTGCTTCACGAACCAACCCTGGGAGCCGGTTCCATAGGAGGGGAGCCTGATAGCTGAAAGATCTGCCACCCATTCTACTTTTAGAAATCCTAGGAACTACCAGTAAACCTGCAGTCTGAGAGCGAAGGTCTCTGTTAGGAACATATGGAACAATCAGGTCTCTTATGTATGATGGAGCTAGATTATTAAGGGCTTTATATGTCAGAAGGAGGATCTTGAATTCTATTCTAGATTTTACTGGGAGCCAGTGAAGAGAAGCTAAAACAGGGGAAATGTGATCTCTTCTTTTAATATTCATCAGAATCCTAGCAGCAGCATTTTGAACTAACTGAAGACTTTTAATTGTATTCTGGACTACCTGATAATAGACAGTTACAGTAATCCAGCCTTGAAGTAACAAAGGCATGGACTAGTTTTTCAGCATCATTCCTGGACAGGATGGTTCTAATTTTTGCAATATTCCTAAGGTGAAAAAAGGAAATCCTAATTCCAGTCCTTCCAGAACATCAGATCCTTTTTTAACTGTAAATGTACTTATCTGAAGTTTCTTGCCTACTAGACCGACAAACCGATTCATACACATTTGAATTTCCCCTCTTCGGGATCATAAAGGGGATTTCTGTTATGTTCTGAACTACAATACCAACGCTCATCCACACTCCTGCTTACCTTCAGCAGCTCGCCAGTCAATTACAGGGCAACATAAAAACAGGCACACATTCATGGCTGAAGACACTCGGAGTAACTAGTTATTCTAACAGCCATGTTTTTGGACTCTGGGAGAATACCCGGAGAGAAAGGATTCAAACCCAGGACTGTCTTTGCTGCAAGGCAAAAGTGCCCACAACTTTAAATAAATAAATTGAACAGTGATATTAACACAATATTTGTTAGTTTGGAAACAGCACTGCTATCCCTAGCAGTCAAAGCAACATTCCAGCTTTGTCTTGCTCTCATGTGTTTAGCAACATTTTTTGGTTTTAACAAATTAGTGACAAGCAGAAACTTATCTTTAAACAAACCAGAGCAACAAGAAAAAATACTTTTTGTAGTTTAGTGTTTGTGAGGGAGTGAAAGGATCGATGATGGTATTTATACACCATCTATCTAATTTGTTTTACTCTTAACACCAATGTGTTTCCTCCACTTATTTAAGACAAAACACTAATGGAGAATCATTCATTTTCAGATTTTGCAAAGTTCAAAATGATAATTTTTCTCTTTTATCAAAATGACTCTCCTTACCTGCTACAAAACTTTTATAATAAAAATGTTTGAATCAGTTATGTTAATCTGCAAAAAGAGAAACTTTATTCTTTCAAAAAAGTTGTTTTTTATGTGGGTTTCTGTACATTTACTTTAATATATTTTTTTGAAGAACTGACTTTTAAAACTACAAAATTCCACTTACTGTTTCCAACATTATCTAATTAAATAAACTTTCAAACAAATGTATGGTTAAAATAATGTTTTCCAGTATCCCTGCTGCGAAATTAAAGGACCCTTCCCCTCCCTGTTTAAAAATGATTTAAAGCGTCTTACTCTCTATTCTTTTCCTTTAAAACAAAATTGGAGTAATTTTTTTTTTAATCTACCCTTTTTAGAAAACATATATACATTTTTTATTATCTTTACTGTCTGTCTTTTTAAAAATTACTTTTTGTATTCTAATGTTTTTATACTTTTTGGTTGTTTTTTTATTGACTGTCCATCTTTTTATTTTATTTTTGTATACTTAATGTTTAGTCTTTTTTATTTTTTATGCTTAGTTTCAGTTTTTTGATTTATGTTTTACACTTCCTATACTTTTTAAATTATTTTAAATGGCTTTTTTCTATTTTACTTTTATTTGCCTCTTTAATTTTTTAAACATTTAGTTATATTTTCTATGCTTTAAAAAAATATTATTCTTTGTGTTCGATTTGTCCTTTTTCTCCTTTTTCTAAATGTTTCATATACATTTTTTATATATTTACTGTTTATGCTTACGTAAGCAAGTAAATACTGAACTAAGCTAAACGTTTCCTGCAGTATATTTGTCATGCTCATTCTGCAGTGCTAAATTATTCTTTTCTTCACCCAGCTGCAACAATGTCACATCTGTCTGCTGATGACGAGATGCATTTACAAACTCTCCTCAAGCAGTTTCTGAGAAGCATCAGTGACAGGATCTCTGGAGTTCCATCCACTGAATGTGCTGAAGAGATCCTCCTCCACTTGGAGGAGACCGACAAGAACTTCCACAAGTAAGGCCACAAACAGGCAGTGTTATTACTTTCAAATCATGACCTATAGTAGAGCACGCTGGATGCCTTTTTATGTCTCATACAAATTTGCAAAGGAGAGGTGATTTTTATTTTATTTTTTATTTTTGTCATGACATTTCTTCAAGCTACGAGTTCGTCAGATTTCTCCGTCAGCATGTGGAGAGCTCCCTGGAAACTGTGGTGGACGATGAAATACAGAAC